>OZ024913.1:57489564-58089564 GCA_964017125.1 Flabesymbios commensalis
GGGGGGGGTGTACGCGAAAACCCACAACCACTCCACACTTCGGCACAGTACTTACTTAATATCTGACTGTATCATTTACTAGTAAGCCCTATTGTGAGCCTATATATCGAATAAGCCTCTGATTACTGATCCAGCAGTGACTTCCACGTGATATTCCAATAATTGAATAAATCACATAAGATTCGCAGCATTATACGTTTACAAGTTGAATAAAATATGCAGCCGAAACATAGTTTTTAACTGTACATTTGTATCTTATGTTACGAATGGCATTGATTTATCAACTACACGTACTTATGCTTACCATATCCTACTAATATGGCAACCTTAACCACTCCTATTATATTATTATGTGAGACAAATGTAGCTCTACCACCACGTGGCGCAAAATTGAGAGAGTGAGCTAAAATTATTGTGCGACAAAGGCATTACGAGGAAAAATTGAATAATGAGTCTACTAAAGCATTTGTTCCACATTCACAATCACTTCCGCGTACTAGGCAATAAAACCAAAGAATATGTTCAGATTTAATGTATACTTTATGGATAGTAGTGTAAGATAAATCATGTTAGATAAATTGAGTAAAGGGCGGAAAACTATACCACTAATACAATAACTTATCTCGTTTTCCATTTTATATTTTTGAATATCTTTCTATCTAGATATTTTAATATTCAATTTATTGATGTACAACACGAATTAATAATTGAACAACATGATAGTAATAATGCAGAAAAACACAGTTAACATTATCATCCCCATGCCAAGTACTTCTATTTTCTTGTTCCTTCGTCTCATTAAATCATAATTATGCTTATTGGTCATAATGTGTTCATATTAGCATGTCAGCTGTGTACAAACACTGTGTAAAACAACATTGTACAACCATCATATTCATGTCATGTAATCCTAATCAAGTGGATAACAAAAATAATATCCTAATTAAGATGTAATACTAGTTAAATTCGTGTAGGTGTCCCCTATACAGTGCGATAAAACAGTGGGCTTACTGTGGTAATAGTTCAATCCGTAGTATCGTGATGTACCCATTTATAGCGTGCTATAGTGTGCTATAGTACTAGAGTACTAATTAGATTCATGGTATTATGGCGTCCCCAAGTATAGCATGTATAGTGTGCTATAGTACTAGAGTACTAATTAGATTCGTGGTATCATGGCATCCCCATATATAGCATGTATAGTGTGGTATAGTACTAGAGTACTAATTCGATTCGCGGTGTCATGACATCCCCATATATAGCATGTATAGTGTGGTATAGTAATAGAGTACTAATTAGATTCGCGGTGTCATGGCGTCCCCATATATATGGCTGGCCATCACCCTCATAAGTAAATAAACCTTCCGAGGATAATTAAAAACCTTCCACGGATAATTAAAAACCTTCCGCGGACAATTAAAAACCTTCCGCTGAGAATTATAACCTTCCGCGGATAATTAAAAACCTTCCGCGGAGAATTATAACCTCCCGCGGATAAATAAAAACTTTCCGCGGATAATTAAAAACCTTCCGCAGACAATTAAAAACCTTCCGCGGAGAATTAAAAATTAATTCTCCGCGGAAGGTTTTAATTATCCGCGGAAGGTTTTTAATTCCCTGCGGAAGGTTTTTAATTGTCCGCGGAAGGTTTTTAATTATCCGCGGAAGGTTTTTATTTATCCGCGGAAGGTTATAATTCTTCGCAGAAGGTTTTTAATTATCCGCGGAAGGTTGTTAATTATCCGCGGAAGGTTTTAATTATCCGCAGAAGGTTTTTAATTGTCCGCGGAAGGTTTTTAATTGTCTGCTGAAGGTTTTTAATTATCCGCGGAAGGTTTTTAATTATCCGCGGAAGGTTTTTAATTGTCCGCGGAAGGTTTATAATTATCCGCGGAAGGTTTTTAATTAACCGCAGAAGGTTTTTAATTATCCGTGGAAGGTTTTTAATTGTCCGCGGAAGGTTTATAATTATCCGCGGAAGTTTTTTAATTATCCGCGGAAGGTTTTTAATTATCCGCGGAAAGTTTTTAATTGTCCGCGGAAGGTTTATAATTATCCGTGGAAGGTTTTTAGTTATCTGCGGAAGGTTTTTAATTATCCGCGGAAGGTTTTTAATTATCCGCGGAAGGTTATAATTCGCCGCGGAAGGTTTTTAATTATCCGCGTAAGGTTTTTAATTGTCCGCGGAAGGTTTATAATTATCCGCGGAAGGTTTATAATTATCCTCGGAAGGTTTATTTACTTATGAGGGTGATGGCCAACCATACATATATAGCATGTATAGTGTGGTATAGTACTAGGGTACTAATTACATTCATGGTATTATGGCGTCCCCATATATAGCATGTATAGTGTGGTATAGTACTAGAGTACTAATTAGATTCGCGGTGTCATGGCATCCCCATATATAGCATGTATAGTGTGGTATAGTACTAGAGTACTAATTAGATTCGTGGTATCATGGCGGCCCCATATATAGCATGTATAGTGTGGTATAGTACTAGAGTACTAATTAGATTCGCGGTGTCATGGCATCCCCATATATATCATGTATAGTGTGGTATAGTACTAGAGTACTAATTAGATTCATGGTATTATGGCGTCTCCATATATAGCATGTATAGTGTGGTATAGTACTAGAGTACTAATTCGATTCGCGATGTCATGGCGTCCCTATATATAGCATGTATAGTGTGGTATAGTACTAGAGTACTAATTAGATTCGTGGTATCATGGCGGCCCCATATATAGCATGTATAGAGTGGTATAGTACTAGAGTACTAATTCGATTCGCGGTGTCATGGCATCCCCATATATAGCATGTATAGTGTGGTATAGTACTAGAGTACTAATTAGATTCGTGGTAGCATGGCGGCCCCATATATAGCATGTATAGTGTGGTATAGTACTAGAGTACTAATTAGATTCGCGGTGTCGTGGCGTCCCCATATATAGCATGTATAGTGTGGTATAGTACTAGAGTACTAATTAGATTCATGGTATTATGGCGTCCCCATATATAGCATGTATAGTGTGGTATAGTACTAGAGTACTAATTCGATACGCGGTGTCATGGCATCCCCATATATAGCATGTATAGTGTGGTATAGTACTAGAGTACTAATTAGATTTGTGGTATCATGGCCGCCCCATATATAGCATGTATAGTGTGGTATAGTACTAGAGTACTAATTAGATTCGCGGTGTCATGGCATCCCCATATATAGCATGTATAGTGTGGTATAGTCCTAGAGTACTAATTAGATTCGTGGTATCATGGCGGCCCCATATATAGCATGTATAGTGTGGTATAGTACTAGAGTACTAATTCGATTCGCGGTGTTATGGAATCCCCATATATAGCATGTATAGTGTGGTATAGTACTAGAGTACTAATTCGATTCATGGTATTATGGCGTCCTCATATATAGCATGTACAGTGTGGTATAGTACTAGAGTACTAATTAGATTCGCGGTGTCATGGCATCCCCATATAAAGCATGTATAGTGTGGTATAGTTCTAGATTACTAATTAGATTCGTGGTATCATGGCGGCCCCATATATAGCATGTATAGTGTGGTATAGTACTAGAGTACTAATTCGATTCGCGGTGTCATGGCATCCCCATATATAGCATGTATAGTGTGGTATAGTACTAGAGTACTAATTAGATTCGCGGTGTCATGACGTCCCCATATATAGCATGTATAGTGTGGTATAGTACTAGAGTACTAATTAGATTCATTGTATTATGGCGTCCCCATATATAGCATGTACAGTGTGGTATAGTACTAGAGTACTAATTAGATTCGCGGTGTCATGGCATCCCCATATATAGCATGTATAATGTGGTATAGTACTAGAGTACTAATTAGATTCGTGGTATCATGGCGGCCCCATATATAGCATGTATAGTGTGGTATTGTACTAGAGTACTAATTAGATTCGCGGTATCATGGCATCCCCATATATAGCATGTATAGTGTGGTATAGTGCTAGAGTACTAATTAGATTCATGGTATTATAGCGTCCCCATATATAGCATGTATAGTGTGGTATAGTACTAGAGTACTAAATAGATTCATGGTATTATGGCGTCCCCATATATAGCATGTATAGTGTGGTATAGTACTAGAGTACTAATTCGATTCGCGGTGTCATGGCATCCCCATATATAGCATGTATAGTGTGGTATAGTACTAGAGTACTAATTAGATTCGCGGTGTCATGGAGTCCCCATATATAGCATGTATAGTGTGGTATAGTACTAGAGTACTAATTCGATTCGCGGTGTCATGGCATCCCCATATATAGCATGTATAATGTGGTATAGTACTAGAGTACTAATTCGATTCGCAGTGTCATGGCATCCCCATATATAGCATGTATAGTGTGGTATAGTACTAGAGTACTAATTCGATTCGCGGTGTCATGGCGTCCCCATATATATCATGTATAGTGTGGTATCGTACTGTAGTTCCAGTGCAATTCGCGGTGTGATGGCGTCCCCATATATCATGAATAATGTGGTATAGTACTGTAGTACTAGTTCAATTCGTGGTATCACGGCGTCCCCATATAGCATGTATAGTGTGGTATAGTACTAGAGTACTAAGTCGATTCGCGGTGTCATGGCGTCCCCATATATAGCATGTATAGTGTGGTATAGTACTGTAGTACCAGTTCAATTCGCGGTGTCATGGCGTCCCCATATATCATGAATAATGTGGTATAGTGCTGTAGTACTAGTTCAATTCGTGGTACCCCGCGTCCCCATATAGCATGTATAGTGTGGTATAGTACTGTAATACCAGTTCATTTCGCGGTGTCATGGCGTCCCCATATAGCATGTATTGTGTGGTATGGTACTGTAGTGCCAGTTCAATTCGTGGTGGCATGGCGTCCCCATATATCATGTATTGTGTGGTATAGTACTGTAGTACTAGTTCAATTCGTGGTATCAGGGCGTCCCCATATAGCATGTATAGTGTGGTATAGTACTGTAGTACTACTTCAATTCGTGGTATCCTGGCGTCTTCATATAGCATGTATAGTGTTGTATAGTACTGTAGTACTAGTTCAATTCGTGGTATCATGGCGTCCCCATATAGCATGTAAAGTGTGGTATAGTACTGTAGTACTACTTTAATTCGTGGTATCATGGCGTCCCCATATAGCTTGTATAGTGTGGTATAGTACTGTAGTACTAGTTCAATTCGTGGAATCATGGCGTCCCATATAGCATGTGTAGTGTGGTATAGTACTGTAGTACTACTTCAATTCGTGGTGTCATGGCGTCCCCATATAGCATGTATAGTGTGTTATAGTACTGTAGTACTAGTTGAATTTATATTCGTGGTATTATGGAGACTCAGTCTCCATACTGTGTGGTACAGCGCTGTCGTACTGATCAAGTATGTGGTATCATGGCGTCACCATACATGTATGCAGTGTGGTATAGCAGTACTGGTTGCATTCGTGGCATTATGGTGTCCCCATATATAGTGTGGTATAGTACTGTAATTAGTATTCCAATCCGTGGTATCATGGCGTCAACATATAGTGTGGTATAGTAATGTCGTACTGGTTCAATACGTGGTATCATGGTGTCCCCGTATATACATTGAGGTATAACAGTACTGCCGTACTAGTAACGTACTTCAATTCGTGGTAGATGGTGTCAGGACAGTCCTCATATGCAGTGTGGTATAACAGTATGTACTGTAGTACTAGTTCAATTCGTGGTATCATGGTGTCCCGATATAAAGTGTTTGTAGATCATATTATTTGAAAATCGGAAATAAAAGCCTTTAAATCAATACTGTAAATTAGCCTAAATTAATTCGTTTTACTTTGTTTGGTGATGTAATTTTCACCTGCATATCGTCAACATTTGATATCATTTTTAGCTCCCGCCGTCACCGTAGGTGAGCGAAGGGAGCTATGGATTCTACCTCCGTTTTTTTTGGCCTCTTCTTTTGCCTATAACTTTGTGAGAAAATAAGCTAGAATAACAATTTTTGGTATGTGGGTTACTTCCAGGTGGCTAATGGACGGGTTAAAATATTTTTAATCTGAATTCAATACGCAAAGTTGCAGAGGAGAAAATGATGATGTTACGGCGTTGGGCCGTTGGGCCGTTGGGCCGTCCGTAAACAATTCGTTTCCGGAGCATATCTTTAAAAGTACTTGTCCGATTGTCTTCAAATTTTACACACAACACCCCTAGGGGGTCTAGTTGTGCCTTTTGGGGTATTTGAACTTTGACCTACTTCTGGTTCAGAACTATGACCTATTTAGACGTTTTGACGCGCACTTCGTTTCCGGAGCAGATCTCGAAAAGTACTGGGCCGATGACAGTCATATTGCACATACATGTTCTCTAAGGTCCCTAGTTGTGCCTTTTCAGGTTTTTGGACCTTGACCTTGAAGTTGACCCAGCACTTTGACCTAATTTATAACATCGGTAAATCCGACTGAAACATTTTGCGGTTTATCATGAAAACCGCTCAAGATAGCTACACCATTACTATAAAACAAATTGTGAGGTTTCAGGAGAGGATGCATCTTGAAAAATTTCAAGTCGATAAAATTAAAAATGGCCGCCTATCGGCCATTATTCACCTCGACAGGCCTGATATTGCGGAATATCATGAAAACCGCTCAAGATAGCTACACCATTAATATCAAATAAATTGTAAGGTTTCAGGAGAGGATGCATCCTGAAAAAATTGAAGTTGATAAAATTCAAAATGGCCGCCTATCAGCCATTATTCACCTCGACAGGCCTGATATTGTGGAAAATCGTGAAAACAGCTCAAGATATCTACACCATTACTATAAAACAAATTGTAAGGCTTCAGGAGAGGATGTATTTTGAAAAAAATCATTTTGTCAAAGTTCAAAATGGCCGCCAATCGGCCATTATTCACTTTCACATGGCCGTTATTTGGTAAACCGTGCTAGATGGCTAGACCATAACTATAAAACAAAATGTGTGATTTCAGGAGAGGATGCATCTTAAAAAAATTCGACTCGATAAAATTCAAAATGGCCGCTTATCGGCCATTATTCACTTTCACATGGCCGTTATTTGGTCAACCGTGCTAGATGGCTAGACCACTACTGTAAAACGAAATGTGAGATTTCAGATGAGGATGCATCTTGAAAAAAATTGACTTGATCAAATTTAAAATGGCTGCCTTTTCGGCCATTATTCATTTTCACATGGCTGATATTTGGTAAACCGTGCTAGATGGCTAGACGATTACTATAGAATGAAATGTGAGTTTTCAGCTGAGGATGCATCTTGAAAAATTCTGACTCGATCAAATTCAAAATGGCCCCCTATCGGCCATTATTTACTTTCACATGCCCAATATTTTGCAAACTGTGTTAGATGTTAGTCCATTACTATAAAACAAAATTTAAGGTTTCGGGGGAGGATGCACCCTAAGTTTTTAACTAATTTATATCGAATTCAAAATGACCGTAAATCAGCTATTAGTTAACTCGATTGGCCTGATATCGGGTAAACCATGCCAGATAGGTAGACCATTACTGGGATACTGATTAGGATCATTAATTTCAATGGAGGTTTGCAATCTCTGACAGACTGTCTAGTTCTTATCTTACTCTTAGACTGGGCTTCTTAGACCTAGTTGTCTTGCGGCTTGATTTTTGACCTAGACTAGGACTACATTAATAACCCTATACAAAATTGCTTAAATCAAATTCTAATTCGGAGCGGGAGCTCCTGGACTTATGTAGTGTTGTCGTGTCAAATTTACGAAAAATAACATTATTTGAATTATTTATCATTCTAAGATGCTGTTGCCGTGGCTTTCATAAAAGCAAAAAAACACACTTGATTGATGCGCCACTCGATTCTAGTAATATTTTAATATTATATCTAACATACACCTTTTAATCGTTTGAAATTATTCACTATGATAAAAAATGTATTATATATTGAATTATCTTGATATTGATGATGACACTTTATTAAGCAATTCCTTATAATTATTATCATAATATAAAAATTGGGACAAAGAAGTCTACGTTGTTAATAATATCAACCTCTAATCCATTGCTAAGCAACTCCATGTTCAATGTAAGATTCATATGCCCAGCAAACACGGGGCTTGGCTCAATTTTGGGCTGACGTCGGGCCAGCGTCGTAGACGTTACTTCTGGGTGTGGGCATGTTGATCATTATCTCAAAGGACTGGAGATTGCCCTGGGCTACAAAAGGTGTAAATTGCTTATCATGCCATAACTGACCGTAACAGGTACTTGAGATAACGTCACCATGCCTGGGATTAACCCTTTCTCTCCAAAATCAACTGCTAATTTATTCATTTAAAATTTCAACTCGCGTTAATTTGTATCTCATATTACAGTAAACTTTTTGCGAATCTACCAGATTTAAATCACACTTTGCTGTCAAAAGTGAGACGTTAATATTTCTGAAACATTTTATTATAAAACCTGTTTTTGGGTAGGCCTAAATGACGTAAAAATCTCTCAGGTGTCGCGTAGCCCACTGGTAAAAAATGACGTGCTTATCCTTCCTTATCTAATCACTATCATATCATTGAATATCGCCCACGTAGGCCTACATCTTTAGAGGACGATTAGTAGATGGCTCAAGTGGACAGTGTGAGTCGTAATAGACCGTAGAAGATCAGTCGTGTCTGTCATATCACAGACGTCGAAACAGTGTCGAATTAAAGTTGGTTAACCCTTTCAGTGCGTGGACCCACTTTAAAAGGTGCAGGTTAATAGTCTGATATCAGGTCTGAAGACCTATCATCCTACTTTACATCTTACCCCTTGGTCACTGGACCTGCTCATTCGTGTGCCATTTCAACTCCACGGAGAGCACGCATTGAACTTATCGTACACATTGCCATCTCTGTCCTACCAGATACTCATTTTCACCTGAGTCAAGTGAAGCATTTGAGGGTAAAGTGCCTTGCCCAAGGACACAACATCTTAACAATGTCCCAAGATTGAGAGGGGAGAAACATGATATTTCTCTGAAAACTCTGCACCAAGCGGGATTCGGAACCGCACGGCAGGCAGCGACATCGGCAGAGCGCCACGCTCTAACAATTGCGCCATGTCCTTCTCTTTAGACGTCAGAATCTGACGTCCATGGACGTCAGATTCTGACGTCTAAAGCGTAAAACACACTATTCGAAACACACTATCATTGCCAAAACATACCAGCGCAACGACGTAAGCGAGCGCGATAGGCAACGCGATCATTTTCATAAAACTGTTACATATCCTTTCGTCGCGCGTCGCGCCGGTCTTCGCGCCGGTTGCCGCGCCTCACATGTGGGCTCACATGTTGCGTTGGACGTCATGTTGGTCCTCGCGTTGATGCGTGGACAGTCCCTGCACTGAAATATATAATTTATAAAGCCCCGACCCATAACATAGGTTTTCAAATGAAGCAAATGAGCTAACTAAGACATTCATGATGATTTTAAATTAAAAAAACCCCATTTGGTCCCTTAGTTTATATAAAAATATTTCAGCGCATTCAGGGTTAACCCTTTAACCGCCAAATTCTTCAATTTGAATTTTCACCCACTTGAAGTTGTGCCTCGCTGACGCGATTCACAACTTCAAGTGAGTGAAAATTATTCAGATTTGACAAAATGGAGATCAACCCTTTTCAAATCTTGCTGGTTGATGTCACATTTTATCTTTAACACATTTAAAATGTGGTATTTATTGTGTTAATACAAAATGAAAACCCGAATATATGCGGCACCGGCGGTTAAAGGGTTAATACTACATCAGGTCTACATCTCGTGTTTGCTGGGAAGTTAGTCAATACAAACTTACGAGCACCACTGTGGCAGGACTGGTGACTAAAATAAGGCAATGTGAGGTCAATACCCCCATGACCTGATAGAACTGGAAAAGAAGAAAAATTGTTGTGGAAATTCCTCTTAATAATATGATAGACGTCACTGCAGTGTACACATTTTCTGATTTTTATGTGATGAAGATTAGGGTTACTTCATTTAATCTTTTAAAATTTAAAAATATAAAATCCCATCACATTAAATAATAACCAGGTCGCACCTGAGAGGTCGACGTTACTTCAGAGGTTAGGACAGTGCAGTTAAGTAACGAATACGTTATTTATTTGGAGGGTCAGAGATTATAACGTATAACATGTGATATATTACTTGTATATTACGAGTGAGAAGTTAATAACTGGTAGGAGCAGTAAATCATGTTTTATCACGAGAATTGCAGCCTAAATTGGCCGTACCGCTCACGCGATATCACGCCATCTATGAAACGTTTCAAACGACAAAAAAAATGTTATATGGCATTTTTACCGACTGTGATGAATTTCGAAGCGAATGAGGACAGTTTTATAAATTCAGTCTGATACGCATTGCAACCTACTATTATAAACCAGTCAATACATTTACAGCATTCCACCACCCTGACCACGACTGACGTATAGGCCCATTCAATAAGGTCGTATTAAGCCTACAATAGTCAGATTTTGAAAAAATGAAATGCTTATGCCATGCAGGTCTTAGTTTTTATATCATCATATAGGTCAGGTCAGTCGGGTTTAATAAATTTTGACTTGGAGCAAACACTTACACCAATGCCTCCTCCCACAGAGGTGCTAGACATGGTGGTTTCATATAAGCTGTGTACACCTTGTCTGACAATGGTCAATTATTAATATGTCGCCCGCAGTGGGCATTTAAAAATTGTGATATTGTGACAAAAATCTTACGGACGTTAATTTGACTACTAGAGTGCCCTTTTTTATCCCCCGCCCGTAGGGGAAGGTGGATTTTAGTCGCGCCAGGATTCTGACCGGCGTCCGGCGTCTGGCGTCCGGCGTCACGTTTTCTTGTGGGCGCAAAAACTCAAAAACTAAAGGTCATTTTTTTTTGAAATTTTAACATCACATTTCTAGCAACATGGGGATGTGCAAGTGATTTTTTAGAGATGCTACCAAAATTCAAAATGGCCGCCAGAGATCAACTCTGAAAAATTTTGTGGGCGCAAAAACTCTAAAACTTAGGGTCAGAAATTATTCAAATTTTACTATCACACTCTACATGATATGGAGATGTGCATGTGACTTTTTCAAGGTTTTACTAAAATTCAAAATGGCCGCCACAGATCAACTGTAATTTTTTTTTGGGGGGGGGGCGTGAAAACTCAAAAAAATTGTTTGGTCAATTTTTTTTCAAATTTTAACATCACATTCCTAGCAACATGGGGATGTGCAAGTGATTTTTTAAAGATGCTACCAAATTTCAAAATGGCCGCCAGAGGTCAACTGCAAAATTTTTTGTGGGCGTAAAAACTCAAAATTATTCAAATTTTACTATCACATTCCCCACGATATGGAGATGTGCAGGTGACTTTTTTAAGGTTTCAGTGATATTCAAAATGGCCGCCACAGATCAACTTTAATTTTTTGGGGGGCGCAAAAACTCCAAAACTTTAAGTCGGAAATTATTCAAATTTTGCTATCACATTCCCCACGATATGGAGATGTGCAAGTGATTTTTTTAAGGTTTTACTGAAATTCAAAATGGCCGCCATGGATAAACTTCATATTTTTTTGTGGGCGCAAAAACTGAAAAATTGAATTCAGTAATAATTCACATTGTACAATCACATCACCCACCATCTGGAAATGTGCATGTAATTTCACTGGAATTAAAAATGGCCACCACAAATCGATTTTTTAAATATTTGTGACCGCAAGAAGTCTAACCTAATTTATGGCGGGGGATGATATAGGACTTCAGTCCTCTTGTTAGGACTATGTTTTAGTTTATAACCAGTCACTTGGAAATTTAACTGATGAAACAATAAAAGTTACTTTATCTTTTATGATAACTAGAACAGGAGTTCCCGAACTCCGAAGCCCGGCTTTAGTATGTTTGAGTGCTATAGACAAAAATCAGCTTAATATTTTCTAACATAGCAGTGTATTGATCTTCCTCATGGGCCAGAATCCTAAATGTTCAGGATATAATCAGAGATTGTTCATTAGTAAAATCTCTGATATAATTAAGGAAAGAACCACGGAGACAAGTTAAAATATATCTTCAACGTGTATTTCTTTCACCACCATCGCCGGTGTTGGCCAGCATTTATTCAATACTTGCCTACGATGTACCTCATACAGATGTTGTAGGCCTATCCACCAAATTCCAGTTCAACGTTGGGCCAGTGTCGCAGCCCTTTGCTGGTTCAATGCAGGTCAATCGTCTACGACGCTGGCCCAGCACTAATCCATCACTGGGTTCGCTGTATACTTTGCGCAAACACGTGTCATTCACCCTAGTCTGTTTAGATGTTGACCCACAGTCTTCGACGCTGGCCCGACATTAAAACAGCATTGGGTGATTGTACCGTGACTGCTGCATGGGTTGACTATGCGGGTGACGCATTTGATCCCGGCGCCAGAAACACCAGATAACACGATACATTGGCCTAATGCTGATATAATGCTGGGCCACTGTCTGCTACGCTAGGACAACATTATTCGAATCAAAACCCTTTAAGCTGTAATCACTATAATTATAAAATCGTGAAGGTATACTTTTTCTGAACACTTTTTAAGGACGAAATACTTAACCTGAGGACCTCAAACGTTATAATGAACTTGTTCATAAGGACTGAGAAATGTCAACCGTTTCCCACACACAGCACCCCTCTTAATTCTCCTAAATAGGACACAAACTCAGGCAAAATAAACTTAATAGGTTACCGACCTACGGCCGGGCCTCATAAACTGCTATTTAAACAGGGCTTAAGCTATGCACGTGGCCGACCCGATGGCTCATTCGTATCGACTGGGGCTTGTAACCTGGTGAGGTACCAGGTTCGAATCGTGGTCGGGCCGGATATTTGTCATCGTGGTTGTGCATATGCAGTGCTCCAAACTGCTAAATGCATGGAGTGTATAGTGCTGTCTACAGTACTGTGCACTATAAAGAACCCTTAAAGTCATAAAAATAAGAGTAGGAAATAGTCCCAGCTTCGGGCTTCCTTCTGTCGCGATATTGCCTCAATGTGCAGAAAGCGACGTAAAGCAATATACATGTACATATATAAAGCTATGCACGCGACACCCTAAGTGTCCCATTGCTATCGTGACTCATTTTTTTAGGACAGAAATGGTCACGACAAAATCAAACATTGTTCTTTAATTATCATTTAATATTTGATCTGTCATTCCATTGCATGTGCTTGTAAATTACAATTAAAAAACTCATTGAGAAAACTTTGTGTCAAAATTGATTTATTGAGGTATTATTTCACTTTTTATCAAAGGTGATTGCAATCCTATGACGGTGACATTGGTAAATGCCTGGAATCTAACCTTTCAAATAGTAAAACATTAGGAAGATATAGTAATTAGTGTTCCTGATATTCACCTTTCCATTTCTTGCACACAAAAAACTGCGATTGTGGCATTTTTTGTGAAATCAGCCAACTCTAAATTACATTGTTTATGCCGGACACAGGGATTTTAGCATTTTTTCCGAAATGATGTACTTTAAAGGAAGATATGCAGAGTTGTGATGTGCCTTTATATTATATTATTATTTATATTTGATAATTTTTTCACCATGAAGCATGACAACGTCATTTTATTGTTTTTTTTCTGAGATTTTATCAAATCTCCCTCTACTATCGCCTATTGTTGCCTCGTTCATTGCGAGCATATGGGTGGGGCAAAAACTAAGCCTATCATCATGCCATTCGATTAATTACATACACATATACCTTGCTCTATGTGCACCTGATTAAAAAACAATCATTGCGTGATGAGCAGAATAAACCTATACCGCATATTAAACAACATTTGTCATGCCAAATTATTCTAAATTTAAATCATTGCCATTAAAAATGTGATAATTATTCAACAAATATTGAAAAGATCAAGAAAAAATGCCGATTTTATGGCATTTTACGCAATTTTGGTACTTTCCCATAGCAACAACTTGGTAACCAAGGTGATTCTTATTCAAAACTCTTTTCAAATAATTGTTTTTCAAGGCCAAATTATTTGGGGTTTTTTAAGATGTCCATTCGAGAGTAGTGACGATATATTTTAAGGTCTACAATCATGGATGTGTCTCCAATCGATTATTAAGTAAAATTGTGTGTTTGTCCTATGACATGTCCAATTATATATAGGCCACTGTGAGAACATTTACTTAACAGACCGAATAAAACAAGTACATTGAAAATTTTCCATAAAATAAAAATAAGTCTTACGGTCAACTAATTACTTGGAAAATACATAATAATAAATATATAAATATTTCAAAACACAAAATCAACAATCACCAGAAACAAAAGTCACTTGATATATCCTCATGAATAATTTCTACCTCCATGATCACACTAATTAGCGGATTATGGGCGATAACACATGTAAGTCTGTGGGATGGATTGTAATTAGTTGTGTAAGTCCATAATAGCGATTTTACCCTATTTTGGCTGCCATCTTGGATTTTAAACTTTAATTTCCTGGAGCAACAAAAAACATTAATGTGGTCCTTGGTGTCCACAAAAAAATGGATATTGGAGCTTTTATCCGCATGTAACTATTTTTCCGCGAATAGACCCTACTAATGTTATTTCAAACATCAATTTCCTTGAAAATGACAATTACTTTTTTCCTACTCGCTAGATGGGGTTCAATGTGTGAAAACATTTTTAGCTATATTAAATACTGATGTCAGTGAATCAGCCTAACTCAATCATGCTTGATGCTTCACATAAAATGTTTGGATTTAATATTACATCCGAAGCTGTAGTGAGGCCTATCATAAATTAAGGAGCTAGATATGAAGAACATTAAATTTACAAAGTTTTCCGCCAAAATAGCCAAACATGAATAATAATTTGAATACATTGGTTTCACGAATCAGTTTTATCTGATATTCTAGCTGACTTTTTTATTCCCCATAATTCCTTATAATTCTGACTTTAATTTCTGTTTTTTTTAATATATATACTTCAATGCAGCATCATCAACCATGAAAGTAAAAAAAAAATTGGGATATTCTTGATCAGTAAAATAAAATGAAATGAATCGGGCTTTAGGCCACCTTTGTGCACATATAGGCTAAACTGGGCCAGGAGAACCTCCTGAGGATTGTGAGATGATTGAGATGACACTGTCCTCCAGACACAGGATTCGAAATTCGAGTCCTGGCGGTCTGAGGCCGAGCACGCCACCTCTCGGTCACGGAGGCTCCCCACAATACTAACTTTCACACGTGGATGGGGAAGAAACATTTTTGTTTCTTTCAAACCGCCGAGACCGGTAACCGAACCCCAAACTCTGGCGTGAAAGGCAGCGGTGCTAACCACTACCCTAGGGCCCCCGCCCTCTCTAGATCAGTACCATGTACAATAAATAAATCTGTCCTGTGCATGGGCCTTTAAGTCCATAAAAACATCACTCACTGATAGACAATAATAGGTGAATAACATGACCATTAAAGTTATTAATCTTTAAATCGGTCAATTGAAAATACTTAACCCACCATTTAATCATATTGTATAAGCTACAGGGGATGATTTTTTCTCTATCAATCTCTAATATTACAACAAAAATGATTTACAATATGATATATAGCAGGGGGTGTTCATTGACACAGATGGAGTATCCTAATTATGTTTATCTTTCTGAGAGAAATGGGAGACATACTTCATGGAACGGAAATTTTGATACTGTATCATTGTTAGCTTGATAAAATTAAGTAGTTAATATTTTAACAAAGACAATGAAAAAGTCATTATGTGAAGTTAGCATTTAAAATTGCTAATCAATCGATTTATCGATCAATCTATCTATCGATCTATCGACCAATCAATCAATCAATCAATCAATCAATCAATCAATCAATCAATCAATCAATCAATCAATCAATCAATCAATCAATCAATCAATCAATCAATCAATCAATCAATCAATCAGTCAGTCAGTCAGTCAGTCAGTCAGTCAGTCAGTCAGTCAGTCAGTCAATCAGTCAGTCAGTCAGTCGGCCAGTCAGTCAGTCAGTTAGTCAGTCAATCAATCAATCAATCAATCAATCAATCAATCAATCAATCAATCAATCAATCAATCAATCAATCAATCAATCAACAGATTGAACCGTCAACCAACCAATCAATAATACAATGCATCACATTAGGCCTACATTGGGATAAATCACAAAATTAGTCAGGCCTCCTGATAAAAATAATTAAAACAACACACGTTTATTGATTCTTTGGTGTTGATGAATACAAAAATATTAAGAATACAAGCGTTTCTTATGTAAGATGACATCCATGTTTATTCACAATATACAAATAAATCTCCTAGCAAACACTATGTCGACCCACTGTTAGTTTAACACTGTTTAATATTGGGCCACCGTCTGCAGCACTAGCTCAACATTAAGCCGACACCCGGCCCTCAGCAGCTGTTCCGCTCATCCGTCCTGCAATTTTAAAGAATCATTCAACTGCAAAATGGCATGCGTGGGACGGGCAAGTGTAGACCAACAGTAGCCTATTGAGTACAGATTGACGGCATTAATATCAGCGACTGAACTGATTACAAGATACTATTCAAACGAGACAATGAACTGTTTTAATGTTAGGCCAACGTCTGCGACGTTGTCCAACCTTAAAACAACATTTGTTGAGTGTGCTGTGTTTGCTGGGAAAGCTCTCACTGTCAATACGCGTAAGGGTCCACTGTTTCTAGACCCCCATGGTAACACAACCATTTGTGTTTCAACACAAAGCCCACATGAGAGAATTGGTGAATTATTTACTCATAGATGTCGCTCAAGTATATAGACTTTGTATGATTTGGGAACTTGCTCTTAATGCAGCGGTGGGTATGAAACACACATAGAATTATTATCTTGGCTGATAACTGTGGATGTGGGGTGATATGTCATTGTGAAATGTCCAGGGGCCACTGTTGCATTCTGGGGACCCCATGTCACGCGTATTTTTACAGTTGACTATACCTTTAAAATCGTAGTCCACTGTGTACGAACAGCAGGACACATGTGTACCCAGAAAGCACCACGCTGATTACAGAAAGAGAGGCAATTGTGGTACAACTAAAACTAGAAACATACATAGAGTTGTCTATAGCTTTAATTGCGTTTATATCCGTATGTCAATATCATACATTGAAATAACCGTTTATTTTATGCAGAATTAATGAGCATGATCAGCAACGACTGTATCTGAGATTGAGCGAATATACAGGATTTTAACCGATTGGAAGTTGTGTATCACGGCAGCAAACTTTTAGTGGCTGAAAATTGTATTGGTCAAAATAGAGCTCAGATAAATTTGCTAATTGATGGCTCGATTTAAACACAGAATGCACCAATGAGAGAGTATTATGCATGAATTGAAAGCAATCAGCGCTTAAGGGTTTAAGGAAATTCTGTTGATTTAGTGATTAAGGAATTGAGGGGCTAATTATATCTCTTGGCTGACGACCCTCTGCGATTGGCGGATGACGCCCTGCCAGGTTTAGCCCGCTCAACCAGGTTATTGGTGGAGCCCGTCAGTGACCTGGGAGCTGAGTTGACGATCCTTGTCGCGTTACGCCCTCCTCCCTTCTCGCAATCGCTCACCAGCTGCCGTAACTCTTTCTGGATCTGCTGCTCCCGGTCACTGATGGCTTTCATGTGTCCGTATGACATCACCGCCTGGATCTTTCTGCTGACGTGTCCCAGTGATGTGCTGATGAACGGTATGCCTTCCTCTCTGGCCTGCTGCATCACTCTGTACACTTTACGCTTGTGTTCCTTCTGTCCCGCCACCAACTCCCTGGAACAGACATCAACCATTTACCTGATCTGCTCTGTAAAGTCAAAATGCATCATTTTAATAATATGTATTTCAATAGGTGATGTCATAACCCATTAAAATCTGCTCATTTAGAGCTTCAATTCCATACATTACACTACAGTGTTTTATTGAAATGGCTCATTGTGGTATACTCACCAGTCACGACACGTTGACCCAATGCTGGGCTAATATTGGCCCAGCGTCGCAGACGATAACCCAACATTAGCCCAGCATTGGGTCAACGTCTCGTGCTGGTTGGATAGTAGCTACCCAGCAAACATGAGGAGTTGGCCCAACGTTGGTTTATTGTTGGGGCAACGTCGTAGACGGTGGGCCAATAGTAAGCCAACGTTGTACCAGCGTTTCACACCTCACAGTGAATGACAATAGGATTTGATTTTAAGGTAGGAAAAATGCTAATGAGCTAATTTGGTTGAAATGGCTGAATCAATACCAGCTTCAACCAGTGTTCGTTTGGGTCCCTGCGACGCGTGATGCGTATGGTGCGACCTCTCCCCTCTTGTGCATGCAAGTTCAGCCGATGATTGCTAAGGTCTTGTGCACCGCCATATGATATGTTATGATGCGACCCCCTCTCCACACCAATACTGTACTGACACCATTGCAGCTGGATAATGCCCTCTTAATTCAAATAAATCATTGGGAATAAAAAAGTCAGCTAGACTATTAGATAAAACTAATTCGCGAAGGAAATGTATTCAAATTATTATTTATGTTTGGCTATTTTTCAAGTGTAAAACTTAATGTTCTTGATATCCAGCTCCCACAAAGGCCCACATTACAATTGATTAAACATAATTATTTTATACAACTTAAAAGGAAGCAAAAATATGGTATACAGCATGTATGGCCATTTTTCGTTGATTTGAAGATGTCATTGCTTGCGCAATTGCCAGCTTCAAATCAATGACAAATGTCGATGAAATACTAACGAGAAATCCACCAAGGTGTCACGATTCGTGTCCAGTTTCTCCATGAGACGATCAAGAGAACTCGAGCTGAGAGGAATGTTCGCCATCTGTAAGAGCAGAAAAAACCCCATAAATTTAGCACTCTCACCTTCCGTGTTGTATTTATGCACCAAATTTCATATTGTAAATGTATTTAATAACCCTTTCGGACTAGAGTTTGCCATTGTTATCTTCATCCACCACAAGCCGCGAATTGTTTTCGCAATTCTCGACTTGGAGTGGATGAAAAAAATGTATTATTATTATTTACCAGTGCCATGGAAATTTTCGTTCTGAAACCCCGAGGTGTAGGAAATTAAGTCATATCATTTCAAATTTCATTGCCAATAAATCAATAAAATACAGCAAAAATATTTTTTTAAATCAGCAAGGATTTTCTTGGAATCAGACACGGGACTATGTTAGGCTACTTACCCAGTAAACACAAAACATTTACATAACATTAATACAACGTCGGCTCAATGTCTCCGACGCTGGTCCAACATTGTGTAAATGTTATACAAAAGTTTTGTGTTTACTGGGTATCAAGTAAGAGATCATATCTACCAGCAGTCCCTCCCTGAACTCGTTCCTTGTCAAAGTCCAGCTGCTGTCCTTGTCCAGAGAGCAGAACAGGTCCACCAGCCTGAGGTTCTTCAGCCTCATGAACTCCATCAACACAACGACAGGGTCGTCGTTCAGGAAGAACTCTTCAGTGATCTCCTCGCCCACCATGTCTTGTCTCACCAGGCGTCCATGGCGTAATGTAAGAGTGCGCTCATTACGCACCTTCTCCACCAGCTGCGTGAACGCTATGTCTATGCTCTGACCCTGTGACCACAGTAAACGCACATTAAACATTATCCTGCTGAAATTTTTAATATGTTTTATCAGTCAACCAAATCACTGTTATTTGGAATGTATGTGTCTAAACATCAAGATTTGCAAATATTTGTGCTCAAATTTGACAAATATGTGTAATTTTCAGCCACTTGAAGTTGTGGGTCGCGGTAGCGACTCACAACTTCAAGTAGGTGAAAATTTGAATAAATTAACTTAAGATAAGGGCTTACCATTTGAGAGATTAAAATTGCTTTATTTTGATTAGCACATCACACAACGAATTTTAGGGTAATTATTTGGTCAATTAGCGAAAATGTTCAAGTTCAGGTCTCAACTTTGAAATATGTCTCATTTTTACCCACAATGTTCGAAAAGATTATCACATCAAAATTAATGATATTCTAACTGTAACTTGTGGACTCGTAGAACATAGACTACTAAGAACATGCAGTTTTCTGCGAAATCTATTTGTGGTTGGTGAAGCCGGTAAGAACATAAACGGTGCGTTAAACAACAAATAACAAAGCGCTTTCAGCTTCTATGATATATGTTATTTACAATGAATGCTCAAGCAAAATAGGAACCATTTTGTCTAAGAATATGGTGCTTTCTCATATTTATCTCATGACTACATTATTCATTAATATTGCTAACATTTTCTGAACTATGTGTCTACTCACTGATAGGTCCACTTCCGTTAAGTCCGTACAATGTCCATCTGAAAGCAATGTCATAAAAAGTGTGGCGCCCTCTGTGGTGATTGGGTTATGTCCAAGCTGTAACATACGATATTGATAATGATAAAGTGAATAGTCATCGGACTCAATGCCGGGCGAACATCTGAGTCCGATGATCAGTCGAACGTTGACGATAACCTACTATATGTGATTAATTGAAGATAAGCTGTATTGGCTTATTGTTTTTCGTTCAATTGATTACTACTTGGAGATCATCAATTTTGAACAACATCATCAAGTCATGTCTGAGTATGCTCAGAACATACAATTAGGCACACTGTCATATATTAGTCTATGTGGAATTAATAATATCTTATCAGCATAAAATTTCTACACTTAGGCGCAAATCACATATGTGGGGTCAAATAAAGGTCAGTCAGTATGTTAACATGGACGTTTCTGCAACGTTCTATGGCTTGCGTATTAAACGAGCCCTCGGCAACAAAAACGATTTTGTGTCTCAGATTTGGTCTTCTGGCTGACGTAAATAGTCAAATGTCAACTATCCACACAAGGAAAAGATGATCCACAGCAACATACGTTTACAATTAGCGCACTCGCATATTATTTTATGTTTGGTAGACTTAATCATATCTAATTCAGCATCAGATATATATGCACCGTGTCTCAGTTGACAAATGTCAAATGTGAATCTAGATGGATATATTTTAATCAGTGCCTTATTAAACCTGCTAACGTGGGTGTGGACGGTTTTGTGTTTCGGGAGGACGCGTGAACCCAAATGTACTGAGGAATAATGGACAGCAATAATTATTGTCTACTATGTCTCAGAATGACGATGGCTAAACATCATTCGTTAACGAATTATTTTTATACCAACTTCAAGATATATAATTGTCGTGATCGGTTATTTTTTAAACAAGATCATACATTTTAATCAGCTAATAATAGTATTAAATAATTTAAAATTCTGGACACCATACTCATCAAGGCATCAGCCTCGATCATAAGACATTAATGCATAACGTTATGTTGTCTGCATGACTGCGACCCATCTGAACTCAATTCAATGAATCGCTATTTCATTTTCTGAAAAATGGGTGATGCGACAGATTTAGTACAGATGGGTAGCATAAGCACGATGACTGAAGTTCTTCGTTAACTTAATATTAAAAGCCGAGTGAGGTGATTTCAGTTGAACAACATAATTTATCATAGATATAATTGTAGAGTAACAGTTCGTGCTCTCTCGGCAGCCGATATATCTTAAAATGGTACCGATAGAATTTTATTTGGCCATTGTTTTACAATACCTTATTCATTTTTGTTTCAAATCAAACATAAAGCGTAAAGATTGATGAACAGTTGGTAGGAGCAAACGTTCAACCCTTGCCCTGTTGATTTGTCAGTTAATATTCATTTGAAGCTGGCATATTTTGATGAAAAATAGTTATCTCGCAAATTTAATAATGTGATTCCCTGATCATCTACATTTTGAATCTTTCTAGTTTGCCAACTACCATTAAGTATTGACTTACATCCAGTTTCTTGATGGTGTTATTGTGTTTAAGTCCAGATATCAGGTTACTCAGACTCTCCAGATCTATCCTGTTTGTGGCCAGACTTAGTTCCTGAAGTGTGGTGTTATGTTGTAACGCCTTGCCCACAGCTTCACTGCCGTCAATATGAAAACCATTCCAAGAGAGATCCACCTTCCTCAATGATGTGTTCTCCTGGGGAAATACAAACATATCACATTGACAGCGATGGTGGTGGTATAAAGACCTACAAACACGGAAACATTGGATGATGCAGACATAACATTAATAAGGTCAAAGTATAATTATTAGTCTTTAGTTGAAGTGAACACAATAGTTCTCAAAGGATAAAATAGGTTATGATTTGTTGAAGACTTACAATTAATATTTGTTGCTGTTATGTACTTAAATTAAAGAAATGGAACGTTGTGGTAGGCTTTCATATATGTCAAACTAATATTTATGGACATAATCACCTTCAAACCATTTGCAATGGCTACAGCGCCACGTCTTCTCAAATGGTTCCAACTGAGGTCTAATGTTTCAAGTGTGTCATTGGCCTCTAAAATCAATTTAAAACGAACTAGTAAAAAATGAAACAAAATAATATTAAAGAAAATAATTCTTTTTAATCACATGGCTAACAATGGTAATATCATAGATAATATTATATTTTGCTCATATCATAAAGTTATATCTGAGACACTAGAATATAACCAGACATACCTATAGCTGGTGCCAGTATACAACCGCCTACTTCTCTGAACGCGTTGTGAGACAGTATTAACTCCCGCATTGTGAAGTTCTCCTGTAAAAAATATTTAAAATATCATCATTGAAACGTTAACGATATGCTTTGTATTGGAAGCGTACGCGACAAGATGCTGGCCACTTAACCAGGGGTCTGGCCGGACGAATGGTTGCCAACTGGTGGCTTCGTCCTGTAGTACGAAGCGCCAGCATGTATTCGTACGGGAGCTCATTAGAGTAACTGGCCACCAAAGGAATTTTTAGGTCCGTCTGGAAACGATGAATCAAATAGTGTTACATTAGTATGTGTTTTTTGTGCGGGTCCGAATTTCTATCTAGAGTAACCTCACTTACAGTTTAAGGTTTGAAAAAGTTAGATGCCTAAAAATTGAAAAGTTTTGTCAAACATTAATTACTCAGAAAAAAGTGATGCATAGCTCATGAGGCTGACACAAACAGAGTCAGAAGTTGTGACGAAGTCTCGTTGTACGAATGTTTCTATGGTACCCATGTCGCGCTTCAAAATGGTCAAAAGTCATTGGAAAAAGCACCATTTTACAGAACTCAGAACATCTTGGCTTTTGAGAGTCTCATCTTCACCACTGTGTTACTTTGCACAACAAGAGGGATGACATGAGGGATGACCGTTGTGAGTGTACATTAAAAGTGAACAGAAAATTATTTTTGGTCTTATTTAATTTGTATTAACTATAGTTTAATTACCTTGAGCAATTCAGCAAAATAAGCCGCATCATTTTCTTCAAACCCGTTACCTGAAATAAAACAGGAACACCATGTCATATCCTCACAAATAAATGACAGCTCCTTCTGCGAGAATCATTGGTCACCTGTGAGGGGAGGGAGGGCGCATAATAAAGCCTTACATCTTTCTCTTGTGTAATAGAAAATGGAATTTTACAATTAAATTCCCTAAAACCAGATATTCACATAGTATTTTTGTTTGATATTTCATCATATTACATGACTTCTCAACTTGTGTTTTTACGCCTATTAGATTTTATGCAACATGAAAAATAACATGAATAAGTTAGCCACGTCCATCCAGTTGACTAATTAAAGTGAAGGCTTGATTTACAACATTCCTATTCTATAAGATTGTTTTATGGGTATGATCAGTTCAGCATCATCTACCACGCCGTCTTGATGGCTATGACCTCGGTGAACCGCATCATCTACAACGGTAGATGACTCTGTCCTGGTTATCACTGGTTATAGCCAGGAACAAATCAATCCCATAGTCATCAGCAACCAGTCAATCCTGGTCAAAACTAATATATGACATGTGATGAAACAAATTTAGGCATATTATTATTCATCTTGCATAAAATATAGATGTAGAGCAATTAACAACAAATATGGACAGCTCATGTATTTCTTAACATTAGGATATAAACAGAGGTATACGCAGCTTTCCGTTACGGGGGGGGGGGCGGTCAAGAGGTAAAAATAAATATGGGAGTTCCGAGGGGTCGCCTGCGGGAATGCCCCACCCCCCCAAAAAAATTTAAAATATGAAGCTCGGGGGGGGGGGGGGGGGGTCAGTACCCGTCTGATCCTCCCTCTGTGCACACCCCTGATAAATTCAGTGACAGTATAACAATAACATGATTTTTGAGGGCGCAAAAATCATCTTATTATTATTATTATCACTTATCCAACGAATCTTGAAAACATAATTACAACATAGGCCTTTTTCATCCAAATCTAATATGCCCGCTTGAAGTAGCAATATTCCACTAGTAGCGCCCTCGCAAGTGATAAAAAGTATAATTACACAAACGAATGTCGTGTGAGCATACAGCTTTGCATTACCTGATACATCCAGTAATCGTATAAACTCATTGTCTTTGAGTACTTCACAGAGTAGCTTTCCTCCTTCTTTTCCGATATTGTTATCAGCTAAAATCTGATGGAAAAAAATAAAGATACATTGTGAGACACAAAATAAAGTTTTTTCTTTCCGATAAACTCATCGTTTAAATGTACTCCAGAGTGTAATATAAATTCACAGCAGTTTAAATGAAATGTACCAAATACAATAAATCACATGTGGTATGCCAAACATTACATTTACTAAATTTTAATTATCATTGGCACCTGATTCTGTTGACAAATTTATAACATATATGCCCTATTTCAGCTCGGTATGATTGTTATTTGTCTAGTTGGTGTATGTATGACTGCCCTACCAGTTCTGTGAGGAACACATTCTCTGTGAGCATCTCAGAGATGTAGCCCGCTCCTTTAGCTTTGATATCATTATCTGACAGATCAAACTTGTTCACACGATCGTTCACCTGAAACAAACCGTTCTCACAATTAGCATAGTGTCATTCTTACAATAAGGTGCTAACAACAACTCAATTTACATTTATAAAAGGCAGGAAATCCACGGATTCCATTTGTTCTGATATTTAAAAATGTCACACAAATTAGGCATATACATGATATCTGCATGAACACATTGATGAATTTATGGTAGGATGATGATTTACTCCTCATAATTTGACACCATAACAACAAGAAGGAATTATCATGGCGAGGGAACATGTAAGAGGTGTGGTACATGATAGACCAACGTCGAAGACGTTGGGCTGACGTTGTATAAATATTATACAAATGTTTTGTGTTTGCTGGGATACTCTTCATAATCAACCTGCTTTAAGTCAGAATACGATTGTATTTATTTTATTTAGGTGTTGACCAATAAATATATGTTAATACACATGCAACAACTTGAAACATATTATAACAGTATAATATTATATAAGTTACATAATTTATCATGATACATGCACATCGCGATGATACTAGATTAACGTCCATGATGTGAACTGTTTAGTTACTATAAATTATTATTTATAACACAGTATATTTGTCGTACTGAGCTAGAACAGGCTTATAATAACCTCCGCAAGCCAGGCAGCTATATGCAATAAAAGTATTAAAGATAATACATGTATACATAATATATTTTTCCCTCGCCAAAACCAGAGATAAAATAACTACATATTATTATAAATAGTAGCAAAAAACAATCTGGAAAGCGTATGTCACAATTATCCAGTAGCCTGTGGGTGTAATTAAAAGTAATATAATTATAGGCAACCGTAATTATGCTTAAAAGTCAGAAAGTTATTTATAGGGTAATATACTTCATAGCATTCCCGGTCGGTTACACAGATCTCTGTGGTGACATATTGTGCAACACTACAAATTAATTTCCCGCTTATAGACGTACTGCACTGACCATGAGAGCCACACAGCAGGGTTTGACTCCTGCTGCTCCAAGGTTGTGATGCTTCATGTCCACCGATTCTTTCTTCAGTCCCTTCACAAACATGGCGGATGGTGTTTGCTTTGCCTGCCGACAGGCGGCGCGGTACACACGTTGTGAATGCGTCTCCACACATTGAAAACGTGATTTAGACTGCTGGTTCTCATCTGCGAAGGAAAAGTCTTATTTAGTGTCGTTTGTGCAACTCAGATTAGTGTTGTTTGAGTCGTTTTTGGGTAGAATAGGCCTATATTGTCATTAGAACATACAATAATCATATCTGAACTAACCCAGCAGACACATGATGTTGAGCCAATGTTGGTTTAAGGTTAGTCCAACGTCGTAGACGGTAGACTAACGTTAAACCAACATTGATTCAACATCCTGTGTCTGCTGGGAAGTGTGCCTACTCAACAGTGGCTGATCCAGACATTATAGGGAGAGGGGGGGCGAGTTTTATTTGTTTGGTCTCCCGTAATTTTTCTTTTAATTGAGGCGTAAAACTATGGTTGTTTTTTAGTCTTCTCATGAGCGTACCACCCGAGAAAATGTTCAGAGTCAAACAACAAATTAGAGCGATGTAGGAGCACTTCAGTTTCTAAAAGGCTCCCCCCTCTGGATCCACCACTGCTCCGTGAAATCCTCGTCTTCAATTTTTATTTTTCTAAGAAATGCTTGTTTATCACCTTAATCTTTATTGACTTTGACTTTTTGTGTGCATAGGTAAAAAAGTGAATGAATTAGCCTTTTTGTCCATAGACGTGGGCGAAGGTCACCAATGGATTATGATGACTAATCTCATTGAGTTTACGTATCACATATACAATGGCTTATAGTTATTATACTGGGTAATCTAAACGGATAAATCACGGACAGGGATACACTGACTTTGTTATGTGGATAGAATATCCTCAAGTTATTTCAATTATTGGCCCATGCACTATTAGATTCTGTATTTTCGTTGAGGATTGCATTCACTAAATTATATTATTTAAGCCTGGGGCAATAGAGATTACGTAAGCCTCATTGAAAACAAATCCTCAAACTTACGATAATTGGCCAATGCTCGAGAACACAGTAATGGAGTTAAAATACATTACATGTAAGCGATGTAAACCAATAAATGGAATAATAGGATAGCTGGTGACATTAACAGTAAAAATCAAAATCGCTACAGGTGTGACTGATAAATGTCAAGGCTATCAGCCAATTAGGCCTACTACAATTAAGGATTATTCAGTAAAGGTAGGCGAATAGTTTTATTATGAGCTATTTTGAAAATAGGCAAAGTTTTTATAGACTCCTTATTTCCCTTAAGTTTCCATGTATCTTTAAAGTACAAAGAGTTGGTGAAGCAGATATACGCATCATACAGACAACAACAAAGTACTTAGTCCTAATTGACTGATTGTATCAGATAAATATTAGATCATGGAGGCTCCCCACAGTAGGCCAATCCATTATGCTTATGAATATTTTCACATTGTGTGACAACGATATGTATCAAAGTGGCATGATATTACAATTACTACACTTAGTAATTGCTACTACTTTTAGAAAAATCCAAACTCATGGATTTCTTTAGGACTTTATTATCGCGTCCTTATCGGTTTGTGAGTGCTGGAAACACAATAACGAAATAGATAAGCTGGGTGGCCTTCACGATGCACCATCCAATATCAACTAAATGTCACGGGTTTCTCACCTGTGTTCACACATAGAGAGGAGGCTCACAACTCAATAATAAAATTTGCTAATTTTGTCAATTAATCAATCAATCAATCAATCAATCAATCAATCAATCAATCAATCAATCAATCGATCAATCGATCAATCAATCAATCAATCAATCAATCAATCAATCAATCAATCAATCAATCAATCAATCAATCAATCAATCAATCAATCAATCAATCAATCAATCAATCAATCAATCAATCAATCAATCAATCAATCAATCAATCAATCAATCAAATAATCAAATAATCAATCAATCAATCAATCAATCAATCAATCAATCAATCAATCAATCAATCAATCAATCAATCAATCAATCAATCAATCAATCAATCAATCAATCAATCAATCAATCAATCAATCAATCAATCAATCAATCAATCAATCAATCAATCAATCAATCAATCAATAAAAAACTTATTTTTGTTATTAAAACTCATCCTGTATATTATCACATAATTATAAACCCCAATCATGTGATATATTCTTTAACTATTATGACCTTGCTAAAAGTGCATGCACAAAAATGAGTGTGGTGCTATCAGTAAAAATGAATTACTTTGTTTGCTGAGAAATTCAAGCAAATCAGTGAACATGAGACTGTCCAATGTAGTTAACTAACAGCAAGAATTTTCTAACAGGTATGAACACAGTCCCACGACTAGACAAAGTATACACACGGTGCGGTCTCATTGCTGAAACAACCACATGTTCTTAGAGCTAAAAAGGTTCTATCGACCACTCTATGGAGATACAACCCTTTATCTCCGAGAGGAAGATATCCTCTGGATTTAAAAGGCACTAATAAATTGCACTAATTATCTGATTACGCAGATTAGAACTATGTAAAATATTTACCTTCTTCATCAAAGTCATCGTCAAATACATTTTTCTCCACATTGATGTCAAAGAAGAAGTCGGACTCTGTGGTGGTGCTGTGTGTGGTGTAGAAGTCATCTTCTCCTATATCTGATGACCTACATCTTGATGTGGAGGTCATAGCTGACGTCACTCTCTCATGTCCAGTGCTACGATGACGACTGTTAAACAACCAGCATCACCATATTCCAAATAAATGAAATGAATCGGGCTTTAGGACACTTTTGTGCACATACAGGCTAAATTGGGCCAGGAGAACCTCCTGAGAATGGTGAGATGAGTGAGATGACACTGCCCTCCAGACACAGGATTTGAAATTCGAACCCTGGAGGTCTGAGGACGAGCACGCTATCTGTCGGTCACGGAGGCTCCCCACAATACTGAGTTCTACGAGTGGATGGGGAAGAAACATTTTTGTTTCTTTCAAACCGCCGCGACCGGGAACCAAACCCTGAACTACTCTAGAGCCCCCGCCCCAACCATATTCCAGCATAATTATATCATTATAATAGCTAAATTCCGCTTGATTGTAAACATATTAAATTAATGAAACAAGCTTATATTTTTGCTAATTGCTGTAAATATTATTATGTATATCACCATCTCAGCCTTAGAAATAAATTACAGAAAATAATACAAAAAATGTTCGGGACATGTTTGATGTGTGGCATATAATACTTTTATTTAAATCTTAAAAAACACTGTCCCGTTTATGTTTACAGTTATAATCCAAGTGGCCCTTCTATTCAAGTCAGGCTCTGCTTTCTGGATAACTTAATCCTTTAAGACTTTCAACATTTTACGCCGACAAACACATTATTAGAAAGAAAAGTTGAGATGTTATGTTACAATAAGAATTATATAAATTAATTGGGAACTCATAGGTCTATACAAACATTATGAAGTTATATTAAAATAAGTATGAGTTAAATGTTGGGAGCAATACTGGCGAATATATTAGTTCAGCAAAAATATCTGTAATATTAGATACAGTAGACATATACCATATATTTCTTACCTGCCTCATGGCTGTATTCGTGATTTCTATTTTTATATTAAAATGATTTAGACGTCACCACATACATTTATTTTCTTTTTAAAATAAGTATGAACTAATTGTCGGAAACAATAAAGGTAAAGGAAAAGGTGCAGGTTTATGGTCTGATATCAAATATTTCATCCGACTTTTACATTTTTACCCCCTGGTCACTGGACCTGCTCATTCGTGTGCCATCTCAACTCCACAGAGGAAATACAGTGCTGCAGCCATTTCGGCGCATTGAACTTATCATACGCATTACCATCTCTGTCCTAAAAAGTACTCATTCTCACCTGAGTCAAGTGCGGCATTTGAGGGTTAAGTGACTTCCTCAAGGACGCAACATCGAAACAATGTCCCAATATTGAGAGAGGAGAAACATGACATTTCTCTGAAAATCCTGCACCAAGCAAGATTCTAAACCGCACGGCAGGCAGCGACATCGGAAAAGCTCCGCGCTCTAACCATTGCGCCATGATATCCCTAATTATGGAGAATATATAATATTATCTGCAATATTAGATATGTAGTAGATCAATCAATCAATCAATCAATCAATCAATCAATCAATCAATCAATCAATCAATCAATCAATCAATCAATCAATCAATCAATCAATCAATCAATCAATCAATCAATCAATCAATCAATCAATCAATCAATCAATTAATCAATCAATCAATCAATCAATCAATCAATCAATCAATCAATCAATCAATCAATCAATCAATCAATCAATCAATCAATCAATCAATCAATCAATAACACTTCTATAGCGCCTATCTCCTCAGCGGACCGAGGTCAGAGGCGCACAAATCCTTAGCGTGATCATGGACATAATCGTGATCATGGACATAATCGAGGACAAAGCATGTTCGTCAACAGGGAGGCGGGCTGCTGAGGAGCTAGGGTGGGAAAGTCAGATCGAATAGGTGCGATTTAAGTAATTTCCGGAATGTTAAAATTGTTTCGGCATTACGTATTGGCACAGGCAGGGCGTTCCATAAGGCTGGGCCAGATATAGAGAAAGCTCTTGACCCAGTCTTAGTTTTTGTACGAGGAACAACAAATCTATTTGAATTTGTGGAGCGTAGATATTTTGAACATTTCAGACGAACAAGTAAATCAGCCAGATATGCAGGTTGGTTGTCTTTCAGGGTTCGGAAAGTTATTGTGCATATTTTAAATTGAATGCGAAACTTGACAGGAAGCCAATGTAATCGTTTTAAAATAGGAGTGGAACGACTAAAACGTGGGGCCTTGGTTACCACTCTTGCAAGGCAGTTCTGAACGCGTTGTAATCTAGCGATATCCTTTTCTTGTATATTGTAAAACAGTGAGTTACAATAATCAAACTTGCTACTGACCAGTGCCACTGCAATTTGCTTGGCAAGATCTGAAGACAGACTTTTTCGAATTCGACGCAAATCACGGATATGATAGAAGCATGCCCTATACATGTGATATGTGTTTTCGGAAATTCAAGCTACTGACGAATACTATACCAAGATTTTTGGCTGATGCAGATGGATTTGTATCATCACCTAGAATTAAGCATGGGAAATTATTTAAGATTTTTTTTCGCTGAAGTTTGGTCCCAATGAGAGGAAATTCTGTCTCACCAAGGAATCTATATTGAGATTCCTTGGTCTTACTAGGATTAAGCTTCAGCTAAGACCCTGTCATCCAGGCCGACATGGCCATTACACAATGTTGGAAATTCTCAAGAGATTCCTTAGCGTTGAAAACGGATAGAGACATGTAAATTTGAGTATCATCGGCATAAAGATCGTGGCTTATCTCAAAACTGGAGATGATAGCGCTGAGTGGTGTAGTGTATAGTGTAAAAAGCACTGGTCCTAGCACAGAGCCCTGTGGAACTCAATAATATGAGAGTGTGACTTTATCTGACAGAGTGTCTTTAATTTTTACGGATTGGTGCCTATTTTACATATAAGAGGAAAACCAAATTTGAGCCTGCCCAGATATTTCATGCCAATCTGAAAGTCTACTTGTTAATGTGGCATGGTCAATGGTGTCGAAAGCGGTCGAAAGGTCAAGCAAGGTCAGAGCTGTAACCTCACCCTGGTCCATACTAATAATTATATCGTTATGTACTTTCAATAGCGCTGATTCTGTAGAATGATGTTTCCTGTAAGCTGATTGTAATGGATTAAATAGATGGTTATTTTTTATATGAGCTTTGAAATTTTGAGGAAATGTACTAGTTTACTTTGAAATGTTAATTATATCAGTGAGTTATTAATATATCAAGACAATTTTTTAGCACGCTTGTAGGAATGATCACATGATTTTGACGATGAGCTCAAAATAAGCTTCTTAATTTCATCTTCATTTTGGATCTAATTTCTGTTGGTTTTTTTGCACTTATGGAATATTGTGTACTTTATCCGGAAATTTGGAACGGATAGTTTCAATTTTATCAACAAAATATTCAGAGAAATAGTCATTTTACTGATGTGAATTCTGGCAGAGCCGGCGGTAGAATTCTATGCAGAATGTTATTTATTGAGTTCCATAGACGACGGGGATTGTCCGAATTTTCTAAAATAACATCAGCTAAATACTTCGATTTAGCTTTTGTCATCATTCTGGTACACAGGTGGCACTGATGTTTGTAACGAGAACGATCTAGATGTGTGCGAGATCTGCGCCATGTTCGTTCGAGATTGTGGCGAAGGGTTTTAGCCTTCATTATTTCTTGAGTCATCCATGGAGCTGGTGGTTTTCTGGGTAGTGTCTTTGTATTTACAGGAGCGTATTTGTCTAAAATGGAGCCAAGGACAGAATTATACTGTTGACAGAGTGCTGAGAGTTCTTTCTTTGATTTCTTTATTAGATCCGAATTTAGAATATCTGAATGAAACTATTCATAATCAATTTTGTTTATTTTTCGGAACGATATTTTTTCTTTGTTCAATTTCGTCTTGCAACCGTCAATCTCTGATATGACCGCGAGATGGTCTGAAATACTTGCTGCCGAAAAAACTGATTTGATAGAATTGGAAGTGTGTTTGGTGATTAGCAGATCTAGCCAATGACCATGAACGTGAGTTGGAAAATTAACATGCTGCTTGACATCAAAACATGTGAGGATTTCTATACCATGAAAACATTTCTTCAGGCGTATAAAATTCATATTTCTGACCTCCCTCATGGCTGTATTCATCTTAAAGAATTGCTAAAGGTAGCTATCACGAATTTCGTGATAGCTATTTTTATCGACAAACCAAGATAATTTTAAATCAATCTTCAGCAATTCTCTAAGATGTTATCGCATCTTTAAAATTCTAGAACCTTGTCGTGTTTCTGTCGTGTTTCTACAGTCTATGGAAGACTACAAAATACAGAGTATTTAATGTTATCGTGTGCGTCCAATTCAGCTTGCACATGAAAATCCGTTACATCTAAATATAGAATGCCACGCCCTTAGTACTGGGTTGTAATATCAAGCCATCAAATGTCAAACGGTGATGTCCCGTCATAATTTGAATCCTAGCAAACACGAGATGTAAACCAAATGTAGGTCTGCTGCTGCGACGCTGATTGTGAATATGTTTTATTAAATTGATCCTTCTAGCGCGGGGACCGTCTTTAGACATCCTAAAGACTGTCACGCACTGATAGAAATAATATTGTATAATAGCAATATAATAGCAATAGTGCTAGACAGTGCTAACTAGGACATTTATGATGATTTTAAATTGAAAATAAACTGGGCTAGTGGGAACATTTTGAAGGGATTTCGTGTGTTGAATAAACCTCTCCGATAGTTTTTTAATTTATGAAAAATGACGAAGCAGCCATTTACAAACACTAAGTATTATCCGTGAGATGAAATAACTAACTATATTTTGTATTAAATAATATAAACCTGTCACAAACTTTTGCATTTTTGTCAAAAAGCTAACAGTCATAATATAGTTTGATATAGGCCCTGATATAGATATTTCATAGCGCGTGTGCCGCTACATGGGAGGGGGGGGGGGGGGCTCCCAACTACGCCCTCTGCATGGGGTTTCTCAGTAGCGCCATGACTCAGATCGATAATCCCAGAATCGTATGCGAAAAATAGCCTCACAAAGGATATACAACAGAATAAATTTAAAAAATATAATTTTATAGAGACTTGGTGATCTGAGCTCAGAGGCGCGACAACACATGGTCATATTATCCGTTTGCCGTTGTCGTCTGGGTCCACTGGACCACCAAAGAGCTTTGTCTGAGAAGCATGACCATGGTTTATAAAAAAATATTTCAGCATTGTAAGGGTTATAAAAGTGTTTTGGCATATAGAGAGCAAACCTAATTCACACATCATACATTTTAGTTTTTTTCTGTCACCAGGTTATAACACCTACACTTTGGTAGATGCTTCCATTAGAAATTCGTTTATCTGCATATTACTATTTTGAATACTTATTTATTTCATCGCACGGATAATACGTTGTGTCTCGTAAATGGCTGCTTCATTATTTTTCATCAACTAAACTTATCGGAGAGGTGCATTTGACACACATGTATTATAAAAACTGCCTTTCAATATCTTCCTACTGACCTGCAAATTATTTATCTGTAATTACTATTGTAGTGTGTTCATGCACATAAGAATTCAGTTTAGATAGGACCATCGTCCGCAAGTATAACTAGATCACCACTTTATACAAACCTACATGCCAAAGTTAAATGAAAGCTTTCAACTAGTAAATTAGTTTTTAAATCTGATTAATCTAAAGTAATTAATCTAAATATTTGACGTAAATATGCAATAAACAATTTCTGCTAACATATTCACATGGCTTAAAGCTGGCTCAACTTTGATGTTAAGCTGCCAAATTACATCTTACGGAATGATTTTGGTGGTAGTATTTACTGTGCACCATTTTCGCCATAAGGGTATACTTAGAAAGCACAGCGCGGGTTGCAGAGATTGCAGGATACGTGCCACCTGGTGAATAATTATAAACTATAATTGCCATGAGAGTAGAGTAGACATTTAACAGTTCAAGGCATAAAAGAAAACTACAGTACTTCTCTGCAGTATTATTTAGTTAAAAAGTAAGCAGTTACTGCCTTTTGGCTTTGCAGAGCAGTACCGCTCAGTTGCCTTACCTGAGACGCCTGCTGGTTGTAGAGGGTTTAGCCAGGGAGGCAGTACTAGGCCTGGATGCAGTACCCGGTACGCTCTCACGTCCCATTCTGTACCGCGCGGCGTTACAAAGCACCGCCAAGTCTGGTGTGTAAGGCGGGGGCTGTACCCCATCTCTTCCAACTAATATCTGAACCAAAAACACATACATGGCGCGAGGTATAAGTAATAGTCAAACAAATCTATTATGAATATATAATTTTCTGCGTAAAATATGTGAAGATGACAAAATATTCTGCTCGAATGCATAACTTGGTTGGAATAGGCATAACCGGTTTTATCAGTAAGAAGTTATTGTCTTTTGGTTTTGCAGAGCAGTGTTGACAAGACATATTTTAAAAAGGATTTAAACTATATAAGGCATCTTTCTGACCCATGAGCTAGAAATCCGGGTATTTTTCCCTGTCATTTTTAAGACAATGAGGCAGTATTTGTCCGTTATCAAACCCTGGTTTTCGTGTCGCATTACGTGGATGTTTCCTCGCCAATCAATTAGCGCCGGAAACACACATTCCAGCGGGGGGTATCAGACAACAGCCGATCTGACACACTACATTGAAATACTTTCACACTATACTCCCAGCAACCATGAAACATTTGCATAGCATTTATACTATGTTGGAACAACGTCAATGACGTTGGGCCGACGTTGTATAAATGCTATACAAGTGTTTTGTGTTTTTTGGGCTCCACAGTAGATTAATAGAGACACAATTATATGTGACCAATAACACTTAAAATGTCTTTAGCAAGGGTACTGTATTCCTTGCTGTAACTTAGAGACATACCTCAATAATAAACATAACTTTGTAGAATAATCAGGGTCATAGCTCATCAGTAACACACGCTAATAACAACGCCTTCAAGAAAATTCCTTGCTTCAAGGGATATCGGCTCATACGGTATGTAGCAATTGGAGCAACATTTTAAATGTATTGTTTAACATATAAGCCTATAAACCAAAATTAATTACAAAAAAAAATAATAGTAGTTTTATACATGTAGGGGCATATCCTACATAGCTCTAGTGATGTGTTCTTTGTTAAGGGTAAATAATATCATATCGGCATCAACATTTTCCAATGCCATTTATTGACAATATGAAGTAAAAAAATCGGAAAAGAGTCAATAAATGTCATGTTATTTCAAAACAATTTTAATCTCGTGGATACGGCGTCAGTATAATGTGGGGAATACCCTCCCGTGAATGCTGCAAAATTGTACATGTACCCTGTAGATAATTATACTATGAAATGATATCATTATTTTGTTAATGAAGTAAATAACAACAATGTTCACATGGCGTTCAATGTTAACCCTTTAACCGCCAAATTATACAATCTGAATTTTCACCCACTTGAAGTTGTGTCTCGCTGACGCGATCCACAACTTCAAGTGAGTGAAAATTATCCAGATCTGACAAAATGGAGGTCAACTCTTTTTAAATATTGCTGATTGATGTCACATTTTATCTTTAACAATAATAAAAAATGATGCCCCGAATATATGCGGCACCGGCGGTTAAAGGGTTAAATGTTTACACATTCATAGAAATGATAAGTAAGAAAACTACAGATCTGGTGAATTCTATAGGGCCTACGTGTGAAAATTGTAGACCTATCACCTGATCACAAAACACACGTTGGAGCGACGTTGAATCAACGTTAATGACGATGATTTGACGTCGCTACGTGCGATGGTCATTTTCTTGGACAAGCGTTTCAACAATGTCCGATAACAGTAGATATCCTATAAATACACAAGCTTCCGGCGTTCAACAAGTATATCCAATATTCAGCTAATGTGTCTCATCCTGTAATTAATGACAAACCTGTGCCGGCGCGCCAGCATTATCGGCGTCCGTGACTATCACGCTGGTCATTCTGAAAATTAGCCGCAATTAGGCACGAGAAGCACTTTGTAGGCTACACAGGCAACTCCTTCCTGTGTACTAGTCCAGTGTTTCCTTCGGGAATCCCACATTTAGATATTTCACGCAGTGTGTGTTCACATGACTAAGCCCAATTTTGATGATCTCATTACGGTACGCAAATGAGAATAATCTCATAAATAATATGTTGGCCGTTTGACTTGTCCAGTATGCACCTGCATGATCCCTCGTTGTTGCGTGACCGTTAGTTACAATGGATTAGGATTAACCCTTTAACCGCCGGTGCCGCATATATTCGGTTTTCATTTTTTTATTAGCACTTTAATTACCACATTTCAAATATGTTAAAGGGACTGGCCCAGGCTAAAATCATCAAAAAATCGGTGATTTTATTTCGGGTTCTTAATATGACCATATGATGTAAACATGTACATAGACTAGAACTGCAAATTTTTATAATTTTTGTGCTGCGCGTTCACCAGTTAGGCTAGATATAGAGACGAAATTCCCGATTTCTAATTATTGACAACCATGTCAAAAATAGGAAATGCGGGAATTTCGTCTCTATATCTAGTCTAACTGGTGAATGCGCAGCACAAAAATTATCAAAATTTGCAGTTCTAGTCTATGTACATGTTTACATCATATGGTCATATTAAGAACCCGAAATAAAATCACCGATTTTTTTTATGATTTTAGCCTGGGCCAGTCCCTTTAAAGATAAAATGTGACATAAACCAGCAATATTTGAAAACAGTTGACCCCCCATTTTGTCAAATCTGAATAATTTTCACTCACTTGAAGTTGTGGATCGCGTCAGCGAGACACAACTTCAAGTGGATGAAAATCGAAATTGAATAATTTGGCGGTTAAAGGGTTAACCCTTAATACACCACTGCTCACGGTTTTCTGAACTACGCTTCACAAAATAAATTTTTAGGACATAAATCTACTTAAAAAAAACACTTTTATTTCGTTTAATATTTTGAACAACACCCTTGTTTTGTTTAAAATTCCGTGTAAAATATCACGAAATCATGAACGTGTAGGCCTATGCCTAACTCAATTGAAATTCCAAATCGCGACAATCAAACGATACACAACTTCAAGTTGGCTATAATTTGACTTTGAGACTTTGAGCCTATAATACATCTATATGAGTTTCACCCTATCGTTTTATAATATTTCCAATAGAGACAATTGCAGTTTTGTATATTAATTGAGGGATGTAATTCACTTTTACTCCGTTTCGCTCTAACATAAAAGTATTATACCCGACAAGAATTTGCTTCTTTTGCTGTTGAGAAAATAATCCACAATATTTATTGGCGTTATATATAAGCCTATGGCCTACTGTAATATAGGCCTAGGCTTCGCACCAAAATCACAACAGATATTCATAGTTATTGATAGGATAGGGATCAACCATCGCACGTAACTTTCCAAAAAGCAGGCCGACAAAACATCTTATACATGCGTATTGATGTTATAAATACGTAATGTTATGATAGCGAATCAAGTATTTGGCTGGCGGCTCCCTCTGGTGTGCAAAAGGTATGAAGATCAGTAATTTGGCTACTTGAGTAATACCCTTTGTGATTGTCGTAATCCCGGATTGAATATACGCTTGCAGTCAGTTGTGTAATCGGGTGTGACGGCCAGCTTTTCAATGTTTGTACGATAAATTATAGACTGAAGGATTTATGGACATACGGTGTCGATTTTGAATGTGCCAGATAGTTTTGATGTAACATGTATAATACATCGTCTCTCTACTAAATGTAGATATCTTGCTTCATATTTAAGGCAACTAAAGCAGAAAAATGGCCAAGGATGCCAATGATTTATATCCCGACGTCAGAATTGTCGTTTGGAAATCGAACTGAGCACTTATACTTTTAGTTTTGACAATAATCTGATAATTTAGACTTATAGAGCACAGCTCATTGTGACATCCTCTGATTGTATTGTGAAAGTGAAATCACTTCACAGGGCGTTTAACCCTTTAACCGCTGGTGCCGCATATATTCGGGTTTTTATTTTTTATTAGCCCATTATGAACCACCTTTTGAACATGTTTCAGATTAAATGTGACATCAATCAGCAATATTTGAAAACAGTTGACCTCCATTTTGTCAAATCTGAACAATTTTCACTCACTTGAAGTTGTGGATCGCGTCAGCGAGACACAACTTCAGGTGGGTGAAAATTCAGATTGAATAATTTGGCTGTTAAAGGGTTAAGCCTACATAACGATACCAGCAAACACCGAGAAAGCCACGAGGCACTGACTGGGTTGTATCACAGATTTTTAGTAGACAAAGGGCGGGGGCCCCCTAGGGTAGTGGTTAGCACCGCTGCCTTTCACGCCAGAGTTCGGGGCTCGGTTCCCGGTCTCGGCGGTTTGAAAGAAACAAAAATGTTTCTTCCCCATCCACGTGTGAAAGTCAGTATTGTGGGGAACCTCCGTGACCGAGAGGTAGCGTGCTCGACCTCAGACCGCCAGGGCTCGAATTTCGAATCCTGTGTCTGGAGGACAGTGTCATCTCAATCATCTCACCATCCTCAGGAGGTTCTCCTGGCCCAGTTTAGCCTATATGTGCACAAAGGTGGCCTAAAGCCCGATTCATTTCATTTAGTAGACAAAAATTGGCCCCCATGCAATTTTTACAGCCGGATGGTCAGGAACCACGCATGGATATTGTAGTATGCGACGAAGATCCGTGCATTTGTTCCCGGAAACACATCCGTGCATGAACCATGCTTGATTCGCGCTGGTGCTATGTTATGCAAATGGTAAGCCAGCCATGTAATGCCTGCAGAGGATGATGGGCCTACAGTTATTGTAATTCACAGTGACGGTATCTATTGCGTGGTGGCCATTACTTGCGGTGTGAATGACGCAGTGAAGCATTCTCCACACATAGATGTCGCTCAGGTCAGCTCAGCTCTCTCTTTATAACCTCACGCCATGTTTCGACAGAAACTGCTCATTTTGAGCAGTTTTGTTGATATAATCTCTGAGGTCAGAATGGCAGTGTAGACGTCATCCCGGACGTCATACGCAAATGTATAATGATATTCATTTATCGTACAAAAAACAGACACATAAAATGGGGAAAATTTGTTTATTAAAAATAAACATCAAATTAAACGACTACAAATAAAAAGGGCTTCACTTCAAATGTTGTTAATGTAAACGTGGTTGTAACAGAGTGAAGCCCTAAGACCAAAATAGGTATAAATTTACTTGACAGTCAGTTAACAGGATTAACCAGTGAATATTTATACATGTCTCTAATTGATCTAATCTACTATGAATATTTATACATGTCTCAAATTGATCAAATCTACTAGGACTATTTATACATGTCTCTGATTGATCTAATCTACTATGAATATTTATACATGTCTCTGATTGATCTAATCTACTATTTAAATGTGAACTTTGACTCTTGTATCATTACAAACAAATTAGATAATATCAACCAAACTATCAATAACAATCTAGTAATTGTTCACACAAAACCAAACCTATCAATAACAATCTACTAATTGTTCACATTAATATATTAATGAACATTGACTCTTGTATCATTACATACAAATTACATAATATTGACAAAATCTATCAATAACATTATTAAACAAGATTATCTGTTGTTGAGGAGGGTATGAAAACGGCACACAGACACAAAGTGTCTGACCCCCACAACACAAACTTACGAATGCATCGTAAGAGCACATATGAATTCCAACCTCTCATCTGTCTAATCTACCATTACTTGCGGCATCAGAAACAACACTAATTCTAAATAGTGAAGTGCTATATAGTCTGAAATTTAGTTTTTAAATTGAAATTAGGATGTCTACAGAAGTGAAACTTGAAATTTACATGTAATGAATAGATAACCGAATAATTAAAATTTCCAAATGTAGATAATAAGGGACACATTATCATAACATCTATTGTATTTATAATTCCTGAAGCAAGTCTGAGTAGTGTTTTGACTGGCTGGATTTATATGTCAGTGGAATTTTATTTTCTGTAAGTGTAAAATCTGACAACAGAAGTATACAGACCTCATTTTGAGCTGACCTAGGTATTGCAGACACACTTTGAAAACATAAGAAGACCACAAAACATAGATTTAGAAGGATTTGAAGCAAATTAGGAACATGAGGAAATGGTCCACATCTTGAGTATTGCTGTATTCACTAAAAATGGTGTTTACATATACATTCAAAAGCAAGATCTAAAGAATTCTAAAAAAAATAATAATAATAATAATTATAATTTCTTACTCACGCAGTTATTGACGAAAAAGTAAAATTTTAGCTTTTTCTTCTCTTCTACGGGAGAAGAAAAAGGACATAAATCATTCACATTTAAAGTAATCCCACCTGTAAGAATGAGCTTGTGGATATTGTATCAAAAACCGACTGGCCGAAATCGGGTTGGCAAATCACTCCCCATCATGTTTTCCATTGTTAGAACAGCTGGCGCAAGTCCTGCCGAACTAACAAATGGAAAATCATATGTTTGGTTCTTCACAAAGTTTATTGCATCTGGCGCAAGTCCGGATGCATCCTGCCCATACTTGCTAACACTGATTTCAGCAGCTGGTGCAAATCCTGATGCTAGAATAAACTAATTCCACCTGTAAGAATGAGCTTGTGGATATTGTATCAAAAAACCGGCTGGCCGAAATCGGGTTGGCAAATCACTCCCCATCCTGTTTTCCATTGTTAGAACAGCTGGCGCAAGTCCTGCCGAACTAACAAATGAAAAATCATATGTTTGGTTCTTCACAAAGTTTATTGCATCCTGCCCATCCTTGCTAGCACTGATTTCAGCAGCTGGCGCAAATCCAGTTGGCAAATCACTCCCCATCATGTTTGCTATAGTTAGAACAGCTGGCGCAAGTCCTGCCGAACTAACAAATGAATAATCATATGTTTGGTTCTTCATGAAGTTCATTGCATCTGGCGCAAGTCCGGATGCATCCTGTCTATCATTACTAGCACTGATTTCAGCAGCTGGCGCAAGTCCTGATGCTAGATTAATCAAGCTAGACAGAGAGCATCATGTAGTTGGGGTATAAGGCATGCAATAATTAATGCGGCCTGTAACAACTGGCCAAGTCTTGTTGTAACTGACCTTGTATTTATTGACTAATAATATGTTCTTGCAGTAGTTTAATTGAATAATTATATTGCTTTTACCTTACACTCCTACACTTGGATACTCTTCCGAATTATTTTAATTTACAAATTATTTATTATATATATATATATCTAAGTAAGAATGATGAAAGATTTAATTCTTGTGGCCATTTTTTTTTTTTTTTTTTTATTTTTTTTATTATTATTTAATTTCAAAGCAGCTGGATCACTAAGCTTTACAAAACAAACAACAAAGAAGAAAACTTAGAAAGAAAAAGGTGACCCAGAACATAATTTCGTAGGATCCACTTGAAACCTAAGGTCACTTTGGCAAAGCCAGAGAATGGCCTACAGGAAAACCAGCCCCTGGGATTATTCCAGAGTCATCACAAATTGGCATAATTGCATTAATTATATAAAATGAAATCAAGAAATTATCAACTATATCTCTTCTCATTAATTTAAATTATTACTAATGAGAACGTTAAATCTTAACTTCCTAACATGAATTATTTTTAAATATCCTTATGAGCACTAATATTGTATATTTTAATTTGAGATTAAGAGTGGCTGGTATGTATGCTTCATTGACCAAAAGTAACAAAAAAAAGAAAACTCCAATCAAAGAGGAATCAGTGGGTCCACCACAAATTGGCATCAGCCAATGTGATTATCGCCTCCAGAGTTTATCAATTCTTGCTAAATCAAATCCTAGAAACAACAATTGCTCCTCTTATTTATTTATATTATTTATAAATTTTTGCCCTACAAATCACACGATAAAATGAACCCAAAAAATTTAAGTAGCAAAGATGAAACTCCAAAAAATGAGGAAAAAGGCCAAAAACATATGTTCCTGACAACAAGACCTATCTGAAACCCCATAAGGCCGCAGTGGCAATGCCAAAGAATGGCCCACAGGAAAAACAGTTCCTGAAAGGAATCAGTGAGTCAACCACAAATTGGCATAAATGCATAAAAGCAGCCAAAGTGGTTATCGCCTCCAGAGTTAATCAATCTTTGTTAAACAAATTCTCTGAGACAATTATCATTGATTTATAAAATTAATATTGTCTATTGCATTAAAGTGAGCACCATCTCAAATGTTTACTCAGCGAATCACAACAAGAATCAATCTTCTTATCAAGATAATTTAAAAAGTTGACCCTGCAAATCACACAATAAAATGTACCCAAAAAATTTAAGTAACAAAGATGAAACTCCCAACGAGGAAAAAGGCCAAAAACATATGTTCCTGACAACAAGACCTATCTGAAACCCCATAAGGCCGCAGTGGCAATGCCAAAGAAATGGCCCACAGGAAAAACAGTTCCTGAAAGGAATCAGTGAGTCAACCACAAACTAGCATAAAAGCAGCTGAAGTGGTTATCGCCTCAAGAGTTAATCAATCCTTGTTAAACAAATTCTCTGACACAATTATCGTCGATTTATAAAATTAATATTGTCTAAAGTGAACGCCATCTCAAATTTTTACTCAGCGAATCACAACAAGTTAACATAGTACTTTTTCACCTGAATGAAACCAAAATTTTTATATAACAAAGATGAAACTATTTTCCATCCCCCTTGACATATTAAAAGTTATGGAAGCATCATCCAAACCCAAATTTGGATGCAAAAATGCAAATGATTTTTTCATTATGTTCATTGTTATTCCGCAAATGTTTAATAAATGAGAAACCGATCAGTGTTACTCTGCATTATGAGAATTCTTGTTTTATGCTCAATTTGTTAAATTTGATAATTTAATAACAACGGAAATTCACGATTGAAACAAAGAATGAGTGAACGATAATGTAAGGTTTAGAGACTGACTAGACCACATGGAAAGCCAACAATGTCAATGAGACAAAGATAAAGGTCATAATCCAAATAATTGGTCAGACAGATTCAATAACAACCACGCAAAGCTGTTATCAAATATATACACAAACTATTAAAAATATTTGTAACATAAATTTTATTTTTAGATCTTTATAGTCATATAAAAATAAAGTATAGACAGCTACAAATTTTTTATGTGCAATTGGTTATCTCCTCAAAAAGTTCATCAAATCTTGCTATTTTAAATCAAATTTAAAACTGGTGAACTATCACCACTCTCATTGATTTAAATTAAATCAAAATTATATGGTCATTGTGCTTTTAACTTAATTTAAAGTTAACACTAGCGCTTAAATTTCTAAGATTGTATATTTTTTAGACTACATTTTATTAAAATCATGAAAGAACAGTCCAAACCAAATTTAATCCAGATGAATTTTGTATTATGAATTTGTCACTCCAAAAATATGTCACTAGTGACTGGAAGTGCTGCCGACTATTACACTAATAATGACGATTCAACCAGTCTTATGGTAGACTAGTCTACATCATATATTTTAATTTTAATTCCATGAAAATGAGGTTAAGCAGCGCAAATTTTTTGATTTCATGAAATGAAAAGCGATTAGACTAGGCCTATATACGTTTTTGTAGACAGCCACAATTTTGTAATGTGCAATGTCTAGAATTAGACTATTAGATTTAAAATGAATTAGACCAAAGTCTAGTCCTAGCCCTGGCCTAGGGCGGCTAGGCCAGGAGCCTATGGCCATAGTCTATACTAGTCTATAGAATAGTCTGAGACTGAGTCTACTAACAGTTAGAGTAACAATTAGAGCCGAGTCTAGACACAATCTAGACTCAAGTAACTTCGACATTTGATTAACAGCGCGTACGGATAATACTATTAATAATAGTTAATAAAAACACGAATTCAGCGTGAGCGATAATATAAGAATTTGAAGGGGACTTAGCCACGTGACTGCGACCGGATCGATGTCGGCGATGTCAATCGAAGTCATAATCTAAAAAACCACTGACACATGGTTGAATATATTCAAAAACAATGCAAAACTATATCTATCATATAAAAGAACTATTGAAACGTATTTAAAATACAAGATTTTCTTGATAGACATAGAATCTGCTATATAAATTTATATTTCTTTCGGATTAATTTGTGGTTTGAACTACCCTCAAGATTTCATTGCTAAAAGAGACTGTTACAAACAAATCGAGATCCGAACAAACCACGAATTACATAGCTTGGGATTCGCCTAAGATTAATAATCTATTTTGTGTCCGATAAAAAGAGCTTTCATTTTACGAAAACTCTGTATTTTTTAGGGATGTATGCCCTTGACATGATGTTCAAAATTATGTAAACCATCCTTATTAGTGATCTATATATACAACAGGAGAGTGTGGGCGCGATAACATCTTGGTTGGATCGCATTCGAAACAAATTTTACGTTGAATGAAATATTGGCGAAGAATCATTTCCATTTTATCCATATAAAGCCCTTAATATTATAATATAGATTTAGATAATTGAAATAAAAACTCCTATAAATCCGACCAAATGTTTATTGTTGGTCCACCGTCTGCAGCACTGGCTCAACATGAAAACAACATTGGGTCAATGGTTCTTGCTCACTGGGAAACCTTCGCGAGCGCCATTCATAGCTCTGTCTTCCTTATTTAGCCTACAACATTCAATGATCTGTCCAACAAAATTATTTGCATTGCTATTTACTATTCTGTCCGCAGATGATACTAATATATTTCTACAAGATAAAACCATCGACGATTTATATTAGTAAAACAAATGAATTCCAAGTTATCTAAACTTTCATGTGGCTGGAATAGAAATCTTTAAAAAAATACTAATTTCAAGATATTTGCCACATGAAATCATAGCACACACACAAATAATCAAATAAATCACGATATTGAAATTAGTAATATTCCAATTGACAGTGTACATTCAACTAAATTTATTGGTATATATATATATATATATAGATAGTAAATTGAACTGTTCATACCATATAGAGTATATCAGAGGCAAGATCTCTAGAAGTATTGGTATCATCTGCAAGCTAGGATAGGTCAATGTGTTGCCTTACATCTCGTATTACAGAAATGACAGGTATGGGGCAACACATTTGACAAATATTTATTACCACTATAATATATGTTGTAAAAAAGATTCATACAATTAAATACTTTTTCATATTACGCTGCTCACACTTTCCGATTTGAAAATATTAACATTTTCAATATTATATATTCAGAAAGTGCATATATTTATATATAAATTTGAAAACAATAGGAATTTTTTTCGTCTATCTTCACAATAAATAATCAAATCCATACCACCCTACACGAGCATCTTCAAAGCTACATACACCGATCGGAAATTTTTAAAAAATAATGGTCTATAGAACCGTACGATATTCGGCAGGTAAGATTTGGAATCATGTCAAATCTAAAATTAATCTTTCATGTAATTTTCGCGACCGCGTCTTCACTGTTAGCGATGATATACATTGCATACCAGAACGAAAATTTATCGTATTTTCTCGTATTTCAAATTCTGAAAAATATTATGTACTGCTCTATTACTGCACCAAAAATAAAATATATACATAATTAGAAGAAATATTAGCCGCACGGCTTCACCCCGCGCTTTCTGTTATATACTATTATCAAGAATATATAATATTCTTGCTATTTTGCATGTTTTATGTATGATTCAGATAATAAACATCATTAGTATTCCTTGACACACGCGTCCACCGCTTGGCTTAGCGGTCACATGCGTCAAGTCTTGTATCGGAGATATCAGCTTGCAGTAAGATAATAATTATACTTTCTAGATGCATGACGCAACTACGGCAGTCTGCGTGCATTGATCGTGTCACATCACCCATGATGACGTGCGTCCGGATCACAGTGTACATCCCGGCAGACACAATACGTTAAACCAATGCCGATTTAATGTTGGGCCGACGTCGGAGACGGCGGTCCAGCATTAAATCGGCATTGGTTTAACGTGCCCTGTTTGCTAGGAATTAACTTCCCGGCAGACACAAGGCATTGTGCCATTGTGGGCTGAATGCTGCTCAGCGTTGTAGTCGATGGACCAACATTGAAACAACAATAGCTCAACATAATGTGTTTGCTGGGATTCGTGGAGCGTAGAGTCAGTGTTTAAAAATTGTTCAATGGCCTCCAATTAGTTTATGGCTGAAGAGTTTAGGTCTGGATTTATACAAGACCATGCAGTCCACCATCAGCTACGAGAGCAGTGGTTCAACAGTTATAATACGATATGTGCGGATGGCGGCCACCTTGGATTTCTGCAGAAGGGGACTATTAAATGCTAAAATAATATCAGAAATGTATTTATTATGTCAAAATTAGTGTGAAAAGACATCTAACACAATATTCTGTGGCAAATGGTTCAAAAGTTATGGTGTGGTATGTGCCGGTGGCGGCCATTTTGGATTTTTCTAATAAAAAATGTCCCCAACCCCTATCCCACCTTGATTTTTTTGGTCATCGCCCATTCCCATACCCACTCAAAGCAGTTGAAATTAGCTTCCTACGAAATTTTTTACAGATTGGCTAAAATATGGGCTAGTTTCGGGTTACTAGTTGGAAGAACAACTGAAACGATGGTCGATGAAAAATATGGTCAATAAAGACGGGTGACATAACGTATATAGGGCTTACTTACGTTATATGTCTACCCAATGGATTGTAAATTTTCATAAAAATGTTCAGTGATGACATTATCGGAGAATGAATATTATCACACGTAAGCTTATCTTCCACAACACACTTAAGTACAAAATGTGACTTAAATCTCACACCAGAGAGTCTAAGACTGACTGGTTTATCATTCATGAATGTTGGGGAATGCGCCCCCGGTGCTACTTGATAGCGATACGGTTCGTATAAGAAAACATTGAATTTTGTTTTATTTTGAGCGGTATACCGACAAGAAGAGACGTTAACTTAGTATTGGCTGAATTTCGGGTCACCGTCTGCGACGCTGGCCCAACTCAAACCAACACCGGGCTATCGTCTCGTATGAAGAAACAAGGTGTGTCCAAGGAATAAACCTTGGACGATCATTGTATTCATCTGTATATAGTCATCAAATCTACACCGTTAGCGTCATCTATTTACGACTGCGCCGATAATTAGTTTTCGTGACAAGCAAGTTTTGATCAACGTTGTTTCCGCTGTGGCAGGTGATTTCTTGTTATTGGTCCGTCTATCATATCCTTTTTTATTGTAATGGCACGAGGTCAACAAACTCCTGTGGCCCCTATAAGCCTATCTATGACCATGGTTAACAGAAATTATTGTTTTATATGTCGCAGTAATTCTGCTGTTATTATGTTTTTGTTTGTAATAAATAACCCACAAACCCACAATAGTAATAGTTTACAGTAGCAGTAGTTGTAGGCATACTTCAATGCAGCACGGACTACAGTCGCAGACGTACTAGGAGAATTGAAAAATCCCTCGACTGTTGAAATAATCAATTCCTAATACATTAATGTAGTGGATGAAAATAGATGAAAAGTACTGTTGCTCATATGCACCCTGTGCCCAAAACGCACATACACCACTTTTGAAGCATTAAATTAAAGTTATAAGGTACCCATTACCCCTCTTTACTCCGAATGTGTGACTAAATCATAACTCAGACATAGGTCTATCCCAGCAAACACAAAACATTTGTATAACATTTGAACAACGACGACCCAACGTCATCGACGTTGGTCCAACATTGTATAAATGTTATACAAATGTTGTGTGTTTACTGGGATATATAGTGGGGGCTATAATTGACCCACATAAACTGAAAAGTATATTGCTTTAATCGAAATTGTTTTAATGTTAAAATGCATCACTATGAGAGTATATAGGCCTTATAAGCCTACCATACACGGGATTTGTTTATCACATAATAATAAGCACAATAGACTGCGTGCCAATAATAAGCACAATAGACTGCGTACCAATGCTTATTCCATGAGATATTTCCAGAAGGCTCTATAAATAACAGTTAGGGCTGTCTTTGAAGATGAACTGCTTCGCTGTAACCGATAACTGGTCTTCTTCATTAGCAGTGAGATAATGTGACTATTTATAGATCAATCAACTTGCCGTCGCTAACTCCAGATGCGCACACGCGTTCGTGCTGCTGGAGCGGGAGTATTATCTGTACGGACGTAGTGATACTATATGATCCGTATTTTGATCAAGGCTGCAAAATACACTGATCCAGCGCTGGCAAATGGTAGTTCCACTGTGCGCCGTTGTTCAGCGTGTCTCACCTGTTGGTTTCTGTGTCGCTCCTGTGGAAAAGGTCGATGCTTAGAACATGTATACTGCTGCTGCGTTCTGAGACCACCATAGAAAAATATTGTGTTTGCGTTGTGTCGTTAGCTTCTGTGACCATAACCAGCGATAACGCATTTACCTTTTATATGCTTACATTTAATGTTGTGACCATGCATGGTTATTATTGTTATAGTTGTGGCCATTGCCGTGCATGTGACTTTTTCGCATATTCCCATCCCATTTTGCGGTGCGACTCTATCTGGATTTTTTTGCAAAAATTGTATTTCTAAAGCGGATGGCAAATTCAGCTGGTCGCTCTACATACACCACGGGGTCACTAACAAATATTGGTTTCATGTAGATCCCTATCGAGACAAAAATGAAATGAAATGAAATGAATCGGGCTTTAGGCCACCTTTGTGCACATATAGGCTAAACTGGGCCAGGAGAACCTCCTGAGGATGGTGAGATGATTGAGATGACACTGTCCTCCAGACACAGAATTCGAAACTCGAGCCCTGGCGGTCTGAGGCCGAGCACGCTACCTCTCGGTCACGGAGGCTCCCCACAATACTAACTTTCACACGTGGATGGGGAAGAAACAATTTTGTTTCTTTCAAACCGCCGAGACCGGGAACCGAACCCCGGACTCTGGCGTGAAAGGCAGCGGTGCTAACCACTACCCTAGGGCCCCCGCCCCCTATCGACACAGCTGCTATAATTAGAAATGCTGCTTACTTTGCAGAGCAGAAAGGTAGCCCTGTTTCATAGGCTAAGTAATATAAAATCATATCTCGCTGCTTGCAAAAAAGGGCTTTAGCCACCTCCCCAGCAAACACGAGACGTTGACACAATGTTGTTTTAATGTTGGGCCATCGTTGTAGACGCTGGCCCAACATTAAAACAACATTGTATCAACGTCTCGTGTTTGCTGGGAGATCTACATGTGGTTGTTTTCGTGAGACCATTGTCAGTCGTTTTCAGAGACATAATATGTCGTTTTACAGCTGTGTTCATGTTTAATGTGTTGTTGTCACTCATATTAATTTTTTTTCAGCCCAACGTCATCTTGATTGTCACATACCATCAGTTCTGTTTGAGCTAGTATTATCATCGAACTTTTAGCGATTCTCTGATACGCTATGTCTATGTACAAATATCTAAAGATTGTGTCAGTTCATCAGATTTTAATAGTATTTGTTGTTAATGTCTTGATTTTGATCAGGACATACACATAATTTATTAATTATATTAACAGTGACAATGCATGGGATCATCTGAATGACAATCGACCAAGACGTAGTTATGATATCAGCTTATTTATAATGTCATTAAAAATTAAACAAAAATATGATTATTTTCAAAAATAGGCCTGTACCAAATTTGCATTAAGACATTTTTGGCGTCACTCATAAAGCTTGTAAGCTTAAAAGATGTACACGCGGGACACCCTGCGGGACAGGTAATAAAGGAGAGATGACCGAGAGGTATAGCGAATTTTTTGTGTTTGGAGGGCATCCGAGCAAGCACAAAACATTTGTATAACATTTATACAATCTTGGACCAACGTCGAAGACGTTGGGCCGACGTTGTATAAATGTTATACAAATATTGTGTGCTGGGATCCACCATCATCGAGATGTTCTCCTAGCCCAGTTAGCCTTCAAAATTCATCCAAGTTCTCTCGTTCATTCGTTCGTTCGTTCGTTCGTTCGTTTGTTGGTTTGCTTTATATCAGAAATGTGTAATAATAGTTAGGCATACAGAAATGTTTTCTGACCAAACTACCAAAAATACAACTTTAGTCCTTAATAATACAATCTCATACGATATATGAAATGTTGCATGTGTGTTTTAAGTGGTTTATAGGAAGGTAAATGTCCAATGTAAATGATAATGCTGTATCAAAAACAATAAATCATATACGCACATAGGCCTATATTTCGTGTGGGACATACATTAAAAACCCCTTTGATATGGGCATAATAATGCAGTTTTGTGCTTTGCTAATTACCGGGTAAGCATTATTAGGCCTACCTGTTACAGTAATATTTTCGCAGACGTGGTGTTAATACCCCAGTAAACACAAAACATTTGTAAAACATTTGTACAACTTCGAAAACGTTGGTCCAACATTGTACAAATGTTATACAAATGTTTTGTGTTTACAGGGACGGGCTTACATTGTGTTTACCACACTGAAGCTGCACGAGCAGATATACAGACCAAGGGCGTGTCTCCTTGCACGTGGGTTTTTGATTGGCTTTATCAAGATAAACACAGAAACAGTTGAATGGCCTCATCTTGAAAGCATCGCATCACTAACTGTTTCTCATTCAGCAGCTACCTGTATCATTATATCGTAAGCCGTCAGCTTCTATGTGAGATTACTGAGGCAGGATGATGTTAAAGCTGATGGCTTCTAGGCATAGCAGCTGATGCAGCAGGCCGCTGTTTTATTGGAGTATAGATGTCAGGCTGACTGCAGATTTCCGGACACCACACCTCCGTCGGTCGAGAAACAAAAATATCCATGTATGGTAGATTGCTGATTTTACTCGGTGATGGTTCATTAGTCGCTTTGGTGATCGCTACATTATACAGGTGTGCTTTACTGACCCCATTTAATGATCCTGTTTTCTGACCACATTTTTTTCTGTTCCTATAAGATGTAAAAGTGATATGACAAAAAAAGTGTAGCAAGCTAAAGCGATGAATATTACTGCATACAGAGCATTACGGACAACAGTGAACTGAACAGTGAGAAAATGGATCCGATTTCGGCCATGAATGCAACCATTGTTCTTCCCACCGAGGAAGACAAAGTGTCGGAGTGGATAAATACAACATTTACAAGTTTGATGCTCTCGGATTATACAAACACGGATACGTCAGAATCGGGTGAAATTATAACTACCGCAGCGGCTCGTAGGCCCACCCCATCTAATTTTTCACAGACTACCACATTTGAAGACGTATGTCCAAAAGAAAAGCACAGTTTTCTTATAGACTGTTACTGTAATAAGGTGCCGGACAAACCGTCGCCAGAAGAAGCATGTCCACAATGGTCTCAACAGACAGTGAGTGATGCTTATTCAACAGGCAAATGGTATGACGTGGGAATGCAATCTACTGAGCAATGGCTCACCACGTCTTGGACAACCACCGTGAATCAAGATGGGCAAACGGGGAGAGTTGAGGCTACGACAGATGGTGGGCCATCTTGGAGTGACACTTTGTACACGGAGCAGTGCAAGACTTTGATTCTGTCCGTTGATTGCAGTGAGCTGGTAGATGAGGCGACCTCTGAGGTGGCGTTGAGTGAGAACACACGTCTGATTCTGCTGATCCTTCTACTGGTGCTGTGTGTTATCGGTATCGGTGCTAACGCCCTGGTTCTCTCCGTCATGGCCAGTAGTCGTCATCTGAGGAGTAGATCTCACGCTTTCCTCATCAACCTCACCGCCTCAGACTTACTGGTGTGCTCCCTCCTATTACCTGCTGCTATACATGGTGCATCCAGACCTGATATTGTCGTCAATCCGGTCAGTAGTCCATAGTAGTCCAAAACATTTGTATAGCATTTTTACAATGTTGGACCAGCGTGTATAAATGTTATACAAATCTTTTGTGTTTGCTGGGGTAACACATTTATTATTCACCTGTCTCACCCTCTATAATAACAGATCACTCATTACTGAGTTGTGGAAGACACTAAAGCAATACATGTACATAAAATCAGACAATAAATTAATTGCTAACTAATACACAATTAATTCATAATTAATGTATAATATAAAAAACATCTTGCAAATCATAACTTTTCATACTATAAATAAATGCATACAAGGAAATGATCAATGAATGAAAGAATGAACAAATGAATCTAAAAATATATTAATCAATATATGAATGCGCAATAGTGATGAACAAGATGGAAATTATATGAAAGAAACGATGAACAAATGTAAATTGCATGAAATTATAAATTAAAAAGTTATCTGCAAATAAATAATAATGACGTAATAATCGAATACAAATTCATTTCTTTTCTAAAATAGTCATAGCAATTGCTCCTATAGTTAAAATATCTCTGCAGGTTTTGGAACATTTGTAAGCAATTTTCTCATATAAAAACATCATTTTATGTGTATCATCTAAATTTAAAAAAAAATTGTTTAAATATTCAGCCTGAACAAGTCGCACTCTGGTGTAGATAGAACAACATAAAAAACAGGACATTTGTCTTCTATAGTATTTTGGCAAAATTTACAAATCTCTGGTGTGCTGGTATGTTAAAATAACGACCTAGTTCTAAGTTGATGGGAGCTACCCTACAGCGAAAAACGTGCTTTTTATGGCAGAGCGCTATTGCACAGGGTGTATTTTAGTTGCTTACAGCTCATAGTTTATATACTTTTAAACAATTTATATGTCCGACGTTTATTTTGACCTTGACCCCGTTAAGCATTTATTCTTTTATTATATTGTGTTTATCGACATGAATCCCACATGGTAGTTATAGTTAATTCTACCAAGGTGGGTGACGCTTTGGAGTGTTTTCGAACTGCTTTCCCACTAGAAATGTAGATTGAGATTTGTCAAGTTAACAAATTAATCTCAGGTAAATAATGAAATTATTGCGTTTCAATCATCCGAGCTGTCACAGTTTCTACATGTTTGGCCAATACAAAAAGAGCACATCGTTGTACAATATAGTCTAGATTTGTTAGATCCCCCCCCCCCTTGAACAAGCCACTCTTCACCCGCAACTCACTCTTTTTAGAACTCTTTCTGGGGCGACTGCTCTTTCAGTTTGCGTTGGTTACAAACAACCATGATATAAAATCCGTTGCCAGACTGTAGATTCCACACCCTCCTGTACAGCAAAATATGCTCTGTATCATAATGGAGTTTAAACACGAGGCATTCATCCAATGCTGTTTAAATATGGGCTGACCGTCTTCAACGCTGGCACAAAAATTAAACAGAATTGGATTAATGCCCTGTGTTGGCTGGGGCAGTAGGTGACGTTGAAAGGAGGCTTTCTAGCAAAAATCAATTACAAGATAAGGACTTGCGCCTCACACGTTACATGTACATGACATCTTTGATAATCGTCCTGTAACAATGCTCTTTTAAATACTTACTTTTGTCCTTGATCTGCGAATGTCAATATGTTTAATATCATGAAATATATCATTTAAATATCAAGATATTACATTTTGAATATTAGGATATATATATTTCGTAATGAAGTTATGGCATTGTATGGTGTTGTAATGAGATGATTTTACATCAGAATATCGGAATATGACATTAAAATAATTGATGTCACAGTTTATCGTCAGGATATGATCTCTCTATGTCACGATAATATGAGGACAAGAAACATTAACGTCATGATATGGTTTTGTAATGTCCAAATATTGCTCTTTATTATAGTAAAATGACGTTATGATGTCTGGATACAGCTTTATAAATGCAGGATATGGTGGTTAAGCATCACGGTATATAGCATATTAACATCACAATATGACATTTCAGTGTAAGAGGAAATGAAAGTAAAAGAGAGCAAGGCCACATGCTGTTCAAAGAGCATGTGTCCTCACGCTATCTAATTACTTTCCATTTTATTGAATCTTCCGAAGTGCTTTTGTTGTTGGCAGTTTTGGAGTACCGGTATTTGAGCAATGTAGAGGCCTTTACTTACTGAATTATATTGCGATATATATGTTGAACTGACATGTGCCAGCCTGATATTGGAATGTTCTATGTCGATTCTGTATTACCATATGGTAACGTGCGTCTGTCAATATAATGTTATTGAAATGTTATACCTTGACATGACAATATAATATCCTGACATTAAAATGCCATATCCAGACTTCAAAGGGACAAAGCCTGACATTCTATGGTCACATTAAAATGTTGTAGTGTCATATTCAGTCCTTATAATGTCACATTAGAATGCCGCCAAGCCCGCCATATCTTGATTTGATAATGTCATATCCTATCATAAAAAATTGAATATCTTGACATTCAAATCTTATTGTGTGATATAAAAGGACAAATTTTGGACATTATAATATCATGACGTTAAAGTGTCATATTCTGATAAATTACAATCCAATATCCTGGCATAAATATGCCAGATCCTGACTTCGAACTGTTTATTATACAATATTCGATATTAAATAGCATGTTTGTCATTATAATGACACACCATCACATTACAATGCTATATTGTGACCTCAATGTGTTTCATCAATGTATAAAGTCACATCATAATATTCAAGTACCATATCCTAATATTCAAATGTCATATCCTGACATTAAAATGTCATAGTGATGTTAAAATGATATATCACGAAATTGTAATGCATTTAGTGATAATATGATGTATATCTTTTCATTTTAATACAGCAACGTGATGTTTAGCCACTATATACTGCCTTTATAAAGCTGTATTGAGCCATCATAACGTGATTTTGCTATATTAAACACCAATGTTTGGACATTATATTACATATCATGATATTAAAGTGTCATATCCTGATATCATATTCATATATCCTGACATACAATTATCATATCCTGACGTTAAACGTGTTCAATCTGGTGTAATATTGTACTTAGCTCTGTTATTATGTACATTCACAATAATAATCACAACTAATACTTAACCAAAATCGAAAAACATTTTATATAATCCTACTATATAAAATACCTACATTGGAATTAGTCGCTGTGTTTGAAACTGGAATTTCTTACGCTATCTCAAGCTTCAAATGAATGAAAAATACCCTTATATTTAAAGATGAGAGATGTTAGAATTTTGTAAATTTGATCAATCTATATCTATATTCCCATATGAAAAAGCAGTTGGACATCGCTTAATCGTGGCATTTGCGCTGAAAGAGCTAACCAATATGGCAGCTATGTTGGATTTTGTGTTGATAAGCACATTCTATTTAAAAAATTGGTGATGGGAATATATTCTAGATTCCATGGCCCTGAAAAAAAAGTTTCAACAACATGATGATTATGGCATGTACGTGATTTTCTGAGGGGGGGGGGGGACGCTTCACATAATTGTCGCCATCTTGGATTTGTGGAGATAAGAAAAGGAATGATATCATTTCTGATCCGTTTGATGAGCTTTTTCTGTAGAGGCACCAAAATATTTTTTTTTAACTGCACAAGTGAGGAATTGTGGTATATTCCTGTTTTTTGACGTTATATGGTGTTACATAACATTAAACTACCGGTATGTGGGATTTATGTTGATAAATTCAATATAATAAAATATTGGTGATCTAAATAAGTCCTAGACTCCATGGGTTTAGACAAAACATACATTTTAGGCTCAACAACGAGATAGTCACCTCATATTTTCGTTTTTTTAATTAAGAGATCGCTCAACATACTCAGTATATCAATATGGCGGCCATCTTGGATTTTTGGTATTGAGAAAAGTACTGATATCATTGATATTAACCTTAAGACTAAGCGAACCATGTATCCTAACGATGGATTCACACTACTTACTTTCCACCAACACCACATCTCAATATTTGTTATACAATAATTAAAAATAAGCGTTTTTTTATACATGCCTTTCCTTACGATCCACATATCACTTTCTCTTTAATACACAATTTCTTTGACTTGTTTACACCACTGATCGTGGCTGATCGAGCAAGGATTATACATCATTTCTTTCACAAAATGATCTACTTTATACATTTTGCATGTTTTTAGAGATTCACATGGTGGCCCACTGTGTTTTCCACTGTTGGCGTAAAAGTGGTACATTAGTCTCGCGATAGCTAGTCGCCTCATAAAGGACATAGCAAGTAAGGTCAATAGGCGATGGATAAGTAGTAGCTGTGCTATATGAAGCATACTTCTAATTGATATCCAACCTAAGGTAGCTAGGGGTACGACTAGAGACACCTGTCGGGGTAATCCCTGTAAGCGTCTGGCACTCTGATAATGAGTTGCTTCTAGGATATCTATACTTTTACTTGTTAGCGAACAGCATTCTAAGCCGTACATTAATTTTGATTCACATACGCTTTTATACATTTTACAGCTTGTCGTAGGAGGGAGAGGAATATATTTCCGCCCTAAGGTAGATATTACAGATACTGTTTTATCTACCAGAGCAGCCCTTTCTGATATACACGATATTAGTTGATTCTTACTAGATACCATGGGAATTCCCATATGGCCATTTTTGAAACGCGAATTGCATGGGTGATATTACTTCATTAATTGAGAGCCAGTGATCTAATTTGTTTAACAAATTTTTTTCAAAAAGTTTATGCATACATGATAACAAAGTAATTGCCCTATAATTATCTTTTGTGGTCGTGTATTTTCCCCCACCTTTTGGTATAGGGACAATTATGCCTTCCTTAAATTGTTCAGGAATATATTCAAGTTCTATGATACTATTGAAGAGAGTGCATAACGCATTAGTTGCTATTTGTCCCATGTATTTTTAAATGTTCATTCTCTAGCCCGTCTTTACCCCCTGCTTTACCGCTTTTTAATTTACTACATGCATTCCTTATTTCATTTTCTTTAATAACAATAACTTTTTCCAGCACTTCGTTTTCTTTCATTTGGTTCTCAGTTGATAACTGGCTAATTTTAACTTTCACTTGTTTCTTAAAATTTTCATCATAACCCTGTTCTGTGTCATCATTTGCAAATAGTTGTTCAAAGTATTGACCCCAATCTTTTACAACATTATCTGGATTTGTAATGAATGAATCATCTATATCAGCTACCGGTGAAATATTTTTCCTGTTTTTCCTAGTTTTGTTTACATACTTCCAGAACTTTTTTTGGTCAATTTCAGAATTTTTTTGCATTTCATTCAATTCCTTTACAAGTTGTATATTTTCAAATTTCCTCTGCATATATCTGAAATGTTTCTTACATGATTTATAGTTCAGCCATTCCTCACTCTCTACTCCTTTAGGCCTTCCTGCATTTACCCAGATTCGCCAAGCACGTTTTTTATTTTTTATTTCTTCTTTTTACTCTTTATTCCAATAGGATTTTCTGTTTTTACTGTACCTTTTCTTTGGGACATATTTTCCTGCTACTTCTATCATGGCGTTACTCATGGAATTTGTAAGTTCAATTAGGGATTTAATATTTTTGCACACTTTTCCTCTATTACAATTTACAACTTCAATTTTAGACAATATAGTTGACATTTCACTTTCTAGGGAGGCAGTATACAATGCATTTATTTGTTGGTCTTTGAAGCGCTCCCATGCTATATATTCATTTGATATAGACTTTGAATTTTGTTCACATTGGTTTCTATTTAATGCAGGTATTACCAGTTCTATTGATAGGTGATCTGAACAGTTCAGAAAGTGGTCTACATGTACCTGTGATTTAATTTTTGGGCTTTTAAAATTGGTGGAAATTATACTATGATCTATATACGTTTGCGAGCCGCGGCTATCCTGAAACGTGTACATAGGACCTTGACCTGAACTTTTCACATCATCTAGTATCATGTCATTTCTATTCATAAATTGTATAAATTTCTTTGCATTTGTTGAAGTTTGTCCCCAACATCTGTCATCCACTTCAACTCCAAAGTGGGCATTTATATCCCCCATTACGACAATATGACATTTTTCAGTATATGCATTTTTAACTATTTCTTCTAATTTTTCTATTTCATCATCATAATTTGCAATTTTACACGTTCTATGTGGCATGTATACGCCTACGAATATTAAATCTTTCTCACTTTTTGCTGTTAAAATTTTTATTACACACATTCTGACTGTTCCCAAATTGGGAAGAGGCTTAATGTGTGTTTCAATATTTTTGCGCCAAAAAATTGCAACACCACAATGACCTAGGGATTTGTGTACATTAATGCTTTTTAAGTCTGCACTTGCTTTCTTCATTACATTAAATTCTTTACTGGTATTATCAAGCTTCCACAGTTCATTTTCATATAGGCAATGTTCTGATGTAAAAACAATATCTTAAAACGTAATAATCATTTACGCAACTCCTACCTCACAGATTATTGCTATGTGTGGGAAATAAATAATACAAGTCTAGGTGAATCAACGGACTAATATTCAATCCTTCTTGTCCCAAGCGTATATCAAAACAACCCGATATCAGTACATAAATGTATCAACACAGCAGGAGTATACCAAACCTAGGGGCAGAGCTATGTTATCATGTTAATAACACCAAATACCCTGTTTGTCCTGGGGAGGCCGAGTGAAGTGATTTCAGTTTAGCGCGATAAACGAAATAGGCTTGTAGGCCATGTGAAGATGACCTTTTGTGGCAATTCTCATAAAATTTAGGCCACTATATATGAGTTATTAGCAAAATAGGAAATGTGCACTCTATTTGTCCTGGTCATATTTGCACTACATGACGTAACACGTACACAGCGTCAACCCACTATATTAATCTGACCAAAAAAGCAGGGGATATCATGCATGCATAGGGGGGGGGGGGAGGGTGTCACCTCCGCGTGGTCCCCCCTGGGCAACTTCTTAGAAGGCCAAGCACACCCAAACCTTTCATCAAACCAGGTTTTTCTATTTTTTTGACGTGAAGTTTTTTGTGTTTGCTTTCCGGTGGTACTGAGATTGTTATGTTTATTTTCGAATAGTTTTTAGTTCAAATTCTTTATATATTCTCTATATAGTCATATTTATATATTTTATATATTTTTTCATTGTACTTGTGGTGCCTTGCAGTGCTCTCACGGATTATGATCGCTCTGTCGTGCTAGTTCTCGATGACAGACCCGATCCCCAGCTGTGGGGGCATTGTAGGTCTACTCATAATTCCTCTATGATTTGGTTTTTGTGTTTGCAGTGGTTTCTCTTTGGCATCCTGGCGATGGACGGGATGGCCGAAAGAAACCATTGCCATATAATTATTTTTTCACTTTATTGTTTTAAAGGTTTCTCTGTGGCATCCTGGCGGATAATGCAGCATGTCATAGAGAAGCCATTGCCGTACAATTAGCCTGTGGTGACTTACGGTGTCCTCACGGTTTGTGATCGCTCTGTGATGTCCTCCAATATCACAGACCTTATTACCAACTGTGGGGGCACTGTAAGTCTTTAATTTTTGATAATTTTTGGTGGTTTTATGATTTCTCTGGCAATACTGGCCGAAAAGTGAAGTAAAGAAGACATTTACTTACTTACTTAATGGTTTCTCTGTTCATTGTTTATGTCATTCATATTTATGTCTAAATGGGTTTATTTTTTTGAATATAGTATATGGTATTATAGTATACATTATATATTTGTTTTGACAATGACACTGTTTTGACTTAGACTTGTAGTTTTTACACAATCACTCCAATTTCATGGAGATATAGTGACTTGAAAAGTCGTTCATTTTAAATTCACTTCATATTTTACATTATTTATACTGATATTTTTATACCCATTAAACTGTGCTGTAGTGCAGGCGCTTCAACATGTCATCAGACTCGTTACATATAGGTGCCAGGAGCATCGTCATCTTATCATATCAAACACTTTAAATTGAATATTTTAGTACGAACATGCTTTTATTAGCTTTGTCTTCCCTTTACTACTTTAACTATACAGTATGGGATATTGTAATACTAGTAATTTTCACTTAAATGGCCATACTGGCCGAAAAGGGAAGTAAAGCAAATATTTTACTTACTTACTCATGCATGCATATGTTCATGTGCGGCGCTGGCCCGGATGGGGGGGGGGGAGATGGAGGGGCCGACCCAGCATTGAAGCGGTTCTGATCAAATGTTTCGTGTTTGCATGATTGCACATGATTGTAAATGAAGGCCTGTTTGAAACCGCGTTAATCTTGTTAAAAAACTCGGCCAACTCTTACGCGTCTGGAATAATCGTTCCCAGTGGACAAAAACGTACGGATCAAGCTTTATTTAAAATTGAATGTTGGATTAATTTGTGCAGAGTAGCTCTGGGGGCATCATTGGCTTGTGATAAGATAGACTAGCAGTGACTGATTCTTCGGCAATAGCACAATATATACGCTATATAGCCTAGGCCTATACATGTAGGGGCCCTGAATAGACCCTGGGATATAGACCTTTGTAATGCGGTTTGGTGAATTTGAACATTCCAAAGGCAACAGTACTTCCCGTTATTATGTTCCATTTTGTCGTCTTCCAAAAATATATCAGATCCTGCTATCGAAGATCAATATTAGCTCCAGAAACAGGGCCGCCGCTGTCGATTGTCTTGCTCTGCCATGTAGATGCTCATAAACAGTTTTTATTGACCATTTACAATGTGAGGTTTTGCCAATAATAATAAGTAATATAACATTGTTGTGCTTTTCATTGTACATTTTGCTGTTTTTAATGTTTCAAAACGTTCGCTGCAAATAAGCATACCAACTGAGTTCCCTTGGTAGACTGCGTTGTTTACGAAGTGGATACCAGATTCGTATCTGCTCACAACGACATGCTTCAGGTCAAAATCGATGGTATTGCATAGAGTGGGAGGGATGCAGGTGTGAGAATTCTCTAATATCACTAATCCTGCTGTTTCAGTGAAAATGAATAGTGCTTCAAACCAGAATCAGATTGCAATGTCCAACAAACACAGGATTTGACCATCGAACTCTTCGTGGCCTGAGGTAGAAAACAATCCATTTTGTTTTATTACGGAGGCTGCTTACAATAAGAATCTTTGCGAGTCGATGGGGAAGAAACATTATGCTTCTTTCACACCTGGATACCGGGAGTGGTGTTACAGGCGGTAACGTTAACCAGTCACTAACTACATCAGTGCTTCGCCCCCCCCCCCTAAACCACTAATGACTGGGTTATTTACCCAGTACTAGGTGACATTCACCCAGTACTAGGTGAATGTATGTGATTGCTCGGCATTTATAATTAGCTGATGATTTATGTTTGCGAATGGCACAAAAATATGACAACATAATCATGAAAATCCCATCAAACACAAAACATTTCTGTAACATTTGTACAACGTCGGCCCAACGTCTTCGACGTTGGGCCAGCATTGTACAAATGTTATACAAATGTTTCCTCTTTGCTGGGGTTATGCCCAGTCCCTCCTAATAATGACCAATGCTTATGTAATTTTGATGTGTGTGAGATGTGTCTGACATCATATAATATAGATGGACTGTGATGGGTATCCTAAACTATATAGATTAACCATCATCTGCTGATCACGACTATCGTCGTTTTTAACCTATTTCATTTGCTGAAAAAATCACTGTTATTGGTAATGAAATGGCTGTTTAAACATCAATATCTCTTAATGTTTGGTCTCAAATTAAACAAATACGAGTGATTTACAACCACTTGAGGTGGTGGATCGCGGTAGCGTGACACAACCTGAAGTGATTGAAAATTTAAACAAATTACGTTAGCAGGATAAGGGTTAATTGTGTTTAAAATCAGAGAGATCAAAAGCTGTGAAGTATGCACGTGTCGTCCTAAATTAGCAAAATTTACGGACCTGTGTTTTAAATCAATACATTCGTCTCAAAATATGTTTAGATCATCTCGAGTCAAATAGATTGTTCATTATATGTAGGCCTAGACTATCTCAAGTTTAAAATATTTTGACCATATAATTTGTCGGAAATAACCAATACTGACTGAGAAATTCACAATGAAGTATCATTATCTTAAATTAACAAAGTTTACGTATTTCGACGCAAATTGCAAGTATATTTTCTCCCATAATAACCCAAAATATTTCATTAAGAAACAGAAAACAACAGCAAGATCTCACTTAATTGTCACGTATAACTATTAATTAGCATGGTTAGTGCTAATAGGAAATGATTGCTCAATATAATTATATTGTTATCATGCTGCTTTCTATATATTTCCTACATACCTATTATCCTGTTGCTTCCTGATATCCATATTTCACATTTGTCACAAATCACTTATTCATTCATTCATTTTGTGATTCATTTCGTTCGTTCGTTTGTTCGTTCGCTCGTTCGTTCGTACGTTCGTTTGTTCGTTCGTTCGTTCGTTCGTTCGTTCGTTCACTCGTTCGTTCGTTTTTTCGCTTATTTATTTATTTATTTATTTATTTATTTATTTATTTATTTATTTATTTATTTATTTATTTATTTATTTATTTATTTATTTATTTATTTATTTATTTATTTATTTATTTATTTATTTATTTATTTATTTATTTATTTATTTATTTATTTATTTATTTATTTATTTATTTATTTATTTATTTATTTATTTATTTATTTATTTATTTATTTATTTATTTATTTATTTATTTATTTATTTATTTATTTATTTATTTATTTATTTATTTATTTATTTATTTATTTATTTATTTATTTATATATTTATTTATTTATTTATTTATTTATTTATTTATTTATTTATTTATTTATTTATTTATTTATTTATTTATTTATTTATTTATTTATTTATTTATTTATTTATTTATTTATTTATTTATTTATTTATTTATTTATTTATTTATTTATTTATTTATTTATTTATTTATTTATTTATTTATTTATTTATTTATTTATTTATTTATTTATTTATTTATTTATTTATTTATTTATTTATTTACTTACTTACTTACCTACTTACTTACTTACTTACTTACTTACTTACTTACTTACTTACTTACTTACTTACTTACTTACTTACTTACTTACTTACTTACTTACTTACTTACTTACTTACTTACTTACTTACTTACTCATATTTTAAAAACAAGATATCTATTTTACAAGAATCTATAGATGTGGTAATAACCATTAAAGCCCTTAGAAGCGCGTTGAGCGCGACTATAGTCGTTGTTCATCTGTTTTATTGGCTTTTAATTCGCGGTTATTGGGCGCCGGAGTTTTGTAATTTTTTCTAAATTTAGGCCACTTTTTACTTTTCTGAAAACGAAATTTATAATTTGTATTCCATTATATTATCTATATTAATTGATGATGAGATTGATAGTATTGTGTTGACGATATAATTTGAACTTTTCTATATGCTTTATATTTTACAGGTGGTGTGTCAGCTGTTCAGCTTGATCAGCAGTGTGGTGTGCCTGATTTCTACGTTCAGTGTGATGGTGATCGCATATGACCGTTATCATGCTATTATTAACTGTCTAGAATACAACAGTCAATCATCACGTAGCTATGTGATGAGAGGTCTAGCTGTAGTCTATCTACAAGCACTGCTTTACAGTCTACCACCTCATCTTGGCTGGGCTGGACTCAACTTTCATCCTCATAGATTGTTATGTTCTGTAGATTGGTCGGGAGCCCTCGGTTATGCTATATTTGCCTTTCTAGCAATGTTTTCTTTGCCTTTATGCACAATGATCTACTGTTACATGTGTATAATCCGAATTGCACGTCAACATGTGCGCCGCATCGCTGATATTAACATTCACGCAGTTGTTCCTCCACCTAGTGCAACTCCTGCTGCGGCACTGGACACACGAGGAGTGTTGGCTTATGCCATGGTGGATCCAGTTCAAAGGCTATCAATATTCCCAGAAATTATGGTCTTACAGTCGACCAATGAGATGTTAAATAGAAGTAATGAGAGAGGAGAAACTGGACACAATGGTCAAGGGAGTAATCCAGCCACTTATGGGGATATTGGTTTTCAAGCGAGGGTTGGTGACACAGAGGACAATATGAGTAACGTTTCCACAGCATCCAGTGTATGTAGTAGTCTTAAACGAGAAGCCCGTGCTACGGTGAAGCTTCTGGGTCTTGTCGCTATATTTATCACTTGCTGGTTGCCCTATCACCTCACCAACATGTACAGTGCCACACATCGCCCACCAACTCCTACATATCAAGCCTTTCCTCTTCTGGATTCACTGGCTCTTATTTTCGCCTTGTCTAAAAGCGTTCTTAATCCTTTTATGTATACTCTATCCAGCAAACGTATACGGCACACAATGAAAAAGAAGCTCAAGTTACACAGGCGGAAAAAGAAAAGGAACACCACTCTTCGCAGCAAACAGCGTCAAGTGCATTCACGTATTGCTTCTCTGTACCATAACAGGCAATCTGTGTCGTGTGAAGGACAGCGGAATAACAATGAGGCAGATGGATATCGCGCGACACATGGTATGCGAGGATGGCAGCCTGACCTGACGTTTACTGATCCTGACAGGACACCTTGCTCCCCTCTTCCCGGAATGGATGTAGCAGATGGCGAAGTTTACCACGTAGACGGTAATTCCATGTTGACACAGCCACGCATAAGGAGGTCGATCACACCACAGCCGAGCAGTGACGAGTATCTGCCTCCTCCGCTTACACCACCATCGTCAGGTAGCCGTGACATCAACGGCAGAAGCCCTCTACCTCCAATAACAATATTACCATCAACATCTGAGTGTCGTTTCTTCAAGTCTGATGTGATATTCCACAACATTGGTAATGGTGAAAAAAGTCGTCGCTATGTGTCGAGTGAAGACTCTCTGTCACTCTCATTAAAGTTTACCGCTGAAGCAGGTAGTGTAGATGATAATACAATATATTCTCCATCTCACCAAAATAGCTCAACAGAGAATGAGACTAAAAGTAACGCGCAACAACGTAACCAAATAATTCACGTTAAACCAAAAATAACTGTACAAGCTTGGCCTTTGGATTGACAACTGCTTCTCTCATCAAGTCATTCCTCTTCTTGTTTTATGAACAATAACGTTATTTAAGATAATATCTGCTAAAAATTGAAATATTTACATAGGTGATTAATGGGGCGTTTCTACCAGGTTTCCCTTTTCCTAGTCACTATAATTGTTGTCCAGTAGCAGATAATTCGCATAAATTGATACTGCATGTTATTAGGAGGTTTCTCCACTGCTGTTGTGTATTACAGATTCTCATTAACAGTATTATTATATAAGCCTGTGCTATGATTGTCATGACTATTTATTGGTATGTTACACAGAAATGTATTTTGATAAAAAAAAGTCATTGCTAACGTTACTGTACGTAATTGCATTTGTGTTTTATTACCAAATAAATCACGCGGTGACGATATTTAAATGTATAAATATAGGCCCCTTAGTTTAACATTTTAAATTCAACGATTCGACGCAGGAGCTCAGTAAACAAGTACACGGGCCTTATCAGCAATGACAAATCTAACACCGGTCTCCGTTGAGCCCATTGGATAACATGTAATAATGATCAGCAGCTGTTATTACTCCCTTGTGTTCAATATTTGTGGGAGAGAAATAGTCGCCATCTCAAGTAAAATAATGAACAGAAAATTAGCATGGGTCGCCTGTTCTCTGTGTTTCTTTAGTCATAAAAGACATGTAATTTCCTTAGTGACATGGGTTTTCCACGTGTCACTTAGTCGACTAAATTGGAATTACTGATATGCTGTTATAAAAATCATTGCAAAGAGACATAGGCCTAATACTTTATCACTAATTTCCAATGAACATCAGCAGATACAAATTTCAATCCAGGTCAGATTCCAGAATACCGGTCCAGGTTATTATTTAGCTACACTGTCACCCGTCAGAGACAGACACATGCTGAGTATGAGCGTATCATTTAGCCAAGCATATTAATAGTTTATTATTATTTTTTCAATTTAAAATGTTAAACACGAGGCAGATTTTGTGTGTTCACGTGCGAATAACAACTAAAAAAGTCAGTAGAACTATGTATATGTAGGCCAAATTGAATCACACATTTACTAGAATGACGACGTTCTCTTATTCTATCAATAATATTTTCAGTGTATTTCTCTTGACAATTCATAAGTAGCTTGTGATAATTTAAGAGGGAAATTGTTCTTATACAATAGGTCGCTCAGAACTGTACAAAACGATGCTAAACTATGATAATGATACATCATCAATTAACACGTCAATACAGCTAGATTGAACATTTTCTGCCTAAGGTTATCTAGTCAAGCAAATTCTCCCCATGAATTATAGGGGTAACAGGATAATTAGTGGAAGTGAGAGGGGTGTTATAGCGCTAGAAAAGTAAATATCTGTCAAAATACTCTTCAAAATATTTATAAATGAACAATTAAAACAAATCGAGACAGGAATGAAGAATTCCGTCGGCCCAGTCGGTGCTGTGGGGGGAGCCCCCCTGATCAACCCTTTCCTAAAACAATTAAGGGCGGCAGCTATTGATGTAACTGTGTGGTTACTTTGATCATGCCGTCCGAAATATGTGGTATGCTGTAAACAAACTTGGTTACATGACAGTATGCGTCTTGGAAATAGAGCTTGTCTTGTACTTTTCAGTTCTTTAACATTGTTTTTTTTTTACATTTTTTGTATTTTATTTAAGATCAGTAGGTTATAAATTATAGCTTCATATAAATTAAACTATCAAAATTGACAAAATTGACAATTCTCATCCCAAGGGGCAGCTTCAAGCTGATGATGATATTATAGCTGTCTATATAGCCACTCTTCATATCGGTGGACAGCAGGATGGGCAGTATTTAACAACTTGATGCCAGCGACCACAGGAAATGGAGAGAAAGGGTCAATTTCAGATTATTTGGCAACAATAGGTTTGTCATGCACAAAATCGTGGGGATTCCAGCATTGATGCTAATGGTGGTATCGGTTTGGACTAAGTGTTAAAGGTTCATTACTTCAAGGTCAAAGCAAGGTCATTTGAAGGTCAAACATTAGATGAATTTAGCTACTCTTAACTCATAGCAGTCTGGCCGTTTTGACATTGGATGTCTGTGTGGTCTGGCCATTTTTGGGATTTTGAGACATATTCTCTTACTTTTAATAGAAATTTAGAATTATGGCATATGTATTTCCCATACACCATAGGAACACACATACAATATATATCCAGAATATACTTGATTTAAACGGCCAATGTGGTGTTGCCATGACAACCGACAGCCATTTTGAATAGGCTAATTAGGTAGTCAAATTTTCGGAAATTTTGTTTAAAAATGGTTTTTTTGAGATTCACGGAGATTCAGGAGTACCACATTATATCAATTCACATAAAATATATTAAAATACATCACAGATGGTTCGAAAAAGCATTCAATAGGACTTTATAAACAAATTAATAGGGTGAATAAATTATTACCATGGGATTTAGCAATCTGTCTAAATTCCCTGAGATGCATACTGGATTTAAAATTTTGACATGCACCAAGTTTGACATTCCCAAGTCATCTGGGAAATACCAAAAACCTCGTATTCGTCTGAGCCTGGAGTTCGATTTTTATTTCGGAAACATTTGTGACGCAGATAAGTCAACTCTTTATGTTAACGGCTCCCCATACTTGGTTCATAGTTGCGCAAGTGATGTCATTTGGTAAACGGCTAAGCATTATTGCCAGGTCCGAGCTGGGCTCGGACCTAGACTGAGCGTCATAAATGCCAGGTCCGAGCTGGGCTCGGACTTAGACTGCTATGAGTTAACCTTGCTGGGATTTTTTCGAGGCTGGAGAGAGATGTCGGCCACTGGTGTAGGTTGCTTTTCAATCTCTGCAAATATGTCACGGATACACATAGCAATGGATTTAGGTAAATAGCGTTAAATATATTAAGATTTGGTTCTTTAGTTTAAGAATTTGATACATTTGTATCAATAATTATGTTAATTTATGCGAATTTATGCCAATTGGATGCATCTGTGGTATTCAAAATGAAATAAATGAATTCCTCTGATTGGAAAACATGGTGTAGACACCAAAGGTAACTTTTTAAGTAATTTGATTTTAAAATTACAGCATTTTAGAGATTTCGCTCCATAATTATGCTACTTTAAACGAATTTAAGTTTATTATATTGGCCTGGGATATCTAAAATCAAATAAAACGAGCTGAATTTGAACAGGATAAAAACATGGGTGGACACAATAAAACAACTTTTTAAATGATTTGGCTCAACTATTTAGCGTTTCACAACTCTCAGCGTGAATTGGCAGAGAAATAATATTAGCCATGTTTATGTCATAGGGTTTTTAGGTAAGCCTGACATAATGGAGTGGCCAGAAAACACATTTACCATCCCTTTCTCTTTCAAAGGATTGGGGCAAGTACATCGACTGAATACTTGGGTAGAAGTACATTAAAATAGCCAAGTACAAGTACAGGGTTTTGCGAGATATAGTTGGGTAGTACCCAAGTACATTTGCAAATACAAGTGTATAATATAACGGGCACTGCGCAATTGTCCAATGTTGGTTTATTGCTACATGGGTAATCGTCGACAGCGTCTCGTGTTTGCTGGGTGCCTTACATGTAGGTGGAAAAAGCAGCCCCCCCCCCTGTTTGTAATAACTAGGGTATATCTGTTGAAATTAAACATTATGACCAACGTATTGCGATTCCACCCCCTTTCACTTGATATCACTTTGGACAAGCGTGAATGTCGCACACTGTGAAGCACTAATATGTGTCTATATAGTCCCATTAAGAACAAAGTTGTCCAAAGTTATCTCACGTTAGCACCTTAGTACGACTCATGTGGCTCTTACACAAGAAGCAGCCAATGCTCAGTGAATTGTGTGAATGGACCATGCATGTAAAGTTCACAACTCCACGGAACCTCTCCCCACAAAAGACAACTAGTAGCGCTGTTTCATAATCTTTATTTCATTCCATATCCAAGCAAATTTCGTCGGGGTGTCATCATGATAATAGTGTTTAACATTCATTCAGTGCAGTGCAACAAGCATAGGGTGCCTGACTCTCCAACTCTCTCCCTTGCTGTTTCTTGAACGAGTGACGCTCCCAGAGCCGCCCGCTCTGAGTGAGCTGACGGCCAATCGGTGCTCTGCGTTCGAACAACAAATAACAACTTCAACCAATCAACTCACACCACCAGTGGACCAAGAGCCAATGTTCCAACATTGACTCAAGGCCTTCCAGTCCGCATGACAGCGTGACAGCGGTTGATCAGTCACAGGCGAGTGCCAACACTGCGCCGTGATAGGCACAATAGCCAACAATCCATATTAATATGCACAGTATCATAATGTTTTTAATTTAACTACACACCTAAGATTAAGTTTACAGTAGCCTACTGTGTCATGCTAACGTTATACAGCCTATATTAATACCTGCTTTATTTGACCATAATAAAAGCACAGCGGGTAATTTCAACTAAACAGCAACTTTCATTTTCCCATTACCCATTTCTTCCGGCACCTTTCCGTGATCGTAGGGCGTCAGAAGAATAATGATGTTTATATCTCAAAACCCTTATGAGACCTGAACAAATTTAAAGACTTGACATTGTCATTGTCATTGTAAGTTATGTCATTCTGTCAAATTAAATGCCTATTTCACAGCTATATGAAATGGATGCATTTTATAGCAAAGTATATGTTACACATTCAAACACATTTGCTATGCGTATTTCTTTCTTTTTTTCGACCGTGTTAACGTGACAAATGACTTGGACACTCAATTGTCATGTTTTATTTGTTGTTTTTTGTGGGGAATTTGAACAAGGAAGAGTTAAGATGCCATATCCTTCTATAACGCTGTTCAATTTTTATATTAAATTTTACATACCAACATTTGTATAGTGCTATTATCATATCATGGTACCATGATATCATTTATTGACACTAGAGACCTGCGCGGGCCTCTAAATCATGCCCGCACTCGCCCCGCGGGCCCCTGCGCTTGACGGAACCCGCACATTAATTTATATTCTATTTATATTTGCACCCGCCCCGCCCCGCACAAGTTGTAACCGCACCCGCCCCGCACCCACACAAGCTTGACCCGCATTCGCCCCGCACCCGCAAAATTGTTTTCAAGCACGCAGCAACCCGCAAAACCCACATTGTCACAAATTAACAAAAAATCAAATTCCTTTAGTTCTTTTTATTAATTATAATTATGCATGGATATAATAATATAAGCATATTTTTGTCATGCATGCGTACAAGTGTACATATGTACATATTTATGGATAATGTCTTTTTAGCTCCCGCCGTCACCGTAGGTGAGACGGAGGGAGCTATGGATCCCGCCTCCGTCTTTTTTTTGCCTCTTCTTTTGCCTATAACTTTGTAAGAAAATAAGCTAGGATAACAATTTTTGGTATGTGAGTTACTTCCAGGTGGCTAATGGACAGGTTAAAATATTTTTAATCTGAATTCAATACGCAAGGTCGCAGAGGAGAAAATGATGATGTTACGGCGTTGGGCCGTTGGGCCGTTGGGCCGTCCGTAAACAATTCGTTTCCGGAGCATATCTCTGAAAGTACTTGTCCGATTGTCTTCAAATTTTACACACAACACCCCTAGGGGGTCTAGTTGTGCCTTTTTGGGGTATTTGAACTTTGACCTACTTCTGGTTCAGAACTATGACCTATTTAGACGTTTTGACGCGCACTTCGTTTCCGGAGCAGATCTCGAAAAGTACTGGGCCGATGACAGTCATATTGCACATACATGTTCTCTAAGGTCCCTAGTTGTGCCTTTTCAGGTTTTTGGACCTTGACCTTGAAGTTGACCCAGCACTTTGACCTAATTTATAACATCGGTAAATCCGACTGAAAGATTTTGCGGAATATCATGAAAACCGCTCAAGATAGCTACACCATTACTATAAAACAAATTGTGAGGTTTCAGGAGAGGATGCATCTTGAAAAATTTCAAGTCGATAAAATTAAAAATGGCCGCCTATCGGCCATTATTCACCTCGACAGGCCTCATATTGCGGAATATCATGAAAACCGCTCAAAATAGCTACACCAATAATATCAAATAAATTGTAAGGTTTCAGGAGAGGATGCATCTTGAAAAATTTCAAGTTGATAAAATTCAAAATGGCCGCCTATCGGCCATTATTCACCCCGACAGGCCTGATATTGTGGAATATCATGAAAACCGCTCAAGATATCTACACCATTACTATAAAACAAATTGTAAGGTTTCAGGAGAGGATGCATTTTGAAAAAATCAACTCGTCCAAGTTCAAAATGGCCGCCAATCGGCCATTATTCACTTTCACATGGCCGTTATCTGGTAAACCGTGCTAGATGGCTAGACCATTACTATAAAACAAAATGTGTGATTTCAGGAGAGGATGCATCTTGAAAAAATTCGACTTGATAAAATTCAAAATGGCCGCTTATCGGCCATTATTCACTTTCACATGGCCGATATTTGGTCAACCGTGCTAGATGGCTAGACCATTACTATAAAACGAAATGTGAGATTTCAGATGAGGATGCATCTTTTAAAAATTTGACTTGATCAAATTCAAAATGGCCGCCTTTTCGGCCATTATTAATTTTCACATGGCTGATATTTTGTAAACCGTGCTAGATGGCTAGACCATTACCTGATTACTATAAAACAAAGTGTGAGTTTTCCGGGGAGGATGCACCCTGAAAATTTTTAACTTACGAATTCAAAATGGCCGACAATCAGCATTATTTACCTCGATAGGCCTGATATCAGGTAAACCGTGCTAGATAGCAAGACCATTACTATAAAACAAAATGTGACGTTTCGGGAGAGGATGCCTTTTAAAAACTTTCGACTCAATCGAATTCAAAATGGCCGCCTATTGGCCACTATTTACTTTCACATTGCTGATATTTGGTAAACCGTGTTAGATAGCTGGACCATTACTATAAAACAAAATGTGAGATTACAAGAGAGGATGCATCTTGAAAAAAATTGACTTGATCAAATTCAAAATGGCCGCCTATCGGCCATTATTCACTTTCACATAGCCGTTATTTGGTAACCGTACTAGATGGCTAGACCATTACTATAAAACAAAATGTGAGATTTCAGGAGAGGATGCATCTTGAAAAAATCTGACTTGATCAAATTCAAAATGGCCTCCTATCGGCCATTGTTCACTTTCACATGGGCGATATTTGGTAAACCGTGCTAGGTGGCTAGACCATTACTATACAATGAAATGTGAGATTTCAGCTGAGGATGCATCTTGGAAAATTTTGACTTGATCAAATTCAAAATGGCCGCCTTTAGGCCATTATTCACTTTCACATGGCCGATATTTGGTCAACCGTGCTAGATAGCTAGACGATTACTATAGAATGAAATGTGAGATTTCAGCTGAGGATGCATCTTGAAAAATTCTGAGTCGATCAAATTCAAAATGGCCCCCTATCGGCCATTATTTACTTTCACATGCCCAATATTTTGCAAACTATGTTAGATGTTAGTCCATTACTATAAAGCAAAATTTGAGGTTTTGGGGGAGGATGCACCCTAAGTTTTTAACTAGTTTATATCGAATTCAAAATGACCGTAAATCAGCTATTAGTTACCTCGATTGGCCTGATATCGGGTAAACCGTGCCAGATAGGTAGACCATTACTGGGATACTGATTAGGATCATTAATTTCAGTGGAGGTTTGTAATCTCTGACAGACTGTCTAGTTCTTATCTTACTCTTAGACTGGGCTTCTTGGACCTAGTTGTCTTGCGTCTTGATTTTTGACCTAGCCTAGGACTACATTAATAACCCTACACAAAATTGCTTAAATCAAATTCTAATTTGGAGCGGGAGCTCCTGGACTTATGTAGTCTTGTATAATTAGGAATGCTGCCATAACAAAACACGTGAAGGTTACCTTTTTTTTAATTCTAGCAGTCAAAGAATTTAATAATTATGACAAAACTTATTAAACTGTTATGCTTACCACTCCGAAAACAAATAACTTGATTTACTTTATGTTACTAGCATCATTATATGTGCATAGATTCATGCAATGATTGAATAATCAGTGATTTATAATTATAACCACATCTGCCTGATTCACATACTTCATTTATCCGATATTACAATACCAGTCAGAATTTTTAATATATTGCTGCTTATATTTTCGGAACTATCCTTTCTCTAAATATATATCGAAAAAGAAGATAATTAAAAACAAAGTATGTTTAGAGTGTTTCTGAGAGTGGTTTCCCGGCTCAACTCTTAAAAAAAGCTTCGACTCTGTACGTACTTTGGATTCACGTTTCACACACGTTTCGCCATTACATATTATAACTACATCTCCATGTCTATCTTGTACTATTTGTTAGTGTAAGATTGGGGTATCATTGAATTAAATGTACCGATAAAAGTTTTCATAAGGTTATTGACATAATTACGTATATAACATAATTATAATATAAAATATAAATTTAAGGATAATGACTTTACACAATCATGATCATAGCTATAATAGCTCATTAGATAATATTTTTCTTTTATTTTTCAGATTAACTAGTTTAATTCTTATTCAAATTGTATAATGTAAGGTACATTTATTTATTATAAATAATATTCTGCAATAAATTTATATGATTTATCGTAGTAGGGCAGTAACTCTAACGCTAAGTAACTCAATGCCAGACCCATGCACGGTTAAGGTCATCTTAACTTCAAACACAATCAATATGGAGTAAATTTTTCAGACATACGTTCCACAAAGATACATTAGGCCTGCTTTTAACTTACATTCCAGGTATTTCACAACAGCAATGCAATATTCAGATGGTGCTGCCGCCTTTTGCAATCACCATAATATTATGACCAATGTTGGTTTCAACTCTCCCAAATTGGAAGAAAAACATAGGCCTAGCTGCAGGAATGAATTGGATGCTACAAATTAATAAAATATCTTTTGCGGATAATAGTTCAGATTGTATGACAACTAAATGCCAGAATTGCGTAATAATTGTTTTATGTTCGAAGAGTTATTATTGAACTTTGCAATGACCTTAGATTGTCCTTGTTATGATATTTGTTTGTTACTGTAAAGGCCAACCCTGCAATCTTTATTTTCTTTAGCATACCCTTTTCCATTAATGAGTAAAACATTACTTTTTTGCGTCGAATTGTGCAAGTGAACTGCTTGAGGACGGGTGTGAAAAAAAACAGTATGGTATGACCTTGTTCTGTGTTAGTTGCGCATTTGACGTCTTGCAATTCAGAATTATTCGCAGAATATACCAGATTGGAATTAATGATTTGACATTGAAATTACATTATAAAGCATCCATCGGGAAAGGGACCCTCAGTGTATCTGAACAATCACGCTTGGTTCATATTCTAACCTATCATGCAGTTAGTTATGTTTATGGGTGATGTATAGGCTTACTACTAACTCCTACTAAATCAGTGCTTTACGTCACTTTTCGGCACAAATGTTTTTTTTAAGTGACATTGTAATACCATAAAAATGTTGTAGTCAATTGATGAGATGAATGATGTACAGATCATGAAGTGAGGGTGGGGGTGATAGGGCATGGTGGGTTATTGAGAGTGTTTTCCTTCGCTCGCACAATAAAGGGTTCTGGGCATGTCTAGGGGATTTACCCCCAGACGGTAATGTGTAAGCTTACTACACGCATAGCCTATAATGAATATATGTGCCGGTATGTAATTTACTTGGGACTATATATAACATAGCTTATCGTAAGTAAGTAAGTAAAATGTCTGTTGTATTTCACTTTTAGGCCAGTATGGCCATTTAAGTGAAAATTCCTAGTATTACAATATCCCATATTGTACAGTTAAAGTAGCAAAGTAATGACAAAGCTAATAAAAGCATGTTCGTACTAAAATATTCAGTTTAAAATGTTTGATATGATAATATGACGATGCTCCTGGAACCTATATGTAACGAGTCTGATGACATGTTGCAGCGCCTGCACTACAAATGTTGTAGCGCCTGCACTACAACACAGTTTAATGAGTACAAAAAATGTCAGTATAAAATAATGTAAAATATGAAGTGATTATAAAATGAACGACTTATCAAGTCACTATATCTCCATGAAATTGGAGTGATTGTGTAAAAACTACAAGTCTAAGTCTAATAATTAAAACATGTAATATAGGTTACATTCTCGTAGGAACTGAATAATAAAACCTGCAGGGGTGTCCCTAAATAGTTCAAATAGGGAATTAAATGCAAAATACTTCCTTCTGATGTGCGCATATGTCGCACAACTGAGAAGGACATGTCTTACAGTGAGACGAGTATTGCAGCACATAGGTCGCAATTCTCCTCTCAATAAATAGCCGTTTGTGAAATAGGCATGGCCAATGGCATGGCCCTGCATAAGACAACGTCATCTCTTCGGCGTTCCATTTGTGTAAAAGATCGCTTAATGATTGGTTGTACCTCGAACAATTTTCTGGTGACATTGATGTTCCATTCACCTTGCAAAATGTCATCAAGGTATACAGAGATGTTGTATTTGAAATCAGTATATGGTATATAATAAAACTGTTTTGTCTTATCCAGGGCAGCCTTGGCCAAAACATCAGCCCGTTCATTGCCCTGTATTCCAATATGGCTGGGTACCCAGCAAAAAACAATGTCCTTGTGCCCAGAGAAGTAGTGACACATATGCAAAATGTTGTAAACAATTGGGTTGTTGAGTTTTTGACTCTTAAGAGCCTGCAATGAAGATGGCGAGTCGGTGATGATCATGAATTTCTCGTCACTACTCTCATAGATGTATTCAACGGCGGCTTCAATAGCTAATGGATCCGCTGTGCAAATTGAAGCCTCGTCGTTGATGCGGCAGTTAAATTCATGATCATCACAGACGAAAGACATAGCTGTCCTCTTGTCGTCCTTTGATCCGTCAGTATACACCTTCCGGTGCCTCGGAAATCTACAATATAACTCCAGCAACATGCTCTGGAAGACAAGGGGATAGGTGTCTCCCTTCCTGAGATCTGAGAGGTTAAAAAGTATATTAGGCTGTTGAAGAAGCCAAGGTGGACATTCTGGTGGGCGCACAACGCTAATTGCGTCGAGATCCACCTCCATGTCCTCCAGATGTGGTTGGAGTCTTAAACCCAAAGTAGGTATAGTCCCCGGCTTGTTATTAAACAGTCTCTTGTATTCTGGGTTGACAACACACAAGTATGCCGGGTTCTCAGGATTTGCTTTCATCTTCATATAGTATTGTAGGCTCAGCTTCAACCGGCGAGTCTCTAAAGATGGCTCACTGGTCTCCACCTGAAGGCTTTCAATGGGCGATGTTCTAAATGCCCCTGAGCATAATCTCAAACCTTGGTTCGCGATTGGATCAAGTACTGTTAAGTACGATCGTCTTGCTGACCCATAAACAATACAACCATAATCCAGTTTGGATCTGATGTGAGAGCGGTAAATCCTCAGTAAGGTTGTCCGGTCACCACCCTAATCCTTGCTGGATATATAATTGTAATGTTTTCCTACACTTATCTTTCATATATTTGATGTGTGGAATAAAACTGAGCTTCTTGTCGAAGAAAAGACCAGGAAATTTGACTTGCTCTTCAACAGGAAGCTGTTGTCCATATAGTTTGAGATTAGGCTCAGGCTGCAAGCCATTTTTGTACACATAAAGTTTTGTGGGAGAAAATTTACAGCCGTTCTCATCCGCACAAGTCACCAACTTATCGAGGCAACCTTGCAGGCGCCGCTCTATTATTGCCATATTGCTGGACTGGCAGTAAACAGCCAGATCATCAACATATAACGACTTTTCAATACCTTCTGGTAAAGCATCAACTATACTGTTTATTTTAACGGTAAATAGGGTTGGTGAGAGAATACTACCTTGTGGGACACCCTTCTCCTGTGAATTCAGTGAAGAGTGGGTGTAGTCCAAACGGACTTTAAATTTTCTCCCCTTCAAAAAATTGTCAATAAATAAGGGTAATCTACCCTTCAGGCCCATTTCATGGAGATCTTTCATGATACCACACTTCCAGGTGGTATCATAGGCCTTTTCTAAATCAAAAAATATTCCAACTGTATGTTGATTTTTAACAGAACCTTGACGGATATAAGTCTCCAGTCTGACCAAATGGTCTGTGGTGCTTTTGCCTTTTTGAAAACCACATTGATATTTAGTTATTATGTTATTGTCTTGCAAAAACCATGTGCGACGATGATTGATCATGCGCTCCATGATTTCGCAAAGACAACTTGTCAATGCTATTGGCCTGTAATTATTAGGATCCGTTCGATCTTTTCAAGGCTTAGGGACAGGGATCACTGTTGCTTCTCTCCATCCATCTGGGAAATCCTAAGATTGCCACAGATCATTCAAGAGTAGAAGCAACAGATCAAGTGATACATCAGGCAAATGTTTCAGAAACTGGTAATGAATTTCATCAGGGCCATTTGCCGAATCAGTCGCCTTAGCGATAGATTTAATTAACTCTCGTTTAGAGAAATCAACATTGTACTTTTCGTCATTATCTGACTCAAAGTCCAATGTGGTTTCCTTCTCTTTGTCCCTAATCTTTCGAAATTTTTCTTGATAATGATCTGGCGATGATTTTGCAGCAAACGATATTGCCAGCGTTTCTGCAATATCCGTTCTATTGGTTATTGTGTCAGAATCGGTGACAAGGTACTTGATAGTTTTATCTTTCCTCTTGCCACTGATTCTGCGCAACATTTGCCAAGTATGTTTTGCCGATGTATTATTACATAGTGTGGAGACATATGCTATCCAAGATTGACGCTTGGTTTCACTGATGGTGCGGCGAGCTTTAGCGTAATCTTTCTTATATCCGTCAAGGTTTTGTCTAGTTGGATGTTTTTTTTAATTTTCACAAGGATTTTTTTCCTTTTGTCTATTGCCTTTCGGCAACCTTCATCGAACCAGGGTTTGTCGATTTTTTTGGGAGCTGTCGAGGTTTTGGGTATGTTTTTATCTGCTATATTGTTTAACTTGGCTTTAAAAAGGGCTATAGGGTCATCAACCCCCTCTTCATTCTCAAATTGAGAGATTGTGAGGCTCTCCCCACAAGACTGTTGGAAGGCCTCCCAATCTGCTCTGTGCAGCCTCCAATGCTGCACTCTTTCTTCAACAATAGAATTGCTGCTCTCTATAAATATGGGATAATGATCACTGCTACAGAGATCCTCGTTGACCCTCCAAGTGTAATCCAAATATAAATCGGGATCACACAAGGATAGGTCAATGGCTGTTGCAGATCCTGAAGCAGGGTGCAAATAGGTGGTGGTATCATCATTAAAAATACATAAGTTTTCCTCTGAGAGGGATAAAGCTTATCGTAGCATTTTATACATTATAATGATGTCGAGTAGGATTTGTTTTATTGTAGTTCCTGATAAAAATATTATGGAAAATATAAGTTCAGTGATCTCATGGCAGCCATTTTGAATTTGCTGTTTTAAAAACATCCACAAGGATTAGAGCTCCACATCCGCCCAGATATCACCATAGGGGAACCAGACAAGCATAATCAAAACAGAAAAAAAAATTTCAGCCAAAACAATGTTAGCCCCAGTTTCACTGCGATATCCGGTTGTTTTTGCTCATATTTGCAAAAATATACACTTAACAATATTTCTTTCTAAAAACAAATGAAAGAATTGGCTTTTTAGCTCCCGCCGTCACCGTAGGTGAGACGGAGGGAGCTATGGATTATCCCTCCTTTTTTTTGCCTCTTCTTTTGCCTATAACTTTGTAAGAAAATAAGCTAGGATAACAATTTTTGGTATGTGGGTTACTTCCAGGTGGATAATGGACAGGTTAAGATATGTTTAATCTGAATTTAATACGCAAGGTCGCAGAGGAGAAAATGATGATGTTACGGCGTTGGGCCGTTGGGCCGTCTGTAAACAATTCGTTTCCGGAGCATATCTCTGAAAGTACTTGTCCGATTGTCTTCAAATTTTACACACAACACCCCTAGGGGGTCTAGTTGTGCCTTTTGGGTTATTTGAACTCTGACCTACGTTTGGTTCAGAACTATGACCTATTTAGACGTTTTGACGCGCACTTCGTTTCCGGAGCAGATCTCGAAAAGTACTGGGCCGATGACAGTCATATTGCACATACATGTTCTCTAAGGTCCCTAGTTGTGCCTTTTCAGGTTTTTGGACCTCGACCTTGAAGTTGACCCCGCACTTTGACCTAATTTATACCATCGGTAAATTCGACTGAAAGATTTTGCGGAATATCATGAAAACCGCTCAAGATAGCTACACCATTACTATAAAACAATTTGTGAGGTTTCAGGAGAGGATGCATCTTGAAAAATTTCAAGTCGATAAAATTAAAAATGGCCGCCTATCGGCCATTATTCACCTCGACAGGCCTGATATTGCGGAATATCATGAAAACCGCTCAAGATCGCTACACCATTAATATCAAATAAATTGTAAGGTTTCAGGAGAGGATGCATCTTGAAAAATTTCAAGTTGATAAAATTCAAAATGGCCGCCTATCGGCCATTATTCACCTCGACAGGCCTGATATTGTGGAATATCATGAAAACCGTTCAAGATATCTACACCATTATTATAAAACAAATTGTAAGGTTTCAGGAGAGGATGCATTTTCAAAAAAATCAACTCGTCCAAGTTCAAGATGGCCGCCAATCGGCCATTATTCACTTTCACATGGCCGTTATTTGGTAAACCGTGCTACAAGGCTAGACCATTACTATAAAAAAAAATGTGTGATTTCAGGAGAGGATGCATCTTGAAAAAATTCGACTCGATAAAATTCAAAATGGCCGCTTATCGGCCATTATTCACTTTCACATGGCCGATATTTGGTCAACCGTGCTAGATGGCTAGACCATTACTATAAAACGAAATGTGAGATTTCAGATGAGAATGCATCTTGAAAAAATTTGACTTGATCAAATTCAAAATGGCCGCCTTTTCGGCCATTATTCATTTTCACATGGCTGATATTTGGTAAACCGTGCTAGATGGCTAGACCATTACCTGATTACTATGAAACAAAGTGTGAGTTTTTGGGGGAGGATGCACCCTGAAATTTTTTAACTTACGAATTCAAAATGGCCGACAATCAGCATTATTTACCTCGATAGGCCTGATATCAGGTGAACCGTGCTAGATAGCTAGACCATTACTATAAAACAAAATGTGACGTTTCGGGAGAGGATGCCTTTTAAAAACTTTCGACTCTATCGAATTCAAAATGGCCGCCTATCCGCCACTATTTACTTTAACATTGCTGATATTTGGTAAGCCGTGTTAGATAGCTGGACCATTACTATAAAACAAAATGTGAGATTACCGGAGATGATGCATCCTGAAAAAAATTGACTCGATCAAATTTAAAATGGCCGCCTATCGGCCATTATTCACTTTCACATAGCCGTTATTTGGTAAGCCTTGCTAGATAGCTAGACGATTACTATGGAATGAAATGTGAAATTTCAGCTGAGGATGCATCTTGAAAAATTCTGACTCGATCAAATTCAAAATGGCCCCCTATCAGCCATTATTTACTTTCACATCCTCAATATTTTGCAAACTGTGTTAGATGCTAGTCCATTACTATAAAACAAAATTTGAGGTATCGGGGAGGATGAACCCTAATTTTTTAACTAGTTTATATCAAATTCAAAATGACCGTAAATCAGCTATTAGTTACCTCGATTGGCCTGTTATCGGGTAAACCGCGCCAGATAGGTAGACCATTACTGGGATACTGATTAGGATCATTAATTTCAATGGAGGTTTGCAATCTCTGACAGACTGTCTAGTTCTCATCTTACTCTTAGACTGACCTTCTTACACCTAGTTGTCCTGCGTCTTGATTTTTGACCTAGCCTAGGACTACATTTATAACCCTACACAAAATTGCTTAAATCAAATTCTAATTCGGAGCGGGAGCTCCTGGACTTATGTAGTCTTGTTGCTACCAGCGTAGGGATTACCTTTTATATCTACTCTCCCGATTTCAATGTTTTTGAAGCAAGAAAAGGTCATCCGATCTAAATGAATTGGTATCAAAATCATATAAATGTAATATTTACACTCAAGCCTGCTGTAAATCGCACATTTTTAAAAAAGATTGTGACTTTCTCATCCATTTTCGTTTTTACTTTCTAAATCAACTAGTGTATCCCACAGATCATGATTTTATTTTTTTTCAGAGTTTTTAGATTTAAAAAAATACAGAGTTTTCGTAAAATGAAAGCTCTTTTTATCGGACACAAAATAGATTATTATTCTTAGGCGAATCCCAAGCTATGTAATTCGTGGTTTGTTTGGATCTCGATTTGTTTGTAACGGTCTCTTTTAGCAATGAAATCTTGAGAGTGATCCAAACCAAAAATTAATCCGAAAGAAATATAAATTTATATAGCAAATTCTATGTCTATCAAGAAAATCTTGTATTTTAAATACGTTTCAATAGTTCTTTTATATGATAGATATAGTTTTGCATTGTTTTTGAATATGTTCAACCATGTGTCAGTGGTTTTTTAGATTATGACTTCAATTGACATCGCCGACATCGATCCGGTCGCAGTCACGTGGTTAAGTCCACTTCAAATTCTTATATTATCGCTCACGCTGAATTCGTGTTTTTATTAACTATTATTAATAGTATTATCCGTACGCGCTGTTAATCAAATGTCAAAGTTACTTGTGTCTAGATATAGTCTAGACTCGGCTCTAATTGTTACTCTTTATAACTGTTAGTAGACTCAGACTATACTATAGTATAGACTATGCCATAGCCATAGCCTAGGCTCCTGGCCTAGCCGCCCTAGGCTAGGGCTAGGACTAGACTTTGGTCTAATTCATTTTAAATCTAATAGTCTAATTCTAGACATTGCACATTACAAAATTGTAGCTGTCTACAAAAACGTATATAGGCCTAGTCTAATCGCTTTTCGTTTCATTTCATAAAATCAAAAAATTTGCGCTGCTTAACCTCATTTTCATGGAATAAAAATTAAAACATATGATGTAGACTAGTCTACCATAAGACTGGTTGAATCGTCATTATTAGTGTAATAGTCGGCAGCACTTCCAGTCACTAGTGACATATTTTTGGAGTGACAAATTCATAATACAAAATTCATCTGGATTAAATTTGGTTTGGACTGTTCTTTCATGATTTTAATAAAATGTAGTCTAAAAAATATACAATCTTAGAAATTCAAGCGCTAGTGTTAACTTCAAATTAAGTTAAAAGCACAATGACCATATAATTTTGATTTAATTTAAATCAATGAGAGTGGTGATAGTTCACCAGTTTTAAATTTGATCTAAAATAGCAAGATTTGATAAACTTTTTGAGGCGATAACCAATTGCACATTAAAAATTTGTAGCTGTCTATACTTTATTTTTATATGACTATAAAGATCTATAAATAAAATTTATGTTACAAATATTTTTAATAGTTTGTGTATATATTTGATAACAGCTTTGCGTGGTTGTTATTGAATCTGTCTGACCAATTATTTGGATTATGACCCTTATCTTTGTCTCATTGACATTGTTGGCTTTCCATGTGGTCTAGTCAGTCTCTAAACCTTACATTATCGTTCACTCATTCTTTGTTTCAATCGTGAATTCCCGTTGTTATTAAATTATCAAATTTAACAAATTGAGCATAAAACAAGAATTCTCATAATGCAGAGTAACACTGATCGGTTTCTCATTTATCAAACATTTGCGGAATGACATAATAAAAAAATCATTGGCATTTTTGCATCCAAATTTGGGTTTGGATGATGCTTCCATAACTTTTAATATGTCAAGGGGGATGGAAAATAGTTTCATCTTTGTTATATAAAAATTTTGGTTTCATTCAGGTGAAAAAGTACTATGTTAACTTGTTGTGATTCGCTGAGTAAAAATTTGAGATGGCGTTCACTTTAGACAATATTAATTTTATAAATCAACGATAATTGTGTCAGAGAATTTGTTTAACAAAGATTGATTAACTCTTGAGGCGATAACCACTTTAGCTGCTTTTATGCTTTTATGCTAGTTTGTGGTTGACTCACTGATTCCTTTCAGGAACTGTTTTTCCTGTGGGCCATTCTTTGGCATTGCCACTGCGGCCTTATGGGGTTTCAGATAGGTCTTGTTGTCAGGAACATATGTTTTTGGCCTTTTTCCTCGTTGGGAGTTTCATCTTTTTTTGGGTACATTTTATTGTGTGATTTGCAGGTTCAACTTTATAAATTATCTTAATAAGAAGATTGATTCTTGTTGTGATTCGCTGAGTAAACATTTGAGATGGTGCTCGCTTTAATGCAATAGACAATATTAATTTTATAAATCAATGATAATTGTCTCAGAGAATTTGTTTAACAAAGATTGATTAACTCTGGAGGCGATAACCACTTTGGCTGCTTTTATGCATTTATGCCAATTTGTGGTTGACTCACTGATTCCTTTCAGGAACTGTTTTTCCTGTGGGCCATTCTTTGGCATTGCCACTGCGGCCTTATGGGGTTTCAGATAGGTCTTGTTGTCAGGAACATATGTTTTTGGCCTTTTTCCTCATTTTTTGGAGTTTCATCTTTGTTACTTAAATTTTTTGGGTACATTTTATCGTGTGATTTGTAGGGCAAAAATTTACAAATAATATAAATAAATAAGAGGAGCAATTGTTGTTTCTAGGATTTGATTTAGCAAGAATTGATAAACTCTGGAGGCGATAATCACATTGGCTGATGCCAATTTGTGGTGGACCCACTGATTCCTGTCAGGATTTGTTTCCTGTGGGCTATTTTCTGGCCTCGCCAGTACAGCTTTCGGTTTCAGATAGGTCTTTGTCAAAACTATGTTTTTGGCACCTTTCCTCTTTGAATGGAGTTTTCTTTTTTTGTTACTTTTGGTCAATGAAGCATACATACCAGCCACTCTTAATCTCAAATTAAAATATACAATATCAGTGCTCATAAAGATATTTAAAAATAATTCATGTTAGGAAGTTAAGTTTTAACGTTCTCATTAGTAATAATTTAAATTAATGAGAAGAGATATAGTTGATAATCTCTTGATTTCATTTTATATAATTAATGCAATTATGCTAATTTGTGATGACTCTGGAATAATCCCAGGGGCTGGTTTTCCTGTAGGCCATTCTCTGGCTTTGCCAAAGTGACCTTAGGTTTCAAGTGGATCCTACGAAATTATGTTTTGGGTCACCTTTTTCTTTCTAAGTTTTCCTCTTTGTTGTTTGTTTTGTAAAGCTTAGTGATCCAGCTGCTTTGAAATTAAATAATAATAACAAAAAAGAATGGCCACAAGAATTAAATCTTTCATCATTCTTACTTAGATAATAAATAATTTGTAAATTAAAATAATTCGGAAGAGTATCCAAGTGTAGGAGTGTAAGGTAAAAGCAATATAATTATTCAATTAAACTACTGCAAGAGCATATTATTAGTCAATAAATACAAGGTCAGTTTAAACAAGACTTGGCCAGTTGTTACAGGCCGCAGTAATTATTGCATGCCTTATACGCCAACTACATGATGCTCTCTGTCTAGCTTGATTAATCTAGCATCAGGACTTGCGCCAGCTGCTGAAATCAGTGCTAGTAATGATAGACAGGATGCATCCGGACTTGCGCCAGATGCAAAGAACTTCATGAAGAACCAAACATATGATTATTCATTTGTTAGTTCGGCAGGACTTGCGCCAGCTGTTCTAACTATAGCAAACATGATGGGGAGTGATTTGCCAACTGGATTTGGGCCAGTTGGTTTTTGATACAATATCCACAAGCTCTTTCTTACAGGTGGAATTAGTTTAATCTAGCATCAGGATTTGCGACAGCTGCTGAAATCAGTGCTAGCAAGGATGGGCAGGATGCATCCGGACTTGCGCCAGATGCAATAAACTTTGTGAAGAACCAAACATATGATTTCCCATTTGTTAGTTCGGCAGGACTTGCGCCAGCTGTTCTAACAATGGAAAACATGATGGGGAGTGATTTGCCAACCCGATTTCGGCCAGTCGGTTTTTGATACAATATCCACAAGCTCATTCTTACAGGTGGAATTAGTTTATTCTAGCATCAGGATTTGCGCCAGCTGCTGAAATCAGTGCTAGCAAGTATGGGCAGGATGCATCCGGACTTGCGCCAGATGCAATAAACTTTGTGAAGAACCAAACATGATTTTCCATTTGTTAGTTCGGCAGGACTTGCGCCAGCTGTTCTAACAATGGAAAACATGATGGGGAGTGATTTGCCAACCCGATTTCGGCCAGTCGGTTTTTGATACAATATCCACAAGCTCATTCTTACAGGTGGAATTACTTTAAATGTGAATGATTTATGTCCTTTTTCTTCTCCCGTAGAAGAGAAGAAAAAGCTAAAATTTTGCTTTTTCGTCAATAACTGCGTGAGTAAGAAATTATTATTATTATTATTATTTTTTTTTTTTTTTAGAATTCTTTAGATCTTGCTTTTGAATTTATATGTAAACACCATTTTTAGTGAATACAGCAATACTCAAGATGTGGACAATTTCCTCATGTTCCTAATTTGCTTCAAATCCTTCTAAATCTATGTTTTGTGGTCTTCTTATGTTTTCAAAGTGTGTCTGCAATACCTAGGTCAGCTCAAAATGAGGTCTGTATACTTCTGTGGTCAGATTTTACACTTACAGAAAATAAAATTCCACTGACATATAAATCCAGCCAGTCAAAACACACTACTCAGACTTGCTTCAGAAATTTTAAATACAATAGATGTTATGATAATGTGTCCCTTATCATCTACATTTGGAAATTTTAATTATTTGGTTATCTATTCATTACATGTAAATTTCAAGTTTCACTTCTGTAGACATCCTAATTTCAATTTAAAAACTAAATTTCAGACTATATAGCACTTCACTATTTAGAATTAGTGTTGTTTCTGATGCCGCAAGTATGGTGGATTAGACAGATGAGAGGTTGGAATTCATATGTGCTCTTACGATGCATTCGTAAGTTTGTGTTGTGGGGGTCAGACACTTTGTGTCTGTGTGCCGTTTTCATACCCTCATCAACAACAGATAATCTTGTTTAATAATGTTATTGATAGATTTTGTCAATATTATGTAATTTGTATGTAATGATACAAGAGTCAATGTTCATTAATATATTAATGTGAACAATTAGTAGATTGTTATTGATAGGTTTGGTTTTGTGTGAACAATTACTAGATTGTTATTGATAGTTTGGTTGATATTATCTAATTTGTTTGTAATGATACAAGAGTCAAAGTTCACATTTAAATAGTAGATTAGATCAATCAGAGACATGTATAAATATTCATAGTAGATTAGATCAATCAGAGACATGTATAAATAGTCCTAGTAGATTTGATCAATTTGAGACATGTATAAATATTCATAGTAGATTAGATCAATTAGAGACATGTATAAATATTCACTGGTTAATCCTGTTAACTGACTGTCAAGTAAATTTATACCTATTTTGGTCTTAGGGCTTCACTCTGTTACAACCACGTTTACATTAACAACATTTGAAGTGAAGCCCTTTTTATTTGTAGTCGTTTAATTTGATGTTTATTTTTAATAAACAAATTTTCCCCATTTTATGTGTCTGTTTTTTGTACGATAAATACAGAGTTTTCGTAAAATGAAAGCTCTTTTTATCGGACACAAAATAGATTATTATTCTTAGGCGAATCCCAAGCTATGTAATTCGTGGTTTGTTTGGATCTCGATTTGTTTGTAACGGTCTCTTTTAGCAATGAAATCTTGAGAGTGATCCAAACCAAAAATTAATCCGAAAGAAATATAAATTTATATAGCAAATTCTATGTCTATCAAGAAAATCCCACCTCCTCCCGCTTCCATCCGCTGCAAGTTTTTTGTTCATTTTTCTTCTGACCGTTTCATACCCTCCTCAACAACAGATAATCTTGTTTAATAATGTTATTGATAGATTTTGTCAATATTATGTAATTTGTATGTAATGATACAAGAGTCAATGTTCATTAATATATTAATGTGAACAATTAGTAGATTGTTATTGATAGGTTTGGTTTTGTGTGAACAATTACTAGATTGTTATTGATAGTTTGGTTGATATTATCTAATTTGTTTGTAATGATACAAGAGTCAAAGTTCACATTTAAATAGTAGATTAGATCAATCAGAGACATGTATAAATATTCATAGTAGATTAGATCAATCAGAGACATGTATAAATAGTCCTAGTAGATTTGATCAATTTGAGACATGTATAAATATTCATAGTAGATTAGATCAATTAGAGACATGTATAAATATTCACTGGTTAATCCTGTTAACTGACTGTCAAGTAAATTTATACCTATTTTGGTCTTAGGGCTTCACTCTGTTACAACCACGTTTACATTAACAACATTTGAAGTGAAGCCCTTTTTATTTGTAGTCGTTTAATTTGATGTTTATTTTTAATAAACAAATTTTCCCCATTTTATGTGTCTGTTTTTTGTACGATAAATATTTGTTATTCACATTTTTATGAAACCGACGGAAACCCAAACAAACTTTTTGCATACCTAAACACATGCTAAAGGACGTTTGAATGTTCCTACAGCATTGGGCCACATGTTGATGCCGTCGGCCCAGCGTTGAGCAGACAATCGGTGCTGTGGGGGAACACCCCTGATCAACCCGTTCCGAAAGCAATTAAGGGCGGCAGCTATTGATGTAGCTATATGTGGTTACTTTGATCATGCCGTCTGTACTTATTTTATCTATATCAAGACTGATATCAATGGATAATTAAATGATACTCATCCTATGGTCACAGCTTCACCTTGACTGAGGTTGGAAATGTCCCAATTTTAAGCTAGTCATGTCGGACCGGCAACAACTTAAATTTGGCTATTTATGATGATGTTGTCATGATGTTGTCCAAACCAGCACGGTCGACTGTTACACAGTATGTGTTTTAGCTTTTTAGGCCTAACTTCATTGCCTAGGTAGAGTGATGTTTTACACATCACATCAAAATTAGATTTGCATATAATTTTTAAATGAATGGCTAGATTACAATTCATGAGCGGAAAATTATACCCCACAGTTATCAAGTAGCATGGCAAGGGGTGGCATGTCGTAATGTTGGCCAACCCTGCATCAACGTCTGGTGCCAGCTGTATAGTCACCAGTAAACACGAGGCATTGACTCAATGTTGTTTAAATGCGGGCCGACGTTGACGACAGTGGGCCAACATTAAAACAACATTGGGTCAACGTCTTGTGTTTGCTGGTCAGTGAAGACGGGTCTCATGTCTGGAGAGGGGTGTACTGTGTATAACGTAATTATGACGGCGCCGCTCTGTCTACCAGCCAACACAACTGAATAACATTTGACATTTAGTGTGCTCTAGACAATATTATTTGTATAATTAAGCATGGTGTATCTTCTTATTATATTCCCTGAACAATTTAATACGATTGTATTTTAAAACATGTTTAATTAGTGCTATGCAAAATAAACAATTTTATATACTTTTTGACTAATGCGAGCATTAAATTGATTCATAGGGCAAATCTTTAGTTGATCATCGGACATGAAGGGTTGGATGATTTCCTACTGAAACGCGTGATTTTGCTGTGCAGTAACAGCAACTGTCTGAGGTAGATAGGCCTCTTGCCACAACAGCCTGATCTTCCAGCGTTATACCTCTCTGTTAAACTATGATATCCACACAGTCAGATCTGGCATGCAGTTGTTTGCTCATCAATGTTTCCAAAAGTCATATGACGAATATCTCTCAAACAAAAAGAAAGCGTTACTTTTGCTATATGGCTAAAGGACGCTTTTATAGCGCATCAAGTTATTAAACATGCTATGACTTTTTTTCAAATGTGTGTGATTTCCCGTAGCAAAAGGAAAGTGCTTGAACTGCTCTATTAATAATAAATCATGTTATCACTAACCAATTTACATCATTTACGGGCCTACCGAAATACTTTTCCAAACAACAAAAGTGTGTTTTTTCGCGATCCTGTCAATATTGTTAACTATGAAAAAGTGTTAGTTTGAAAAAAGTGTTGCTTTGTGATCTCACCAATACTGTTAATTTCGAAAAAATGCTATTTTGAAAAAGGTGTTGAAAAAGTGTTACTTTGAACAAGTGTTGTTTAGTTATCCCGTCAATACTGTTGACTTTGAAAAAGTGATACTTTGTAAAAGTGTTACTTTGTGATTCCGCCAATGCTGTTGACTTCAAAAAGATGTTACTTTGAACAAGTGTTACTTTGTGATCCCGCCAATACTGTTGACTTTGAAAAAGTGGTACTTTATCAAAGTGTTACTTTGTGATCCCGCCAATTCTGTTGACTTGAAACAAGTGTTAGGCCTACTTTGAACAAGCGTTACTTTGTGATGCCGCCAATAATGTTGACTTTGAAAAAGTGATACTTAATAAAAGTGTTACTTTGTGATCCCGCCAATACTGTTAACTTTAGAAAAGTGATACATTACAGTTTATGGAGCAGTTTTATGTGAGAATTAAGATTTTGTTATAAAATGCTAGGCAAGTGACGCTGCAAGGCATAACAGTTTTCTGTACCAATAACCATCAAATAGAGTGAAATAAATCGTAAATAAATAATAATCTTCAATTATTTTTACTGGTAGAAATAGTTGGTTACGTTATGTGGCAAACGCCGGCCTTACATTAATGCAACAAAAATAAAAGCATAAAACAATTTTTTAAAGTTCAATTTTGACATTTTTATATTTTATCTTATTGATCATTATTAAACAGTCGTCAATAGTTGAGAAATCGATGAATTTAATATCTTATTTTTGCATTAATTATCAACTGTTACTTTTTATCCCTGTTACTATTTGTCCTAGTGAAAACTGTTTCTTTCTGTCCGTTACTTTTTATCACTGTTACTTTCTGTCCGCACACCGATTAAAATAACCACCATAGGTCAAAAAATGAATAGGACTTTGCCTATATACTTGACTTAGCTGACGAGGTCGTTGGTCACAGCCCGTGAGACGGGTGCCCCGTCTAAACTTGACTTAGCATGTTGTTGCTTGGACACCTTCAATTGTGGCCCATTGTGACTGGGTTGTAACTTTTAAAAACCTGATAGAGGCCATTAGCTGATTAGCCTATTCTGCGTATGATCACACCTTATCATTTATACATGATGTAGGCAAGTTAAGTATTTCCACCACACCGCCATTTAATAATGCAACAATAATAAATAAAAGCATAAAACATTTTTTTTAGTTTAATTTTAACATTTTGATATTTTATCTTATTGATCACTATTAAACAGTCGACAATAAATGAAAAATTGATAAATTAAACACCTTATTTTAGCATTAATTATCAGCTGTTACTTTTTATCCCTGTTACTTTCTGTCCGCAACCAATGTAGACAAACCTACAGTAGGCCTACTGATGTGAAGATGTAGGCCCTATACTAGTACCTGGCAACTTCCCCTGAGACTATCATCGTGTTAGGGGGCCACCATTCAATATCCAGGGGGGGGGGGTTGGGGTTTTTATTGCGGGGAAATTATTTATTTCAACCTTGCTCGGCAGTGCGCTGAAAATCTCACATATTATTACATGTTTATATAGAACAGTTTTTGAAGTAAATTATTTATTTCACGCAGAGTCTGCCCGAAATTATTTATTGAAAACAAACTCCAGCCCCCCCCCCCCCCTGGAAATCGAATGGTGGCCCCCTTATATCGTTACCGTCACGTGACGTTTTCTTGTGATATCATCCATCACTGATCAGTGCTGATGCCCATTAATTGTCTATCCTACTCAGCTGCTATTGCAACATTGTCCCTGTGTTATGTTAACGCTGATCCAGCGTCTACAACGACGGCCCAGCATTAATGTGTTGTGTTATCTCAGTAGGCTACAGCATGTAGATCATTTGTGATCACAGAAAACAACACACATTGACCTAATGCTGGATTAAGGTTGGGCCAGCGTCGCAGACGTTGGGCCAGCATTAATCCAAAGGGTCAACGTGTCGTGTTTGCTGGGATGTCTGTATGCTCAGCAGTCTGGCGAGTCAGAGGTTGACGTCGCTGGTCTATCAGCATGCTGTACATACATAACAAGCCCACTGCAGCTGCCATGTCTGTACTGGGAAATATGACCTCTTGTAAATGTATCCTACAATGACCCAGCAAACACGAGACATTCCTTGATGTTGGTTTAATGTTGGCCAATCGTCTGCTATGCTGGCCCATCATTGAAGCAACTTTTGGGTGAACGTCTCCTGGGGATGATTTAATACAGACAAGCTGACCTCATTATCCACCCCATAACGCCAAATATGGTCATACAACCATCACGTGATCACTATGTGTGTAGAACAGACAAAAGGGACCGGCTACCAAAATCTCTTAAGGAGACGAGAAACCACTTGAAGAAGCTCTATAGCGTCTGGGTCATTATATAGGCCCCCAAATCTAAGGGGAGGGGGTCGATTTATGAATGAAATGTGCGTGTCTACCGGTTTTATGAATGGAGTGACGTCACTTTTTATCCCAAATTTGTGTTTGGACCACAATAACAATGTGGCTGTGGCCAATGGCCCCACCCACAAAATAGCCAACAATTGATGGCAGGACCCCTCAGCCGTTGCGTAGGCTCTGTCCATCAATATCAAGAAATAATGAGAAAAAAATGACCCCCACTACCACCATGTCAATTTTTTTTTAAATGGCTGCGGCAGCCATTGTGTTTTTAATGGATTCATCCCAAAAGTTAATCAGATCATCAGAAATACCTAGAAAACAACCATACCAAATGTGAATGCAATCGAACCAACGGTTCCCACAAATCGTGCCCACAAATTTTTAGACGGCAATCTTTTTTTAAATGGCTGCGGCAGCCATTTTTTTTAATGGATTTATTCCAGAAGTTAATCAGATCATCAGAAATACCTAGAGAACAACCATACCAAATTTGAATGCAATCCAGCAAACGGTTTATAAGTTATCGTGCCCACAAGCTTTTTAGGCGGCCATCTTGGAAAATGGCCTTTATGACTTGGTGCAAAAAACATATGGGATGAATCACCCAGGCACATAGGTTATGTCTGTAAAAATAAACAAAATTCATCAGTTAACTTTTCTTTTTTTTAATGGCTGCGGCAGCCATTTTGTTTTTAATAGCTTCATCCCAAAATTATTCAGATCATCGGATATACCTAGAGAACCATACCAAATTTGAATGCAATCGAATTAACGGTAAATACGTTACAGTGCCCACAAGTTTTTTAGGCGGCCATCTTTTTTTAAATGGCTGCGGCAGCCATTTTGTTTTTAATGGATTCATCCCAAAAGCTAATCAGATCATCAGAAATACCTGGAGGACAACCATACCAAATTTGAATGCAATCCAACCAATGGTTCATAAGTTATTGTGCCCACAAGGTGTGCCCCTTTTCAGGCGGCCATCTTGGAAAGTGGCCGTTTATAGGGTTCCCACAAAAATGCCAAGTGAATGCAAGGAATTTTCAGGGATTTTTTAAGGACTAACCAGGAATTAAATGCCACTTTTTTCAGTAAAATATACCAGCTAGTAAAGGAGCCACCATTAAATTACTGGGGGGGGGGAGGCTGCAGTTTTTGATTTGAACAAATTATTTGTTTCACTTCTTATCTGCAGAACTTAATTTTTTTCACACTCGGCCTCAAGTAAAATATTTATTTCACTTTAAAAAACTAAACAAGAACCCTGCGGTTCTGAACATTATTGAGAGTTATTTTTTGACTGACTGAAGTTGATATTAAAGCAATGGGCCATGCATGTAAAACTGTAATCAAAACAAATATATATTTTCCGCCCATAACCACTTTAGATTGCAAAAACTTGCTTAAAAATAATTAGATGCACAAGTGCAAGATGTTTTCTTTGTTAGTTCACATGATAGCAGTATATTTAAAAACTGTGCAAGCACTCCTAACACCCTCGGATGTAGTGACTTGTCTTAAAAATCGTATAATAAATATTATAAAAAAAACTTATATTATGTTTTTTTAATAAATCTTGTTATAAGATATTATAATTATCACTGATATTATTCTTTCTTCTTTTTTGTTTCTCAATAATTGGAGCTTTTGTTTCAAAATATGTTTTTTTTTACTTTGAACGATATATCCAGATTTTCCAAATATTGCGCAAAAGAGTGTTTTTTTTATTCGAGCCTTACTTCTATTATCTCTTAAATTTATTCAGAAGTATTTCAAATAATTATGGTTAACAATTTTTTTTTAAAGCATCTTACGATTTGGGTGAGTAATAACAATAATTTAGCCATTTTAGGGTACCCTCACAAAAAGGCCCGTAAAAAAAGTTTCCGAATTTTTCTGGCTTGGGACTTTTTTTTGGTCATTGTACATATGTTAATGAATTCAAAAAAAACAAAAAAGCTTCTGTTGCAATTTGTTCCTATGTTCACTACTTTTTGGCTTAAATGCCCTGGACTAGTAAGACTGGCAGCGCCAAGTACGCTAACATCTCTTCATCACATATGACTTGGTCAGTCTTATTGTGATTGGTCGTGGATTAGTTAGTTTCCACTGATTGACAGCCATCCACAGCAACCTTCCCTATTGTCATGGACAATTTTCGTATCACACTGGGCACTAGACTGACGCTGTCTTATTGTTGGGCCAGCATGATCCACGCTGTCTCACAACTGGAACAATGGCGGCTGCCGACCTGCGCTGGGGCAGGCGAAGTGGACGCAATGTGTTGCTCTAACGTTGGTCTGGCACGGTAAACATTTGTCCAACATTAAAATAACATTGGTTGATGGTATCGTGTTCGCTTGACAGTGCAAACGTCACGTACCAGTGACGACGGCGCCATGCAAGCATTGAAGACTGGAGAGGGGTGTGCTAGCTGATTGACAGGTTGTGTAACACAATTTTGACGGCGCCCCTATGTCTAACAACGCAACACACTGAATAGCTGCTGACATTTTCTGTGCTATAGAGATTATATTTATATTAATCACGGCTTATCTTCTTATTACTTTCTCTGAAAAATGTCATACTATTGTATCGTAGAAAAGTGTTTAATTAGCGTTAGGCAAAGAAACAATTATATAAACTTCCTGACTAATGTGAGCATTAAATTTATACATAGGGCATATCTTTATTCGACCATCGGACGTGAAGGGTTGGGGGATTGCTACTGGCAGTTCAGAGTGACAGCCCAGCGGCAGCCTCCAACTTGACAACTTAAGGTCTAGATCTGCTGTAATATGACTTAAATTATGTCACTATTTTTATTAAAATATTGGATAATTATACATTTTTTCATACATATTTTTTTGTTTATTTATTTCCTTTTACCAATACACAATGCGAAACTAACGTGAAATATTTATCATACAGGGTTGGGACAAGTACATCGACTCAGTACTTTGGTACAAGTACATTAAAAATGTTCAAGTACAAGTACAAGTACAGGGTTTGCGAAATGTACTTGGGTACTACCAGAAATAGATATATCTATTTCTGGTACTACCCAAGTACATTGCAAATGTACTTGGGTACAATTATCAAGTACCAAGTACTAATGTATAATATAAAGCATAAAAATATACCAGTAAATGCATAAATTAAGAGACAAAGGTCATACTGAGTTTATTAACTTGTTTATTCATTGCATATTATAGTATTGAATTACATGTTAATAGTCAATGTGAGCTCAATAAATTGTTTATTCATTGCATATTCATGCATTGAAAGATATTAACAGTCAATGTGAGACCAATAAATTGTTTATAATTCATTGCATATTGGTGTATTGAATGACATTCACAGTCAATTTGAGCTCAATAAATAGTTGTGCATTGAATGATATTAGCACATTTGAGTATTGAATGCTATTATACGGTTATTCATTTCTGTGAATTGCATCCGATGAATATATGTTTTTGAAACGTAGGATCGCTCAGTTGTCATCTCTATGGTTGAAATACCTTGCAGGCAATACCAAAAAGTCTCTCGATTGCAACAGATAATGCTGAGACAGTCAGGTACTCTAACATTTGCTTATATTGGGGAAAACATTTATATTTGCGTTCCAGCATTGAAGAGGGTCACTATGGTCTATTGTGGGTTGACTACAGCGGGCACGGCGCAATGTCCCAATGCTGGCTTATTGCTGGGTAATCATCGACGATGTTGACCCACAACTAAGACAACGTCTCGTGTTTGCTGGGTGCATTACAGGGAGGTATAAAAAGCACCCCCCCCCCCCGGTTTTAATAACAAGGGTATGTCTAGTAGAGAATATGTTATTCATGGTTCCAAGAAAATGTAACCACTTTCTACAGGGTATATCTGTTGACATTAAACATAATGACCAATGTATTGCGAAAAATAATTTATGTTATTTCACTAGATATTTATGTTGGAGTTATTAACGAGGAATACGACTAAACATCATTTGTTAGCATTCATAATTTGTGACGCAACACCCCGAAATCAGGCGGAATGCGCTGAGAGGGCAGTGCCAGGAAACCAACAAGTATATTAACTTTTCCATTTTTTGAACAATTTTACCATTTTGAGATTCTGACATAAATAAATACCTTGACATGTTTTATATCATCTAGTTTGGTCCAATTAGTGGAAAAAAAAGTTTATTTGTATATTTTGTATGATTTATTAGAGCATATCGATTTGGGACAGTCAAAAAAATTAGGTACGTCACAATTCGCCCATTTGTGATTTGACAATGCATGGGGAGTTTTCGCTTATTTTGCCAATGCTTATTAGGCCACTTCTCGCTCATTTCTACTTCGATCTCTCTAAAAATTGAGCTCCTTCGCAATTTATGTTATTACGATGACGTCACAAATGTTCAGTGAGATTAATGGTTATACGGCCTAGATAACGCTCTCGCAAAAGTGACGCATTTCGCTCGCGGCGTCATATTTTTTTAAGCGAAGTTACCGATCTTCTACTTGAGCGTGCATCCAGAGTTTTCAAGATACGGACCTGAAATAAATTACAACGCGGTAGTTAGGGTCTAAGAAACGGGGATATCCAGATACCAGGCGGTGGTGTTCTATATGCTAATTATGTACTAGATATAACCAGGTGACACAGTAGTATATTGTCTAACCTACCGAGGAGTAAAAACTGCCCAGTAGGTTATAACTGCCCGGTATCGTCAGGAAGCGGGTGGTTATTACTCCCCGGTACTATATTACAGCACGGGGGAAGTAGAACACATTGTATACATATTTTAGACATTTCTGGTCATTCAATAGGGCAAGTACTTCGCAATATAGCATTTTGAGAAATGCAAATTATACAATACTGCTCTGATTACAATGTTTATAGCATACATAATAGCATACATACATTACTTTGTTAAAAAAAAAATCTATCTATCTAAAGATATTAAACTATGTATTAACACTCCCGAGATATAATGACATCTTGTGCTCCCTAAAATCACTTCATGTATAGTCAACAGACTGAAGGGCGACATTGGGCCGGAATGGAAGGCGTGAAGGATCTACACCGACCCTGTGCATGCTATGGGATCACACAATGCGTAATTAGAGTAGATATTTTAATAACAAATATGCTGATCTATTTCGTGCAAAATATAGGTGTATTCTTTAAACTGATTGACAGGTATAATGAGAGGATGAGCTTTGTATTGTATGTTCACGAGGCCTTGAGAATCGACGAGATTTGCTAAAATTATATCGCTTCATGAGGTCACAATTCTGTGAAACGTAGTGACGTCACTCGGTGAAAACAAGGTTATATAACACCCCCTCCCCCATACTTCATTCTGTGAAACGCAGTGACGTCACTCGGTGAAAATAAGGTTATATAAGTCCCCCTCCCCCATACTTCATTGTATTAGCCAGCTCGGTGAAAACAAAGGAGGTCAAGGTCATTGAGTTTCACAGAATAGATGTAAACAGTTTAGCGTAACTATAGCACAACGCTGTTTCAATGCTGAATCAACATCGCGAGAGTGCCCTCTCAAAATAAAGTTTATTTGATTTGATTTGAGAGGTTGCCCCGGCATTGTACCGTTATCACCTGCATTGTGCTTACAGAGTGGGGTGGATTGTATATGTTGGTAACTCGCCGTCACAATGGGAGACCTGTTAAGCTCCAATACTGTTAACGACGTACACAGACGTCCAGGCAGTTAACTGTCAGCGGCGATTAAATAGAGAAAATGTGTACTTAATAAATGTGTTAGATATACGCAACAAACTGTTATTGTCCTCCTTGCTGTGATCTTGCACAAGCAAAACATCGCACAGGTGAGTTGCAAAACAGGAAAAATCATCAAAAGATCTACATGTCATTCCTTAAAAAATTATTAGGCTATTGGCGATAAAAAATTAAATGAGCACATACCGGACGATTATGGCAGGGTGGTCCACGTTAATTAACTAAAATAATTCAATTTCTCTATATAAAAAATAATATGGCCTTTATTTCTATACCGCGGTAACATGATGACCACATACCGCTCACATACTGCGTATAACAGATTCATCATATAAGGCGGTGTAACAGGATCGTCATATAACGCGTTATATCAAGAGCATCATATAGCGCGGTATAACAAGATAGTCATATATCGCGTTATAGCAGAATCATCATATACGCGGTATAACAAGATCGTCATATACCGCGCTTTAACAAGATCGTCATATACCGTGGTATAACAAGATCGTCATCGTCATATAGCGTGGTATAACAAGATCGTCATATAGCGTGGTATAACAAAATCGTCATTTACTGCAGTATAACAAGATCATCATATACCGGGGTTTAACAAGATCATCATATACCGCGCTATAACAAGATAGTCATATACCGACGCGTCGTCAGTATTCGTGCCTGTCTAAAGTGTGGCCACGAATAGAGAGTTGTGCAATGATCACAGCATGCATGGATGATGATTGGTCAGCACATGTGAGCGTGTACGGGCGCTGCTTTAACGAAGACCGGTGTTATCAAGACTAAAAAAGGCACTTTTAGTTATTAGGTCAAATTTAACTTGGAAAAAACGGGGTCCATGCGTGTTAACCGATATCGCGGTGACGATTCGTGTTCTAACAGCATTGTACTGCAGTAGGAAATATACCGCAATATGCACATAACAATCAGAAATTTGGGCATAGCCTCTGGTCCCTCCTTAGCTTTTTTTTCAAGTCCACGAGGAGTTCATGGAAGAAGACAAATCTTGATGGATTTTCATTCTTATGGCTAAGAATCTCAATTCTCAGATATTCCCACATTGTTCTGTCTAAACGGCCTTAATGATGGACTCCAGAACTTCCTTATAGGGCAGTGCAATTGATATACTCTTTTGTGACACCAAGTAGGCCTACACTGACGAAACAAAATAAAAACATTATAAAAACATTGTATTGTATTTTTGCCTTCACGAACTTTTGACCCTTTTCTATATATCCCGATTGTCTCTGTGATGATATCAGTCTAAGATTACCAGTGAATGTAGGATGCCTTTTGAATCAGGTTTAAATGTTATTTGAGAGAGGGAGATTTTCTGTGCAATTCATGTATTTTGCAGTGATTTATATGTACTTGGGGGTGAAATTGGTTACCATGGCAACCATTGTAAAGTTTTATTGGTCCTCTGTAGGTAGTAGTTTTGAGTGGGATTCACTCCAGCCTTGTGACAACTTTTTGGCCATTCCTATATCAGATTTTGAAAAAGGTTCATTTCAGTATGTACAGCTAAATGTACACGTGAAATGTACATTTCACGTGTTTCTCAGTGAATTTCATGTAATCGGGATGATATTGGTTGCCATGACAACCATTGCAAAGGGTAATTGGCCATCTGTAATAACTCTGCATAGGTGTTTACCCCAACCTTGGGATTAGTTTTTGGTCATCCCTATATCAGATTTTAACCGAGAAAGGTCTATTTATATGTTCACAATTACATGTTTGACAGTGTTCTATGTACCATTTCTGATTAAAATGTAATGCAGAGCTATGTAGATTGCATGACCTTTTGACCCTTGTCATTACCTTCATTGTCATTGTCGTGCTTTACTATTAGTCCAAGACTAATACTGATCCCATGTATGATGCCCTTTGAATCATGTTTGTGTCCATTTGTTGGCGAATGAGAGCTTTTCTTTGGAATTGATGTGGAATTATATGTATTTGGGATAAAATTGGTTACCATGGCAACCATTGTGAAGGGTAATTGACCCTCTGTAATAATCTGAGAGGTGTTTACCCCAACCTTGTGAAAATTATTTGGTCATTCCTATATCTAATTTCAACTGAGCGATGTCTATTTCAATGTGTACAATTGCATGTTTGGCAGTGATTTATGTACCATTTCCGATTGAAATGTGGTACCATGTACTAGAGTTTTGCATGACCTTTTGACCCTTTTCTCCACCAATAATGTCTATGTGGTCCTTTTTCATCAGTCCAAGACTCACACTAATCCCATTTAGGATGCATTTTGAATCATGCTGGTATAATTTATCGTATAGTGGGACCTTTTTTTGTGCTTTTTATGTATATACCAGTGAATTTAATGTATTTGGGTGATATTGGTTGCCATGGAAACCACTGTGCAGGGTTATTTGCCCTCAATTAAATTATGATTGGGGTTCGCCCAAACCTTGTGACCACTTTTAACTCATTCCTATATCTGATTTCAAGTGAGAAAAGTCGGGTGAAAAGTCAAGTGAGAGAAATCTAAATTGCATGTTTAGCAGCAATTTATGTACCATTTCCGATTGAAATATGGTGTCAGGTACTGAAGTTTGATGACTTTTTGACCCCCCCCCCCCACTTCAATAGCATTATACGATGCTTCACTATGTGTCTTGAGACGCGTGTTTTTCCGTGTGGGATAAACTGAAATCATAAATATCATGCATATTGTGTGTTTTTGTCTAGAATTCATATATGTTTCTGGGTATTGTATGTACTTATAATAAAATTGGTTGCCATGGCAACCATCCTGGAAGGTGATGTCCTTCAGGCGAATTATATGTGTTGGATACAGCAGTGTGTGGACCTAGACATGTAGTTTTGTACTTTCTAACCCTAGTTAGGACTATGGCTGCCGATTTTCTTTGAATTAGAACCACCAGAACAGGCAAAAAAATATATTTTCTTCATATTCTGGAGTTGAGGGTGGTTCTGTTGCCATGGCAACCAAATACGGACTAGAAGGTGACATACGGAAGTTTGTGCCCTACCCTTCCCTAATATAAATATACACTTCCTAATCTCCTCGGGTGATTTGTAATTTATGGCGAAATATTGCTTTTCTGTTTAGGCCCAACATGTTTAAAATGCAAAAAAATGACAAAAAAAAGAGTTGAAACGAGTTAATGAAAAGTGCTAACATGTACTGCATCTTTGAGTAGCATTTACTCAAAACTCTTATTTTCAATTACAAATGCACTAAATCTTTCCCATTGGCTGTAACTCCAGTAGTTCTAGACCGTTTTTCATGAAATTTATACCAAAATTATCAGAAAAATGTGTGCTTTCTAGAACGGCAAAAATCTCAAAAATATTTTTTTCGCACTCAGCCTGATTTCGGGGTGTTGCGTCACATTTGCCAACAAAAACATCATGGGCAACTACATTTTCCTCTCAATTAAACACATCAAATATGAAGTAATTCAGCAGAATATAATATTATATGTTTATGTTTATATGAATATAATATTATATATTTAAAAAATAACTTTAAAAAATTAACTAGAGATACAATTATCATAATGTCAATAATGTGTTGAAATTTGGTGTCGTAAAAAGAAACGGAAAAACGTCCAAAAAAAATTTACCAGGCAAATTCCCCAGGGCCAGTATGCAATAATCCGAGTAGGGGTTTTCAAGTGAGAGCAGAAACAAGTGGCGGCGGCGGGCGGACTCAGAAAAAACAATAAGTCTCCACCACCACAGAGTGGGTGGAGACTTAAAAATAGCTAATTGGTCACTGAAAGACTGCCATGGAAAAACAAATTCCATGGACCAAAGGCATTCCAGGACTTTTCCACGACATTTTAAACAGAATCTGAAAAATTGCGTTTTTCCAGGACTTCTCAAGGACATTCCAGGACATGCATAATTTTCCAGGACGTGTGGGAGCCCTGCGTTTATGGCTTTGTGCCAAAAAAATATATGGGATAAATTGCCCAGACACATAGGTCATGTCTGTAAAAAATAAACAAAATTCATCAGTTAAAGAATCATTCAGCTGCAATACGCCCATGCCTGGGACGGTCAAGTGTAGGCCAACAGTAGCCTATTGAGTACAGATTGACGGCATTAATATAGCCACTGAACTGATTACAAGATACTACTCAAACGAGACATTGATCCAATGCTGTTTTAATGTTAGTCCAACGTCTGCGACGCTGGCCCAACATTGAACCAGCATTAGATAAATGTACAATGTTTGAGAGAAAGACCTCCTGCCCAACAAACGCAAGACATTTGTATGACATTTATGCAATGTCGGCCCAACGTCTTCGACGTTGGTCCAACATTGCATAAAGTCGTGCAAATGTTTTGTGTGTACTGTGTGACAACACAAGCTTGGGGGTCAATCAGTTTCCAAATCCCCGCAGTAATACAGTCAGTTTGTTTGCAAGTAGGCGACCAAGTAAGGGCAAAAGACAAGGGCTTTGAATTATTAACTCATAGATGTCGCTCAAGTATATATGAACCTGCTGTGATTTGAGAACTTGCTCTTAATGAGGCTTTGGGTATGAAATGCATATTTAGTATTATTATGGAATAGGGCCTTGGCCTACCCACGGGCACTATTGCCTTCTGGGGGACCCTTGTCCCGCGAATTTTGACAGTTGACTACACCTTTAACTTCTTAGTAAGAGCAGAATTTCAGACTGCCCATCCACCCGTCTCTGAACAGCCTTAATGGCCGAGGGGTAAAAACTGATTTTTGATGATTATTCAGCTTGATTGCGTGTCATTTTAATAGGCTGGCAGTTACCAACATAACTAGAGCCTGACGGCACTGAAGTAGAGCTTGTGTCGGGCTACAGGGTCATTGTTTTAAGGGAAGCTAAGATGCAGCTGTTTCACAATTAAGCTACAAATATATTGGTATAAATGAGGTGTTGAATCCGACAGTAGCTATGCCGTATCTCGTGTGTGACCGTCATCAGCTCAATGTTGTTTTCAATGTTTAGTCGGGGAGGGGGGGGGGGGGTGGATGGGTGGTGGTCATGCGTTGCACGTGTAATGTTGAGAATTCCGAGCGAAATGAGCAATAGCGTGTATAGGATCAGCCTTGATCTGTCACATCTATTTTTTACACATCAAGTCGACAACTGTATTGATAGACTGCACACTGATTTCAGTGCGAATAATAAAACTCATGATAAATACGCCCCCAACTGTGTTTATTAGTATATCTGGTTTATTAGGGATAATCGGGTAGGCCTACCCTAATGGAAATAGGCCTATAGGCTCAGGCTACTCCCTGTGTGAGCCTGGGCTGGGACTGTGGTGCAGTTCATTATTCAAAACCAATCTATTAAACAGAAACTGTTTATATTAACCTGACAGTTTGAGTGGTATAGGCATATATGTTACTAGGCATACCCCAGTCAATGACAGGTAGGGGAAGGTACTGCATGCTAGTAGCCCAGGCACATTGCATGCTAGTAGGCATACTGCTATTTGCTCAGATGTGATGGCAGTGTGTAGTGTTCAGAATTGAAATAACTGAGTCAGGAGACAGATTAGCTACTTCAACTGCCACAGTTGTTGAGCCAATGTTGATTTAATGATAGGCCAGCGTAATAACAGTGTGAGACTGCAGGACAACATTAAATAGACCTGGGGGATCTCTCTTGTTTTCTGCGCCTTGACACCACATGTTGTGTAAACCTATTTTGGTTGTCTTCTTCCCGAAAATTAGACCGTTAGCCCAACCATCTCAGTCAAACAAGGATTTCAATAGGCATATTCTATCAGGCATATGCCCTTGACAATCAGTTTCCATCGTGATTTATGTGTAATGGTGGGCCCTAATTTATTCATGTCAATGACTATTTTTAATTTACTACTCCGTTTTAATCATGTTTTATGTGTGAAAGAAACGTTTGCATTTTTATTTTTTTTAACTCAATAGGCCTATCACAACTCACTATAGAAATCGATAAGCCTAGATATATTGAGATTGCAAAGTTGTCGATATAATTAGTGAGTTAGTAACTTGATATTGAGTTTAAAACAATAATTTTTGCTTAATTTAAATGTCACTTCTGGGGCTTCGCATATGGCTATGAGATTTATTAAGCATAGCAGGATTAGGCTATGCATTGCCTGAGGGGTGTTTTAAAGTTTTCAGAACGTATTCAGACTGTAGGCACCAGTAGGCCTTAGGCCTAAGTTTTTACTACAAATGATTTTTTTTTGTTGCTGGTTTAATGTTAGAGCATCGTCTATGAAGCTCGGTTTATTGTTAGAGCATCGTCTATGAAGCTCGCCCAACATTATTGCCACATTGGGTGAATGGTTGTTTGGCCAATAGGCATATTATATAGGCCCCATACATGTGTATTGGCAGGCCAGCAGAGACAAGACGTTGAATCAAAGTTGGCCTAACGTTGGCCCAACGTCGTAGATAGTGGACAAACGTTGAACCAACATTGATTCAACGTCTCCTTGTGTCAGCTGAGTGTTGTTGCAATGTGTATGCCTCTGGGACAGATTGACCTAGCAAACACGCATACCGCTGGACAATCACAATGAGCCGGCGTTATTTCAATGCCGGCACAACGTCTACGACGCTGGCCCAACATTTGGTCAGCGTTGCAGTATTAGGCTTACTATTAATGCCAGGTGCTGTTCCCAGCAAACACGAGACGTTGACGCAATTTTGTTTTAAGTCGGCCCAACATTTAAACGACATTGGATCATACCCAGCCAACACGAGGCATTGTCAACATTAAAACAATATTGTTTTAATGCTGAGCCGACGTCGAAGACGGCAGGCCAATATTAGAACACCATTGGGCCAATGCCTCGTGTTTGCTGGGTAGTAGGTCACCTGTCGTATACAGTACTGTCAGGTCGGTATAGCTGTGCTAGCGAAGGCATGTTAAAGTGTATTGATAAGGTCACGTGTCACGCGTGATGTCACCTAACAGAGCCCATTGTACATGGCTGACATATTAGGTATAGGAATGATGCGTCATTTATATCAGTGTTCTTCGGACCATTCAAGCTTAAATCTCAAAATGTGGCTTCATGGTGCAACGGGAAAAGTTATTCTTAACACACACATGGAGTTAGATATGTTCTCAATAGGACAAATTTAAAGTTATTGTCGTGAAATTAATCATACAGAAAACCACTCAGAACCACATCATCGGAAGAGTAGCTCTACTAAAAATTTAACGTTTTTTATATTTTTTTAGAAAAGCTTGTTTTTCCCATAGTTCATAACTGACAGGGGAAAAAATTTGTCATTTTTATCCACTCGCAGCCGGGCTAGTGGAACTAAAAATCCACTAGTCCTTATGATTTTTTAATCGCCCTTACTAGTTTAATGTTTTCTGAAAAAAATTGCCGGATTATGCGCGATATGGCTGAATCACTGGTTGATGATTTTTTCCCCTTTTGACCCATCTTCCGTAAGCTTAGCCTGAGCATTTTTGCTGCAGGTGGACATTTCAGCTTTAATTAGCACATCTGCAGCTGTTTGAGCTCTAGTGAATTCAGAGTAAATGGGCCAGTGAAATATGTCCAGCCACCCCACCTGAAAATGTCTCTGTCCACCTTTATCTTCATACAAGTCACGTTATTGAACCAGCATTTCTTCTCTATTATAGTTTTCTTTATTTTATTAGCCGGTGGCGACCCCATCTTCCATAATTCATTTAGATTTAATTGACTATTCATAATTATCACATGTACAGACAATTAATGTAATCCGACATTGGCTCACTAGTGTTCATTCCAACTTGGAGAAAGAAGGGGCTATGTTGCCCACTTCGATGAAAAAAGGGGGCCATCCCAAAAAAACATAAACCGTTCTGCAAATATAATAAAGTCAGTTATTTTAAACATAAAAATGATGTCAAATAAGCGTACCTGAAAAAAAAATATATATCTTCTTTCATATTGTTTAGGGGCTATTCGAGGTAACTGAACTTGATATGTAGTCCTTCAACAAAGAAGTAGGGAAGTCTATGGAGCTATAGCCTCAATGGCATCATGACACAGCAAGGCACAAAATAACTGGGATAAAAAGGTTATCTCAGGTATATTTTTTAGGCCTTTTCTGGGGGTGTAATTTAGTTTGTGTTAGGCTTATTAGCATGGTTAAACCTTCTTCTCAACACCCTTATGTCCATTTATTCACATCGTTTCTGTGCAGACATACATGCGCCAGCGGCAGCCCTATGTGTGACTGAAACTGGAGTTTTAGCCACAGCTTGTATTCACACAAAATTGCAAGACGTTTTTGCAGACGTTTTTTTATGTAAGATTAATGCTTGATTTATCAGGCCAATAATGCACGAGTCTTTTAGAATCAGCAACAATTCAAGACTGCATCTATTCACCCACAGCTCGTTGGGCAATGAAATGTTGTCAGCATGCATGTATGTCAGCGAACTAGATAAATGATCTTCTTGATCAGCGCGTATTTGAACTGTGAAATATCGGGTAAAACGAATGTTGGGAACCACGTCGCAATAAGTGACGCTGTGGGCTGTCACGGCTACCGCAGATAGGGCCACATGTAATACACGCGCCCAGGCACCGCTGATTGACCAGGCCGGTAAGTAGTTTGTTTAACAACTTGGTGAACGTGATTTTTATGTCCACGTGTGTCAGCATCAAACATGATTCAGTTGCTCACTTTTTAGTGTACCAAATCTTGAATTATGTGCGCTTCAGTGCTCCGTAAACGTCTCTGATATACACAATCACATGTGAGCCGAAACAACGCTCTGTAGTGCGCCACGACGACGACACCTGTACATGCTGTGCGGCGCTCTGCAGTTACCGTAAATAGCCACACATGATCTGCGGATCACACAGGGAATCAGTCGCCAGCAGGGCTAGTGACATGCTGATTTACAATCGCCCTTACATAATTCTTGTCGCCACGGGCGACCGGGCGTATGTGAATTTGCATCCCTGACTGATCATAAGAGCGTAACGTCACTTATCACTAACAATTTTTCATATACTCGTGACATTTCCATGACTTTTCCTAACAAGGTCCACTCCCCAACATATCACCTTGCTTGTACTTTACCCGAAAAGGCAGGGGAGAAAACCTCTTGAAATATAGAACAACACAATTTACACAAGCTTTTTTCAATTTATTTTTGTTTCACACATCATGCAATGAACTCGTAAGGAATTGGTTCCAACAATTCTGGTTTATTGTACCGTGTTCTCACAATGTGTCCACTTCGAGGCTGGGAAGGCTGAAACAAATATATATTAGTTCCCATTAGAATAATTCCATTATCATTTTGACAGTAAAAATACATTAGCTAAAAGAATTAGATCTGGCTTTACAAAAAAAGTCTTATAATAGCAAACAAGAGCTTGTAAGGAGGCAAGAAAAAAAATACTACTTCAGGGCTAGGGCAGCATATTCGCGGGGGGGGGGGGGGGGGGGACAAAACTGCAGGTGATATTTTTTACCACAGATCATGTTAGAATTAGTCACCATTTCTTCACAAAACATATGCATAAATGGTTTAGAAATCCTACTACGTGGAAAGTATGCTTTATCCGACCAGTTACAAAGGAGTCAACTGTACTGACTCAGCAAGCAACTTAACATGTTAGATGGTCTTGGACCACGACACCTTGTGTAATACAAAAACTGTATTTTATATACATGTAATATCAATGCTCCAGCTATAAGGATGTTTTAATACCATACCCTGGGCCACAATTATTTTGGTAAATCTGTAGCGCATGTTTATTTATTAGTCACGTATTTCGTTTAAATTTTGCAAACAATTCGCAAAATTATATTTCAAAAGTTAGACCATTTAAAAATCAGACATGTAATAAAATTCCAGGTGTAATGTAATAGAGACGCCATAATTTCAATTTACTACATGTGTATTGTCTTAACTTTTGAAATAGTGCATATAATTTTACGAAATTTCTACGTATACATGTAGTGGGATTCTGTTAAAATATGTTCACAAAAATTCATGAAAATCTGTTGATAATTGACTGAAGAAATCAACGAAAAACATGCGCCACTGGTTAGTTTTGTCCTACTGTATAGATAATTAGCTTAATAATGACATTCTTTTCTATTTTTTTTCTATTCAATTTATCATGGGTTATCCTTGTGCAAGACATTTTTGTATTTACTCATGGTCTGACTATTTCTTCTATTGTTTTCGAGATACATGTATAGCATCAAATTGATTATCTCAACCAGCTGGTGACCAATTCCGGGATTTGTGATCCTCCTGGGACCAGTCCTGGATATATCCAGGGATTAACAGCTTTGCTGAACTTAACTGACATTAAATAATTTCATAAAAAAATAAAGGAGTGGCTATCCGTACGGCTGTGTTATAATTTCAGGGATCCGGTCATTCAGTAAACGAGGCTGTCCAAGGAGTTCCATTATAAACAATCACGTACAATTAGACAAGTGCTGCCTTCAGGAAAAAGCCACAGTTGAGTACGAGCTGAACTGTTAATTTGCTACATGAATGTACCAGTTAAAACAGAATCAACTGAACTGTCACCTTAAATTAAGATCTTCTCTGAACATGGCCCCTGAAGTTACGATTTTTTGTTAATTGCATGTCGTATTTAATGGGTTGACCATATAGGAATAAATAGGTCTAACAAATTCTACAACACTGTATGTTCTAAAAAAAGCTTAACATTTTGTTAGCATTTAGAAAACAAAAAACTTCTGTGGTGACAACATAGTAAGCCCAGCTTCCCAGAGGGCTGCTTGCATTTTCAGGTTTTTCTGTTATTATTAAACACCCCTTACCTGTCGTTTCGTGTTCACCTTTATACCTTTGGCGTTCCCCTCTTTCTTTTTCATCTCGTTCTCAGTCACCCTTTTCAAAAAATCTAGTTTGCACTTTGAGTGTTTCACATGCTCAACACGAAGATTGATTCGCTTAGGCAAAATATCTCCCCTGGCAACAAAAAAATACTACCAATGTGAATCTTAATGAATCATAATATCTTTCAGAACAAATTGGAATACAATCCAATAAACAGTTCAGAAGATAGCAAGTTTTTGTGGAAGCTATTTGAAACAGACTCGTCAAAAAAGTAGTGTATAAGTGAAGAACATCCCAGGAATATAGGTCATATTTGTGAAAGATAAATAATAAAATTAATTAACTCATTTCGATTTGCTTTAAATTTGTCTCACTCTCTCCACAAACATAGTGCTACAGATAAGCTTATTTGCTAGTATTTTTAGATCCCTCAATTAGAAAATGTGAAAATTTGAATTCATTGCATTGTGTAGCAATATCTGATTAAAATGTAACCTTTCAATTTAATATATTTTTAGATAAACCAAGAGCAGAGGGTTATTTTCAATTTTAAAATATCTTAGTTAGCTCAGTCCACTGATTTGAATACCTATGTTATGGGTCTATGGCCATTGTAAATGTTTTACTCTTTGAATGAGGGGATTAACTCCAAAATAGGTCCCCGCGTGGAAATATTAGAAACTTAAATCTATGAATAAACTAAAAAATATCTGACGTGTTTCTGATGTACACAAAATAAAATGAATGTTTTTATGTACAATATTTAATGACAAGTTAACTGATGTACACAAAATAAAATGAATGTTTTTATGTACAATATTTAATGACAAGTTAACTTAGTATATCAAGCATTGAAATACAAAAAATTGTACTACATCTGTACAATAAGAAATGATCTGTTTAATAAATAAATTAACAGAGTACAATATTAAAACAAAGCTCCAACATAATATTGTGATAAATCGTATTATGATTTCATTAAATTTATTGAAAATATGCCATGTGGTCCATAATATGACAAGGGAGTTCAAAGGGTTAATTATTAACTTACCTGACACGTTTGTTCACAATAATTCCTACTGCATGCTGGGTTACATTGTAAACTCTTCCGGTCTTTCCATGGTAAGATTTGTGTGGCATACCCTTCTGTACAGCACCACAACCCTACAAAAAGAGAACATTTATGACTAATGGACATTGTTACCACCTTTCAAAATGATTTTTCAGCATACGCTTTTTAGTGACTTTTGATTCTGGTTTGTTCCAGTAAAATTTATTTTAATCCATTCTCTGTGGATCCAAAAAATTCAGTCAAATGTGAAAATAATCAAGGTTTAGTCATGAAGACTGTAAGTCCTGTATCATCCCCCGCCATAAATTAGGATAAGACCATTTTGAATTTCAGGCAAACCTTAAAAAAGTCACCTGCACATCTCCATATCATGGGGAATGTGATAGTAAAATGAAAACAATTTCGGACTTTAAGTTTAGGAGTTTTTGCGCCCACAAAAAAATTAGGGTTGACCTCTGGATGCCATTTTAAAATTTGGTAGCGCCATCTTTAAACAAGAGCACACTTGACAATAGCCCGCCGCCAATATTGAACTTAAGTCATTATTGCGGCCACAAGGTCAAATTATTGACGTGAAATGCAAAAATGACAATAAATCGGCCATTTTGAATTTTTTTCAGCCATTATTAAACTTGTTCAAGAACTACTTATTAGTAACATGCATAACAAATTTGAAGAGGATACTTTTCAAGTTATCGCGCCCACCAGGTCAAATTATTGACGTAAAAGGCGAAAAATCTCAATAAGTCGGCCATTTTAATTTTTTCACGGCCATTATTAAACTTGTCCGAGAACTGGTCATTAGTAACATGCATAACAAATTTGGGAAGAATACATTTAAAACTTTTTAAGTTATAGCGCCCACAAGTAAATGTTAACCCCGACGCACAGAACTTCAATTGCAATAGCCCGCCTTTTTTAATTAAAATTTAAAGGCAGGCTAAAAATCACTTGCACATCCCAATGTTGCTAGGAATGTGATGTTGAAATTAAAAAAAAATTGACCAAACAAATTTTTTGAGTTTTTACGCCCCCCCCCCAAAAATTAAAGTTGATATGTGGCGGCCATTTTGAATTTCAGTAAAACCCTGAAAAAGTCACCTGCACATCTCCATATCATGGGGGATGTGATAATAAAATTTGAATAATTTCTGTCCCTAAGTTTTAAGAGTTTTTGCCCCAACAAAAAATTTAGAGTTGACATCTGGCGGCCATTATGAATTTTAGTACCATCTTTAAAAATTACTTGCACATCCCCATGTTGCTAGGAATGTGATGTTTTAAAATTAAAAAAAAAAATTAATCAGTAGTTTTTGAGTTTTTGCACCCGCAAGAAAACGTGATGCCGAACGCCAGACAGAATCCTGGCATGACTAAAATCCCCCTTCCCCCATGGGCGGGGAATGAAAATAAGATACAGATAAAAGTAATGTGAAACAAATGATGGCTTTATTAGTGGCAGAAAAAGAGGAGTTGTAATGACAATAGGATCTTGGACAAAGTTCGGATGAAGCCTAAAAACAACTAGATTTGCCAAATTTATATGTAAACCACGAGAAAATGTGATGTCAGAATCACACAAAAATCTAATCAACATATGGCCAGGGTAAGGTGCTTCCTTGGAACAAATCGGTGAAGCAGTTCAAGCTCTTCAGAGTAAAATGTGATTCGTCGGCCATCTTGAATTTTGTTGAAAAAATGAAAAAAGAAAAACAATTCTCCTGACTTTTTCTCAGGGCCACTGAGCATACACAAAAGATAATATTTGAGCTGTATAACCATATTACCAAATTTTGATAATAGCCAAAATGAGCAAAACTGAAATATCAGCGAAAAAACTAAAATGTAAAAACATATAAGTTTTTATTATCATAATCACACAAAAAAATAATCAGCACACATCCAAGGTGGGGTTATTCCATTGAACCAAACATGAAACAAATCCATGAAGCAGTTCAAGCTCTAGAGAGTGACATGATTTTGGCGGCCATCTTAGATTTTGTCAAAGAAGCTGAAAAACGAAACGCAAAAGAAATTTACCGGGCAAATTCCCTAGGGCCAATATGCATACTGCAAATATTTAGAAAAATTCCGAGTAGGGATGGATGGCTATATTACCAAATTTTGATGGGTCAAAATGAGCAAAACAGAAATATACGCTAAAATACTAAAAAGTAAAAAATCATCAGAATCACATACCCTGATGACATCGCAAGGCTCTGACAAACTGACCACCATGTTTTAGCGGGCCTGGCTCTACGGTGATCACCAGAGCGCGCTAGCTGACTAGGGCCAACACCGCTACCGTCTTATCGGTAGGCGGAGTCACTGTCTTTTTTACACGGGCAGCTGTGGAAAAATGTCAGTCACTGCGGCCGAGCTCCACGCAATGTGAGTAACTTGGCTTAGCCGGGTAAGAATCACACTGGTCAAAAGCTTTTCAGCTCACGGCCAGGGTAAGGTCTTTCCTATAAATCAAACATGAAACAAATCGATGAAGCTGTTCAAGCTCTAGCGTGCGCCATAGGATTTTGGCGGTCATCTTGGATTTTGTTGGAGAAACTGATCCTAGGGCCAATATGCATACTGAAAATATTTAGAAATAAAATCCGAGTAGGAGTGGATGGCTATATTACCAAATTTTTGATGATGCCAAAATGAGCAGAACAGAAATATACGCTAAAATACTAAAACGTCAAAAAATTAAAGTTTTTATTATCAGAATCACACCAAAAGCTTTTCAGATTATGGCCCGGGTAAGGTCTTTCCTTTAAACCAAACATGAAACAAATCGATGAAGCGGTTCAAGCTCTAGCGTGCGCCATAGGATTTTGGCGGCCATCTTGGATTTTGTTAAAGAAACTGAAAAACACCGAAAAAAATTTCCTAGGGCCAATATGCATACTGCAAATATTTAGAAATAATCCGATTAGGGCTGGATGGCTATATTACCAAATTTCGATGATGGCGAAACTGAGCAAAACAGAAATATACGCTAAAATACAAAAACGTAAAAAAATCAAAGTTTTTATAATCAGAATCACACCAAAAGCTTTTCAGCTCATGGCCAGGGTAAGGACTTTCCTTTAAACCAAACATGAAACAAATCGATGAAGCGGTTAAAGCTCTAGTGTGCGCCATAGGATTTTGGCGGACATCTTGGATTTTGCTGGGGAAACTGCCTGGTAAAATTTACCAGGCAAATTCCCCAGGGCCAGTATGCATACTGCAAATATTTGGAAATAATCCGATTAGGGGTTTTCGAGTGAGAGCAGAAACAAGTGGCGGCGGGCGGACTCAGCAAAAACAATAATTCTCCACCACCACATAGTGGGTGGAGACTTAAAAATACAACACTTGCCTTTATGTCTACAATATCACCTCGCTTGTATGTTTTCATATAAGTTGAAAGTGGTATAACACCCTTCTTACGGAACTGTCTAGAGAACATGTACCGTGTACCACGGCGATAACCCTTTGTGTTAGTCATGATGAAGCCTGAAATGAGAATTATATATACATGTAATACTGTACATAACATTCCTGTTATATATTATATGAAAACAAACATAATTACATAATGATCATCTATGTTACCGGGTCTTTATGAAGATATCAATTTGTGTCTAATAGAATTGTGAGCAATGAACATTTATCACTGTTTAGCTGAGCAAGTAGTTGTCACAGTGACACACACCCGAAGTTTGTCAGTAACAGGCAATGGAAAAAAGACAAAGACCTGACAATGGCCGGACGCCATGATGTAAAATGTGATAAATACTGATAAGGCCAAACTTTATTATATTTTTTAAATTGATTTAACCCAAATAAAACAAAATGTCATTTTCTATTTTTTTCCTTTTCTTTTTTTCAACACCAACGTGTTATTCCACATACAAAAATTTATTTTTTGTGTTGTGAAAATTCTCTGATTTCACCATGTTTCTTGTGAAAAATCTTTGATTTTACCATGTTAAAATAACATTCTTGAGAACAGACACACACAACTATCCATGGCCTATGAAGCAGTCCCGCATGTTTACCAGATGCTGAGGTCATTCCCAGAAACCTCTCTTACATTCGTCTGATCCACCATCTCCGAAGAGTTATGCTTTTCAACAGTCCGCATTATTAAGATGTATCTGAAATTTATTTTTATTCTGAATCCGGACATTGCATTTTGGCAATTTCCGCAAGTGAAACATTTCGGGTTTTTTCTAAGTAATTTCAGCAGGATGCATGAAAAAACAAGTTATCTTGCTCACAAGGAAATGTTTACTTCAATGGGAACAGCCTTTTTGTTTTATAAAATTAAAAGGCGGGCTATAGAAGACAACTTTAACTTGATTAATCATCATATGGTTGGATTCACATAACCAGGGCTTTTCCCAAAGCCTTGCAGTTTTATCCAAGCGCCGCGCTGACAAAATGTTGAAAAAAACATTTTTATTAGGCCTAATTTAAAGATAAGCTTGTTTCGGATTTCCAGGCAGAGTGGGTATAAATGCTGCGGGTGAAAAACTTTTTAACGTTTTTTCCAAGAAACACTTCTTGGGGAGTGATTTTCCGAAAATACTTGGTCAGTACCCAAATTTTTCAAGCAGTCATAATGAGATTGAAAAAATGTTATTTTCAAAGACTTGTAAACATATTGTTGTTGGTTACTTTTTGGCCTGGCAAGCGATAAAAAAAATCAACCTTGCTCCCTCATGACTTTTTTTTTAACCACGGAGAAATCAGGAACAAACTTTTTTTCAAGGCCTGGCAGGAGAAAAATAGAATAACTACCTTCCTCCCGCATGACTTTTTTAGCTGCTGTGAAATGCATTAGTACATAGACCTTAGAAATTCTAAGCTCCAGATTCTGCCAGAATGCACCATTTAAAGACTTGGGTTTGAAACAAGAGGCCCAAGTCCTATATATCATCCCCGCCATCAATAAGGTAAGAGTTTTTGCGGTAACAAATATTTTAAAAGTCAAATTGTGGTGGCCATTTTAAATTTCAGTAAAATCACCTGCACATTATTTCTGACTTCAATTTGCGAGTTTTTGCGCCAACAAAAAATTATGAAGTTCATGCATGGCGGCCATTTTGAATTTCCGTAAAACCTTGAAAAAATCACATGCACATCTCTATATCGAGGGAAATGTGATAGTAAAATTTAAATAATTCCTGACTAATTTTTGCACCCACAAAATATTTGGGAGTTGACCTCTGGCGGCCCTTTTGAATTTTGGTAGAATCTTTAAAAAAAATAGTTGCACATCCCCATGTTGCTAGGAATGTCATGTTGAAATTTCAAAAAAATTGACCAGTAGTTTTTGCACCCACAAGAAATCGTGAAGTCGGACAAAATCCTCCTTCACTTTAAAAACGACATTTATTCAACACGGGAGCACAACTTTTAGGAGTGCTGTGTGTAAGTTGCCATGGTAGCACGTGTGACCTCGTCTGTTCAAAGCCAATCATGTTGCCGTCTTGCTGCGTGTCACACCAGCACTCGGGGTCATGAGGTCAACGCATGATAGGCGCGTGGACATGTACTGTTTAGCACATAAAATCTGCCATGTTATTCACCTTTGTCTGCAATTTGCCTGCATATATAATATAATTTTTTATGGTTTTCAGTGTTTCTATTTGCGGCTAAATATATTTTAAAATACACAGTGGTTTTAAAATGTTATGTTATGACGCTATTCTGGCAAAAACGTGGATTTTCAAGGGGATGTCCCAACTTTCTGACAATAAATCAGTACATTGAAGTATAATCCCTTTGACAGCCCAGGCGTTGTTATCACCTAGTAGCTATCCCGCAGTTAATGCTGACATGTGATGACGTAACACGGTTTCTGAAGATGAAAATGTCAGAATTTTTTTTTTTTTAATTTAAAGAGCGACAGAGCAAATTGGAAAAAGGCTAGGCCTAGGCCTACCCCCAGACTGTAGCATAACTACAAAAAAAACAGTCTGTTTCACCAGATCCTAAGGGAAGCTTTTTTCAATCAACTAAATTTTCAGGGATGTTGGGGTATAATGAAAAAATTATCCGAAAAAAATTGATCGAGCAAATTGAAAAAAAGCTACTCCCAGGGCTAGGTCAAGCTAGGCTAACAGTTAGGATCTGGTGAAACAGACTGTTTTTTTTGTAGTTAGGCTACGAAATTTTGCAACCATTATTATCTAGTCTGGTCATTTGGCTTTAACCATGAAAATTTCGCGAAATTCCATTTAATATTTCAAAAGTTGGATTATTTGACATGTAACGCAATTCTGAGAGGATAAACCGGAATGAAGTTAACGGGTTTATACATGATATAGAGGAGCGTCATAAATTGACATTTAGTCTACTACATGTCAAATGGTCTAACTTTTGAACTATCAAATATTTTTCACGGAATTTTCAGGATCGATGCCAAATGAGTAGAAAATAGGGTTTACAAAATTTCATGAAAATCGCTTGAGAATGGACTGACTGGATACCGAAAACGAAAAGCTAACTTTCATTTTAGACCATTCCCAACCTGCCAACGGTCAACCGTCGGACAGACTAAGTCTAGGCCTATAGTTCACATTTTTGTCTTGTAATTCTCCATATTTCCTATTCGTTTTCCAATTATTTTAAATACATTGAGCGACATGGTTAAATCGGTCAGCAGGAGGTGAGTGATAATTAAGTAGTTTGTGAAGTTGCGCTGACATGTGAAAACTCAAAATCGCGGCGTGGCCGTGAAGCCACTGAAGACGTCGACTTCCTAACGTAGACACGCATTATTCAACCCAGTTATTACTAATCGCGGTGTTTTTCATTAGTTAGTTAATGTTATTAGGCATTAGAAAGATTACTCTAATTGACGATAATAAAATTTAAACAAAAAAACACGTTTATTTGTCACAATGGATGTTATTTTAATGGACAATTTATTTCAGCACACCTCAGATTTCGCCACACCAGAGAAAAGAGAGCATGTGTGGGGGTCACGTGACATTTCGCTCTGACTCTTCTCTTTTTTTACAATTGTCATTATTTACAATTCTTTGCTGGATTGAAAACTCTTTTTGGTAAAATGTAGATTTCTTCTACTTTATTTTAATAAAATATATCAATCTACACGATGTTAATTTTAAAATATCATAAATTGAAAAGTACCGTAAAAGTGTAAGAGAGCGATTAATCCCATATCAGCGACAATCAAGAATTCTCGAAAGCTTTGGATTTTGTATGTAGCCTACTAATAATGTAGGCTAGTAGGCCTATGGGCGCTGGGGGGGGGGGGGTCGTTTGTGTCCATGACCATGTCTCTTTTAGAACAAAACTTTAGATTTTCTTTTTCTATATATGTCAAGTCCACCAGGAAAAGTTAGGGTGACAATCTCGGACCGAGTACCTTTTTTCTACAGAGGCCGATTTATCATAGGTCTATGCGATTTAACCCTTTTTCAGAGTGATATGAGAATGTGGCATATATAGGGCCTACACCCTGTGAGTGGCAAGAGGTTTTTTCAAAAAAATTATAAAAAAACAGATATTTGGACCAATGGCCAGCACATTCCAACACAAGTACACATGGTGACATAGGTTTGGGTTGGGCTTCATAGGGGAGTTACCTCAAGGTCATGGTAAGGTCATCTCAAGGTCACAGCAAGGTCAAATCAGCTGAAAATGTTGAAAATAGTTTACTTTTGTTGTTTTTGCTTCAATTATGTTCACTTGAGAAGTATAGGATGTCTTGAAATCTACCTAGGCCCCAACACGGACATATCCCGAAACACACCGAGAGGTTACAGGGATAATATAAGGGCTGGAGGGTTCTTAACCTCATCAAATTACTCTTATGTCACTCATATCTGCTATGGCAGAAATGGTACGAAAATATTAAAGAAATAGACATTTTGACAAATAATCAGCACTTCTAATAAATTTGTCAGAACCCAACTGAAGTATAGGCTAAATGGTGACATGGCTAGGGGTTGGGTTTCATAGTTACCCCCATGGTCATGGTAAGGTCATCTCAAGGTCACGGGAAGGTCAAATCAGCCCAAAACGGTTGAAAATAGCTTATTTTTGTTGTTTTTGCTACAATTATGTTCACTTAACTCAGTAAGGTGCTATACAATAATGGAAGGGGAGCGACAAAAAACAACATCCGGTATGTGGTTGATTTGCATAAATCCAAAATGGCCGCCATCGGCCATCCTAAATTTTTAATTTTTAACCTAATAGCCCTATAATCTAATGTAATACCTCAATTCTGACTAATTTAAATATCCTGATTTCGTAGGAATAGTTAATTTTATGTGTCAAGGTCATCCAGAGGTCAAAAAAGAAGATGGCTGGCAATAACCACCGTGAAGATGCTCTGTTTTCACCAACAACCAACATTAACCTTCATGCTACAAAATCGCTAAGCTTAGAAATACCCCATTTCAGACTAAACTGTATTTCCTGACTCTATTAAGATTGTTATTTTACTTTTCAATGTCATATAACACCTAGGAAACACATTGTGTAGTGATCCGCTTTCCTCAACGACCATGTTGAATTTTTAATTTTTGATATAATAGTCTTAAAGCGTGTAATTGCGTGTGCCATACTCGACTAGCACTATGTTAACTAATCCCATATCAGTGGGAATGTCATAGGTCTACCTCGTTTGAAGGTCAAATGCCGTAAAAAGTCCTCATTTTTTACTTTTGAACAGGGCTACGTTATTATCATTATTGGGAATTATGTTTCTTTATATTTTAAAAGTCATCTAGAGGTCAAATAAAATATGTTAATGATGAAATATATAAATGCATGTCTATCCCAAACACTGAAATCCGAATGAATGGCAAAATGTAGGCCCAATCAGTAGGCCTATAGCCGAGGGGCCTATTGTGAATTAGTGGAGAAAAGAACGATATAATAGGCCCACATCCGTTTTTTATGATAAAATAAATAAACCTATCATTTTAGTAAGTATTTTAGCATGTATTTTAGCAACTGCACTTCGAGATATACAGTGTATTATCGGTGACAACAAACCTCATAAGCAAGTGTATACTAAGTATCGAATATGTGGTTCTAGTCGTGCTTCATCTTTTCTTGCTGCAGTAAATTTCTTTCAGGAAATTGTTTTTAACCGTACTTGTGACCTGCAAGATCCATGCTCTGTGTTTGTAGCAGATATATACTATCACAATGAATCTATGACTAAATATATGTATAAATATGACTCACGCTGTAAGGACACAACCCCTAAGCTGACTCCTAAACAACGTGCCTGGTATCAGGTTGTACCTGAGTTGTTGGAGCAAGGACTTACAAATGGAAAGGGTTATGAACTGAGCTGCATAAGACACTACTTAAATAATGTTGACGATCAATGTCAGTTTCGCAACAGAGATGTACAAAAATTCTTGATCATTTATTTTGGTAGTAACGTTAGTTTTACAAATCCTGATGTACCAATTATATAAATGATAGTATTTATTTTATCAAATAATGCAGCCAGTTCATTAGCTGAAACTATCCGCTCTGTCCATCCAATACAAGTGTGTGCTAGTGAAATTAAAACCGCTCTTGATAATTATGACTTTGGTCTCGAAAACAGTTTCTGTGATGCCGAAGATCTTAAAATTGCATGCAATAATATGAAAATCCCAGACCCAATTCTTCATTTTTTGGATTTTTTTTTCAATTTTAACATTGAAACATATCAGAAATCAGCTGAATCAATAATGACCAATGATAATTCCACCACTGAAGAAGATGGGGACCAATATAATGAAAATGCTAATGACCACAGCAACAGAAGTGATAATCTCTCCACGCAACGCTGCCAAAAGGTGCAATCTCTCTTCCAAATAATGTACTATGTTCACCACTGTGAGAGAAGTAGAACACCCATGTACATTATGAATGCAGAGTCTGTCCATAGTCTTGGACGAGGAGGTAAAATTGTAACCACCATTGTAAACCATGAAGGCCTGGCTCTAAGCTATTCAGAGCTGCGTAGATACATGACCTTGTATCATTTACAGCACAGCCCAAGAAGGAAATAATTTCTCTTCCTAGCCAATTTGATCCTAGTAAGTTTACCTCAGGCGCAATTGACAATTGGGATCATGAAGGCGCAAATGTCTCCGAGCCTGATATCGTGACTGTGTTGTTTCAAGCCAAGCCACCATCATCAACTTGCAAACCCAGGTTATCTGACACTGACGTCATACATGAACCACAATCTTTCAAGGAAACATTGAAATGTCAAGTGCGCACCGAATTTTTTAAATCTGCGCGACGTTCTTATCTTCCATCGTCATATGAAGTAGGCTATGTGAAGGTATTTACAAGCCCACAAACATCGACATAGCACATCTTAAAGATACCATCTGAGCCCTGTCCCGACTAGATGTGTCCCAACAGCATGTAAATGTATATCCCCTGTCACAATCCATGCCCTCTTGGAATGCAAGTAACGCAATTTTGACAGAAGAGGTTATACCTTTGAAAATTCTGGCGTTTTTACCTGTTTTGCCATATCCAGTTACTGAATATACCACAGTATACTCTGAGAAATTTCGTAGCACTTTCGTCACAGTTACTACAAAAAGAAATACCTATGTACTGCGATGAGGGAGTGTACAGCATTGTAAGGGACATTCAAATGATGCGTACTTACGAATTTTGCAATATAGTCCCAATGATGGGAACATTTCATTTAGTGAAGACAGTTCTCAAGTGCATCGGACAATACCTAAGTGGAGTGGGGCTGACATGATTTGGTTGCAGGCTGGCGTGTTTGGTCCATCCATTATTCAGAATTCAGTATTTAACGGTGGTCACTATAAGCGGTCACTTGACGGTTCACAGTTTTTTGCAGAATCAATCAGAGGTCTGCTGTATAAGGCGTTTTTTGCAGAGAAAGGCATTGCATCTTATTTCAAAGAACAAACTATACAATGTTGCAACAAAATACAATGTTGCCGAGAGTCTTAAGTCTTTTAGAGAAATACCTGAGTCTTGTAAACTTATATCTGATTTCAACCTCTTCGCTACGACATGTGCTGCTCTAAATGAAAATTTTCAATTCTGGAACCAGTTCCTTTGTATGATGGACGTATATGATCTGCTGAGAGCTGACCGTGATGGTATGTGGGGGCTTCTGTACAGCGTTCTCTCTATCTGTTTGCTGCATTTAATTCTTCAAATTACCTCTGTTGGTGCTCTATCTACCATGTTCTACCTTGAAGACATGCGTAAACTGCATGATACTGCACCATTTGTGTATGAGCATTTCTCAAGTGGTAACGTTCCCATCAAGGATAAACCGGGCCGATTCAATGCTGTTGAAGGTGACCAGAAACTTGAGCAGAGTATTAACCTCTCTTCGAAATGCAGTGATCACTGATGATGTTATAGGACATGCCAAGCAGAAACAATACATAGTGCAATGGGATTTTATTTATCACGAAATGATGGCAGTCCAAAATCTTCATCGTGAATATTCTGGCATGATTGAAACTATGTATGAATCAGTCAGCCACCAAGCGTCATCCCAAGCTATTACAACCCTCTCTTGGACTTCTTATCAAATAATTCAAACTTTTGTTACACAAGATATAATGTCAGATGATCTAAAAACAATGATATCAAACAAAAACAAACCACAGAAAACAATAAAAAAAATCGGTGAAAGAAATAAATATCGTGGAGAAGACAATTGAAATTGCACGTGATCGTGGCCTCACCACTCAGGATTTCTTAAGCTTTGACGTTGCGCCTTCTCCTCTTTTCTTTATTGAAGATGGCACGATGACTCATCCAAACAAAAGTAAACTATTGAAGGAGCTGGAAGTTCACCTAAACCCTGAAGATTATTGTTATGAACATAAGGTAAACGCTTCATTCGTCATTGATGTCATGGCAAATCTACGAAAAGTTTTCGTTACTGGTCTCTCCAACTTCCAATCTTGTCTTAGCTTTAGCCTCCCTTTGTTCAGTATACCATCAATACGGCAGATGTGATTATGTTTTTGACATGTATTCAGAATGTCCTTCAATGAAAGACTGTGAGAGAAGGAGACGCAGCGAGTTAGTACCAATTGAGTATACTTCAGTTGAGTCAGGAACGCCTTTGCCATAAAAGATGGAAACATTCTGGCCATCAAATAATAACAAACCTAATTTGGAAAAACTGATATACAGTCATTTGGCAAAAAAGTTCCTGTGACATGTACATATCCCATTGTAGTTAGTCAGGTAACCAGTGATGATGAAACAGTGTACAATTGTTCACAAAGGGAAAGAAACTGGTAAGACCCACCTTCATTCTGCATCTGAAGAATCTGATTTTCGCATTATTGTACATATTAAGGACGCCCTAGAAGCAGAACATAATGTGTGTCTAGTGATTTCGAAAGATACCGATGTAAATACTATTTGTAGCCCTGCTTTACCATATGCAATGTTTCTGCACGAGCAGGAGTAGGATACATTACTGGATACATCCCATGAAAAACCTTGCATTACCGGCACTACATAGTCTTACAGGTTGTGACATAACTAGTAAAGTTGGCACCAAGAACGCGGCTTTAAAAGCAAAACCAGACACATCTCTGTAGGCCTACTTCACCGACTGTCACTCCGGTCATTATTCAAAACCTTGAGCATTACTTGGTAGATGTTTTGAAAAAAGGCATGAATGTACAACTTTCACTGATCTTCGAGCTGACATGTTCCATTTCAGTAAAGCTAGTTCAATCCACAATCTACCGCCAACCAGTTTTGCCCCATATAAAACGTGCCTTCTATAATGCCTACATGTGTTAGAAATCCACCTCAATCCTGAAACCACAGAAGTACTTAATCCAGAGGAATTTGGCTTTGAACATCACCATGGTCAATTGAGACCAACCACATCTTGGAAAACCCTTGATCCTCATTGGTCATTCTCCTGTTCGTGTAGTAAATGTGCTAATATAACCTGCTCTTGTAGAATGGCTGGGGTGAAATGTATAAAGTTCTGCAAATGTAGGAAAACTTCATCTATTTCCTGAGGAAATGTAGTTGTATAAATGGGTTATGGTCGGTTATGGTTGGTATAGGTTGCACATACATATGTGTAAATATATAACTGTTGCTAGCAGTAATACTGCTAATTAGGTTAGTTAAGATGACTCTACTTGTACAAGTAGCGTCGTCGCAATATATAATGTTATCAGTAATTGAACTCAAATTGGTTGAATACTAACACAACATTATACTGCATGCTTACTGGATAAATACGTGTTACCTTTATTTATAAAAAAATTAGGAACATAATTAGCTATCAATATAACAGTCAAAACAGAGCCCATGTTATGTAAATATACATGATAAATGGCTGAATGCTATGGAATTTTGTTATGCATACAGTGTACGAATATAATATATTAAATTTGTGTTACCAGTAACGATTGTGTTCAATTTTGACTCAAACATACTTTTGTGATTATTCTTGAATATCTTTCAATATGGATTTCATAGAGAATAAATACCATACCCTGTTGAAATTGAGAGTAAGGTTGACTTTGGTTGATAATTTTAATCCAAGTTTCTCCCAATTATTTTTGGATTATCAGTGAATATCATTCTATCCCAGGCTTGGGGCGAGTACTGGACAAAAGTATTCGAGTACAAGTACAAGTACTTGAAAAAATGACGAGTACAAGTACAAGTACAAGTACTGGATTTTCAAAAGTACTTGAGTACAAGTACAAGTACTTTGAAAAGTACTTGAGTACAAGTACCGAGTACTTTGGTTGTAAACTCTAATTAATTACATGACATTTATTAAATAATTAATTGATTATAATATATGTTACTTCATGTTCATATATGTGACCCGATCAGGCAACATGAGTTTCAAGTCACACTTTGGCAAACGATTATTAAGAAAATGGAGTGGAAAGTATATTTTTTCTATTTATTTTATTTTAATACAATTTTGTGTTTTTATCTAAAACTGCACAAAATGCCTTTTTGAACTTCAAATGCTATTTTCTCAAAATGAAGCAACTCAGACTTCATATTTTTCTGGGTTTGTCAACTTATATTTTCGGAGTTAAACACGCTACAGAGTTGTGTGATATACCATTTTTTAGGTATTTTTGTGTAGGTGCGGGATATTTTAATAACTCCTATATTTAAATCTGCGACTTACGACTCATTTTGCCAGGTCGGGTCACATATAGATATATATGAGTGGTGAAAATAATATTTTATGGGACAGGCCTATTATTGAGATTGCATATCGGATACCATGTCCCAGCCAATAGTATAATATTGTATTTTCCTATCAGTGTACAAAGTGTTGTATGCTACATGTAGGCCTACTATTTGGCGAATCATAATGCATAAATAAGTACATACTAGTATACAAATTGTCTGTGTCTAAAGCTTTACGTTGCAAAACACGCTAGCTTAAAAACTTGCAGTAGTCCTAATGATTGTAAAATTTTGGACCAGTGCCACCTGTAATACACGTTTAAATGAGCCTGAACACACGTTGTGTCATGGAAAAGATCAAGGCTATTAAAGGTACAAGGATCACAATTCTGTCCTGAAATTCCGAAAGACAGTATCTGCTTACTTGTAAAGTAAACAGAAGTGCCTGTTGGCTTTTCAAATCAAATGCTTTACCATAATACATGTATAGCCTTACACGATTCAGCTCAGGTATACGCTGATAAATTAGCCTATTATTAGTTTAGTCCGTCATCACATTTCGGGGACGGAAAGGGTTATAGAAAGCTGCCGTAGGCCTACAATGGACTCGTTATGTAACCTCACATCTTTAACCCTTACGCGACACTAACGCGTTCAATTATATTTTTCTCTAATTTGCAGCTATAATTGCTGACTCAAATTCTAGCTTCAAATGACAAACTACATAATCACGATATTAAAAAAATTACAAATCAAAAAGCATTTATTTGACTGACCTGCTGCTTACTGGTGACCTGACACATTGTATATATGTTGTACATTTCAAGATAGTTTAGTTCGCTAGACACCTGACGTCTTGTAAACTTGTGCATAATTTTGTCTACTTTTATTTTTTTTGTTTCTAGTATGTAAAGCGCTTCGAATTTTTTTGGATGAACCGCTTTATAATTTTAATGATATATAAAAAATAGTCCCGCAGTTAAAGGGTTATGTTCGCCGTCTAATTACTTTCGTCATCTTTGTTTGAACGGTACTGTTACTACATGTGTTAATCCTACGTACTTGCTGGTTAAATCTTGGCCCAATGTCTTGGACGTTGGCCCGACATTATAAGGTCACGGTAGATGAGACGTCGCGTTGTCGCCGTCGTGTTTTTTTGGTACTTACACAATATTGGTACTGAGTTGTATGAGCTATGGCAGTTTTAATATAGCTTAGTCCACATCGAGTCTCAACTGCTTTATAAGAGAACAGTTATAAACTATACTTGTTCACTCAAGTGGCATTATTAGTCCGGTGCTGGGGAAATGTCGGCTAAGTGTCTACGCAATTGGGCCAATATTGTGCAAATACCGATCGATCGTCCCAACAAACACGAGAAATGGAACCTATAGTAATATTAGTACACAGTCATCAACGTTGGCCCAACATCATACCACCATTGGTTCAATGCCGTGTCTTTCCTGGGGCTTAGCTGTGAAGAACGAGGTGTTGTAAGTGTGATTCTTAAATAGCACTACATTATTGTTGAAATCACGCCTCCCCCTTTAATGAATACTAGTCCTACCGTATAGTATAGTCACTTGTAAATGTTAGATATCAACATATATTCCTGTTTTCCAAAGAAACGTCTCTAGTCTTTTTTATTAAGAATAGCTATTTAATTATCTTGTGAACTACACGAGGATACTAGTATATACAAGGCAGAACAAACAATTAGCAGCATGATATTGTAAAAAAGGCGCACTTTTGTTAAAAGTTGACGTAAGTAATTAGGACTAGTTTTGAAATAATTTCAAAGTATATATTAAACCATTTTTCAATATAATAGCTAAACGGATGGTAAAAGAATCATTAACTGAATGTTCCATATCCCGCTATAATGATTTATGATTTTTCTGTGAGCTATTTTGCATCAATTTGAGATGATTAGTACTCGTAAAGTACTCGTAAGTACTCGTTAAAAGTACTTTTATTTTTAAAAGTACTTGAGTAAAAATACGAGTACTGAGTACCGACGAGTACTGCAAAATCGGTACTCGAGTACCAAAGTACCGAAGTACCGAGTACTTTGGCCCCAAGCCTGTTCTATCCACGTGTGAAACTCAGTATTGTGGGAAATCTCCGTGACCGAGAGGTAGCGTGCTAGGCCTCAGACCGCCAGGGCTCGAATTTCGAATCCTGTGTCTGGAGGACAGTGTCATCTCATTCATCTCACCATCCTCAGGAGGTTCTCCTGGCCCAGTTCAGCCTATATGTGCACAAAGGTGGCCTAAAGCCCGATTTATTTCATTTCAATATCATTCAATATGGATTTCATGGACGAAAAAATATTATCTCAAATATGAGTCAACCTAGCTGGTGGAACAAGGAATATCGTCAAGCAAAGGCAAATAAATATGCATTGCTAAATAAATTTAGGCAAACAGACATTGAACAGGATCGTCAAAATTATCTTGAATCTAAAAATATATTTGAAATGCTATGCAAAGAAAATAAGAGATTAGAAAAGGAAAATTTAAAGCAAAAACTAATTTTAATTATTTATGACCCCCGACTGTTTTGGAGAACACTTAGAGAATCAAGAACGGTAGCTCCCGTACAAAATAATATATCGGTCTTCGATTGGTATTCTCACTTTAAATCTGTGTTAAATCAGGACATAAAAATTGATCATATTTTGAAGAAACTGACGTGTCTTTCAATACAGAGCATGGTATTATTTATGATCCTTGTAGGTTAAATGAAGGAAATTAGGATCCTTTAAATGCAGCCATTAGCCGAGAGGAAATTGTGAAAGGTATAGAATCGATTAGAAATTGTAAAGCTCTCGGAGAAGATGGTATTGTCATTGAAATGATAAAAGCAACCAAAATTGAAATCGTTCCTCACTTGCAATCTCTTTTTAATCAAATATTAGAGTCTGGGAATTATCCAGACGATTGGTGTAAAGCTATATTATGTCCGTTGCATAAATCTGGTACAACATGACTATGGTGACAGCTATAGAGGTATATATCTGCTCCCTGTTGTGAGTAAAATCTTAACGAAAATATTAAATGAAAGATTTATAAGTTGGGCAAAAGTAAATAATGTTGACGATTAGTGTAAAGCTATATTATGTCCGTTGCATAAATCTGGTAAGACACGTAATGTTGATAACTATAGAGGTAAATATCTGCTCCCCGTTGTGAGTAAAATCTTAAAGAAAATATTAAATGAGAGATTTATAAGTTGGGCAGAAGAAAATAATGTTGACGATTGGTGTAAAGCTATATTATGTCCGCTGCATAAATCTGATACAACATGTAATGTTGATAACTATAGAGGTATATATCTGATCCCTGTTGTGAGTAAAATGTTAACGAAAATATTAAATGAAAGATTTATAAGTTGGGCAAAAGAAAATAATGATAAGGAAAATAATGATAAGGAAGAACAAGCAGGTTCACGTAGAAATAATTCTACTATTGATCAAATTTTTAACCTACAGTCTCTGGTTCAGAAATATATGTGTAAAAGTAAGGGTAGATGTTACGTATTAATGGTTGATTTTTCAAAAGCCTTTGATACTGAACCTCATGTACTGCTATGGTAGGCCTATAAATTGATGAAGCTAGGACTACATAGTAGAGTATTCAATGTCTTACGAAATATGTATCAGGGTTTAAAATCATGTTTAAGAACACCAGAGGGATTGACTAACTACTTTAATTGTGCTAGGGGTACTAGGCAGGGGTGTATGCTAAGTCCCATGCTCTTTGTGTTCCGATATGGCTCCTGGGTGGGCAGGTCTTGTACCAGCTGTAGCCACACTGTGGCTACCAATACAAGTTCAGTAGCCACAAAGTGGCTATCGCTGGTCAACTGGTAGCCACACCAGGCTAAGGTTTGCCAATATTATTATAAAAGATAAATATTAGACTGTGGGTGATCTCAGTTCAGAAATTTATAGATATAGATCAAGAAAACGTAGGATTCACATTAACCGTGGTGAATTATTTTGTGCTGATTTCGGTCAATAAAAAAAATTATTCTCAAACATTTTTATTTTTATTTTACAAGCACAATTTTTTCGTGTGATGCAGCGACTACCCTGAAAATATGAAAGTTGGTCTATTTAACATGACTGTAGGCTAATAAATGTGACCTACCCTCTAAAAACCCATTATAGCTTTGTCTCAGAATTACTTTACATGTCATGCAATGGTCTAACTCCTGAAATGCTTCGCACCATTTTCTGGGTAGTTGTCGCATTAAAGTGTGTACAATTTTATGACGATTGGTTGCAAATTGACTGATGGCAAATGAGCGAAATTGATTCACGTAAACTGGCTAATATGAATTTGGGTGGAGTACATACATTTGCTAAAAACCAGTGTCAAGATACGAGTAGGCCCCTATAATTGTTACCTACTGTTTTAAACTGGGTTATATTATTAAACATATTCACAACATATATTGATTTCCAATCAATAGGGGCCTATATGAATATATGTAAAATGTATTTTGTAATGATAACAACTAGATAACCTCAATGCGGTAGGAACTATAGGCCTACACAATATAAAGTCAATAAATACACAAATCCAATAAAGTTATATAAAACAGTACACCGCCCCCCCCCCCCCCCACACACACACACTAAATTGACCATTGGGCATTACAAGAATGCATGACTCAAGCATCCCACTAAAAATCTTAAAATTCAAATTATCTTGAGTCTCAGAAAAATTAGGTTGCCGAAATGTCGCCCTCATTATGAAAATTTTAGCAGGTGTAGGCTATACAATTTATAACTTACATAAGCTGATATTATTATGATATTATGATATTTTATTCCTATGTGGCGATCAAATTGATATTCAAGTATTCTGATCGCCACATCAATATTATGCTGTGTGGCGACGTTGTAGCCACACTCTTAGCGTTGGTCGCCACATGTGGCGATGTGGCGACCATTTGCCCACCTCTGCCCGCTGGTAGGCTTCAGTATATGTTAAAGGTCTTGAAATGTTCTGTGATAAATGGGGTCTGAAGCTAAACTTGCTAAAAACTAAAATATTGGTGTTTAGGCGTGGGGGTATTGTGAAACGAAATGAAAAATGGCTCTATGGCGGGAAAATAATTGAATGTGTAAAACAATATATCTTGGATTATTTTTCACCACAACTCTTAGCTGGTCACTGTCAAAAAGGACTTTAGCTGCACAAGCAAACAAGGCGTTAGGTATGCTCTCTATGTACAACTATAAATGTAACGGTTTACCACATGAAATGTATTTGAACATTTTTGACAAAATGATACTTCCAATACTGCTATATAGTTCTGAAATTTGGGGTTTTAAATACTCTGATAAAATAGAGCAAGTAAAACATATATTTTGTAAAAAATTGCTAGGATTATCGTCAAATACAGTAAACGAGGCTGCCCCAGGTGAAATGGGGAGATATCCTCTGGCCGTGCATCATCATCTGTGATGTGTGAAGTATTGGACTAAAATTCTTAGTATGCAGTCAGGTAGATATCCTAATTGGCATGTTATGCCATGCTATACAACCTATATTAACATGGCAAGAACACATAGGCTACGTGTGTAAAAGTTATGTTGCAACAATTTGGTTTTCGTTATGTATGTCCCGCAGAAGGAGTCGGCGATTTTGATTTATTTATAGAGATATTTAAAAACAGGGTTTCACAATTTTACAAGAAAAAGTGGTATGATGCCACTAGAAATTCCAGTAAATTAGCTGTATATACCACATATAAGTATGAATTAGAGCCTGAAAGATATTTGGATGTATTATGTATTAGGAAATAGTTTGTAGCATTTAGTCGTTTAAGATGTAAAAGTCACAATCTAAAGATTGAAAGTGGAAGGCATAACAATACTGAATCAGCTCAAAGAATATGTACTTTATGCAATTATGCTCTATCGAAGACGAATTTCATTTTCTTATGAGCTGTACAGCATATACGGATTTGTTTAACAAATTCATAGCTCCACATATTACAGATTATCTATATTCTTATAAAAAAATTGTCATTTTAATGCTGAGTGAGGAAACAATCTGTACAAAAGACGTTGCATGTTATATATACAAAGCATTTATTCTCAGAAAACAATTGTTACATATTTAACCATGACCATGATTACATTGAGATGTATTTAATTGATGTACGATGGACCAGAGGCCAAATATACAAAAAAATATTACCTTACCTTACCTATCATAGAAGAATAAATACCGTACCGTGGAAAATTGAAGGCAAGGTTGACTTTGGTTGATAATATTGATCCAAGGTACCCGAAATATTCCAAATATGTCCAAGTAATTGTATGTCCTTGCTCAAAAACTTAAGTCGGCAGTAATTACCAAAACATAACAGTTCCACATGCAATTTTGGATGTGTGACAAATAGATGGCATTTATCATAATTTTGAAACAAAAGCGATAAATAGCCGTATTTTATAAAAAAAAAAACCCTCTAAAATTGTAGTTATAAAATATCCCACAACGGCATTAGCAGCTCACATTTTCACCGTGGTTATTGCCAGTCATCTTGTTTTTGACCTCTTCATGAACTTGAAACGGTAAATTAACTATTCCAATGAAATCAGGGTGTTCAAATTAGCCAGAAATAAGGTATTACATTATATTCTAGGGCTAGTAAATCAAAAGTTGAAAATTCAAGATGGCCGACGTGGTCATCTCAAGTGAACATAATTCTAGCCAAAACAATTTTTTTTAGCTATTTGCAACGTTTTCAGCTGATTTGACCTTGCTGTGACCTTGAGATGACCTTACCATGACCTTGGGGTAACTCCCCTATGAAGGCCAACCCCAACCCATGTCACCATGTGTACTTGTGTTGGGAAGTGCTGGCCATTGGTCCAAATGTCTGTTTTTTCAAATAATTTTTGACAAAACCCCTTGCCACTCACGGGGTGTATTATATGCCACATTCTCATATCACTCTAAAAAAGGATTAAATCGCATTTGATAGACCTATGATAAATCGGCCTCTGCAGAAAAAACGTACTTGGTCCGAGCTTGTCACCCTGACTTTTCCTGGTGGTCTTGACATATAGAAAGAGAAAATATAAAGTTTTTCTCTAAAACAGACATGGACACGAACGACCCCCCCCCCTCCCCCAGCGACAGGACTACTGGAGGGAAGCCATGTTCTACAAGCTGCTTTCAATTAGACCTAATGTAAATGTGTATAAATAAGGTTATGGAATATTGTGAGAACTGGAAATTAGCAAATGGTAAGAAACATGATATACAATTTAGCGGTATTAACATTTATTTGTCAAACAATCCCAAACTTGTACCTAAATTGGAGTAGGTCTTTTTCACGAAACCGAGTGATACCGGCCAAAACCGACCGAAACCGGCCCAAAAAACGCTAATTGAGGCCCAATTAACAAATATACTATTGTGTAAGTAACCATAATCCACGGGTATCATTATATTGATAAAATTCAGAAATATAAGTAGGTTCAATAACCGAAACGTCCACAACAAGCTTGAGAATGCCCCCGCTATTGGTCTAGCATGTGTAGACATAGTCCTGATAGTAGGCCTACATGTCATGTAACGTGTTAGACTAGGCTACTATGGCTGCGAAATTATATTCACTAGATGTCACTAAATTCACCAAATGAAACGGGTTTTCATTTTTAATTAAGCTTTATATCAATTGATATCGTTAATAAAAAAGAAAAGAACACATTCCGGAATGACACATTTATTTTAAATATGTATTATATATTTACATTACATATACAACAGTAAAGTATAAGATATATATAGGCTACATGTGCATTATATTATAATTATGATACAACTTTATAATAAAATTATTTGCATAATAGACTATAACAATATGGTTAATTAGGCATTATTTCATATATATGTGACAGTAACGTTAGTAGCTTGTGTGGATTGACGCGACATACATTTTTCACTCTCCTTTCTTTAAAAATCAATTTTTATTTAAAATGCAAAGAAAATATATTTATATTTATTCTTATTATACCTAGACTGCGCTACACCCCCCCCCCTATTAGTCAAAAATTCACAATATATGCCATTTAATGGTCTCGGTCGGTTTCGTGGAAAAGATGGACCGCTTAAATTGTATGATTGTATGATTAAACCAATATTAATATATGGAGCTGGGGTGTGCGGTCAGCAGCTCCATATAATTTGAAAAACATTGGATCAATTGAATTTGAAAAATTGCAAAGTAAAATATGTAAACAACTGTTAGGAGTTGGTATAGCCCCCCTATTCACCTCAAATTTGGTTAGAACTGCAAAAGTTTTTTAATTTTTGTGCTGCGCACTTACCATTTAGGCTAGATATAGAGACGAAATTCCCGTATTTCTTATTTTTGACATGGTTGTCAATAATTAGAAATCAGGAATTTCGTCTCTATATATCTAGCCTAACTGGTGAATGAGCAGCACAAAAATTAAACACTATTGCAGTTCTAGTCTATGAACATGTTTACATCACATGGTCATAATAAGAAGCCAAAATAAAATCACCGATCTTTTGATGATCAGAACAACTTTTAATAAATCAATCTGTCCTGTGCATAAGCCTGTAAATCCATAAAGAAGATTGGTAAAAGATGGATGATAATAAGAGATTTTTAAAAATAAGTCGGCTAGAAATGTCCTAGATTAAAACGTGAGACATCATTTTAATATGGAAGTTGTGTAACACACCTTTTTAAATCATATTTTTTCAATTACAGGTGATAAGAGTGTTTGACCCAGCTCCCAATATTATGACATTATATATTAAGGACAGGTCTAATATTATATCCAATTTTTTTACGCGAATGTACAGGTTTTAAGGTACTAGTAACAAACTTATAACTTATGCAAATATATTTTGTCTTATTTTTGTATTACATATCTTACTGTATATATATATATACAGCTTGTCATGTGTTGATCCAATAAACTATTTGTATTCGTATATTCTAGAAACAACAGATCTAGGCCTATTTACATTATTTATGGAAGCATGGCACTCCTGTCTAAAAACGACATTCGTATGCATGTAGAATTATATTGGCTTAAAATTTATAAAGAAATAAAATATATTTTTTTATCAGAACCATATATTTTTGTTAGCATTCTTAACAGGCCTACCACCATGCGATCACGAGACTAAGTTCAAAGCTCACACCATTTAGAAATTGAAATTGTTTTAATGTAATATAATTACGTTATTGCAGTCATGTTATAAGTCATGACAGGTGGCATTATTTCTAAAATTTCTTTGCTTAATAAACAAGAGGTCACAAAGCCTGTTAATTCTGAGAGTATTCACCAGAGGGCTCTAGCACATAAATTCCCAAATGTGGTCAACCATTTGAACAAGGTTTGATTTATGGACAAAGATTACTGCAACATAGGTAAAAAATGATGTGACAAATAAAATGTCACAATAATAGGTTATCTTACTGTGTGTTTAATACTTTGGTTCCAATATTAAATAGTAATTGTAGATTATTCTTGTTATTAGTGCATGAAGAAAACAATGATCTGAAGTCATTAATACCTAGCAAACACGACACATCGACCCATAGTTGGACCAATGTTGGCCTATCTTCGGCCAATGTGTCGTGTTTGCTGTTTGCAATGTGTCGTGACATATCCACATGTCTTGTTCGATGGATATTTTATGCCAAATAATGTGTCGTTACCGTTAGATTGATTTGTCTTTACCATTATAACGGTAAAGTCATACAAAAAACGATAAAGACAAATACTACTTTAAAAACTACCTATACTAGTAACATCAATAACGCACATTTTAGGAATCGTTTGCTGCTGACGTTTAATTTAATGTCCCTTCGGCCATAGTGTGTGAAAGACTGCAAACAACTATACTGCAAATTAGGCTCGCTATGCAAAAGCCTAAAACATCTAGTTATTTAACAACATTTTTCTTTACCGTTACAATAACATCTTTACCGTTACAAGAACGTCTTTACTGTTTACTGTTCTGTCTTTATCATTAGAAAGACAAAACAAGATTTCCATTAGAATCTTTAAAATTGAAAATATATAGCCTGTTGCTTGGATATTGCACACTGATGCTTGCCCTAGTGTGCAATCACAAGTTGAAATTTTATAAATGGGTTGTGCACCAGCTGGCTTAGGCCATACGAGCACAACATGTTAAATAAGGATACATTTATTGAGGAGGTGAATAACAAAGACTGGGACTTTATAGCAAATTATATTGATGTAAATGATAGATATATTAAGTTTTTTTTATTTAATTCTTAATTCATTACACAGACATTGCCCATATGAATCCAAGATTATAAAGATAAAAAACATAAAAAACATGGCTTAATAAAGCACTAATTAAAGCTTGCAAGAAAATAAAACAGTGGAATCAAAATGTAAATATAAACAATATAAGAATACGTTGACATCTATCTTGAGAAAAGCTGATTTTTTTATTATGATAAACTCTTATGTCAAAGTAAATCAAATATTAAAAAAATTGGGGTACAATAAATGTTATAATTTAAAGGAATAAATAATCAGCAACTCCACAAACTGTGTTTAATTATGATAGCAAAATGTGTCGGAATAGTAAATCTATAGCTAACGGGTTTAATATTTTTTTTGGTTAATGTGGGCCCAAAGCTACCTAAAAATGTTGAAAAATAAATGGATCAATTCTTGATACAATGAATTAAACCTCGATTTTTTTTTTCAACCCGTTACTGTAAATGAAGTGGTAATAAATGTAAATTCAAGTCCAAACAAGAGATCCATAGATCATTCCGGCATTAATTTTGCGTTGGTAAAGGATTAGGCGGGGGGCCAGATAGGCCTACCATGCACCCCCCTCAGGATCCACCGAAACTATTTTATTTGGCATTTTAGGCATATAGTCAAAGGATTTAGGGATGTTCCCAGAAAAAATAGTGGCACCAACACAGTTTTCTAAGCACATATATAATAACGCCAATTTTTCAAATATTTTTCTCGGTAAACTGGATTTTAGCTTGTATCTCACTCTATCACAATGTTGGGACACTTAAATGAAATACTGATGGATTTAGACTATTTTGTCCATTAGGCCATATATCCATGGAGACAAAATAGTAAAAGTTAATATAATTTTACTATATTATCCTACCTTGGGGAGCTATTTTGGATTGTGTTAATATGTCAAAAAATGCATTTTTTCAATTTTTTCAAAATTTCACATTTTTCGCAAATAGTTTTTGACAAGATATTATTTTAAATACGAAAGTCTTTATGAGCGGTATCATTCGGTTCAGAGACATCCCTCAGTCCAATTTAGGTTATTAATGCTTGCTTTTTCGAGTAATAATCATGATATGGTCAATTTCAAAATGGCTGCCATAAAAACAATGAATTGTCCTGAAATACATCATTCAATATAGTTTGCATTGTAATTATCTCACAAACACGGTTTTGGTGTTTAATCTTACATGATAATGTTCTTTCAAGTATTTTCAAGTAATATAATATAATATTTACGACGGAATCCAAGATGGCCGCCACAAAGTTGACAAGTTTTTGCAAATATTTTATGAGCTCATGTCTATTCTGTAGGAAAACCTTCATTAGCAGTATCAATTGGTTCAGTGACCAACACTGAGTCAAAATCAATGGAGTAATGCTTGATTTGTGGAGTAATTAATCACTATGTCCGATTTCAAAATGGTCGCAGTGTAATCGTAATCGTATTTTTTCCTGAAAATGCATTACGCCTATTGACATGTATAGGCCTACGTTTTTACGAGTTGCCCTATAGTCATCTGTTATGTTGTCTAATCTCACATTTTAATGTCCAATGAAACCAATAAAAGCTGAAAAATAATATTTCAAAATTAATCCAAGATGGCCGCTGCAAAATTGAACTTTTGTAAATAGTTTATGACAACACGTACAGTTTTGTACTTTTATAAGCGGTATAATTTGGTTCAGAGACATCCCGCATTTATCAAAATCAGGTTATAATACTAATGCTTGATTTTTCTTAAATGGCCGCCGTGAAATCAAATAATTATCCTGAAATGCATAATTGAATATGGTTTGCATGATAGCCATCTCGAAAAATGCAGTTTAGGTGTCTGATCTTACAATTTAATGTTCAATGAAATTCATGGAAATACTTCAAGTCATTTTACGACGGATTCCAAGATGGTGGACGCAAAACTAAACATAACTGAAACCCTGTAGTCACTAATTTGTAATATACTAATTTGCTATGAAATGTTTCATGGACTAAAATTAATCCTTTAATTTTTTCCATATCCTGAAATTATAGAGCTATATGCTGAATTACTCTGTCACATACTCTAGTCAGATATTAAAGACCTGACATTATAGTGTCCCATTCCACTATTGTAGGCCATTGTTACAATGAACCATCACAATGATTTATTCTACAAAATCGTATGTCAACAGTACAGTACCATATAATAACATTATTTATAGTGGCATTATAGCGCTGTAATATGCTTAAATTTTGATGATGGCATGCCTTAGCAATCTATTGTAATATTATGGACCTATAAAATTGTGTCTCAAAATCATCTTGATACCATAATATTTTATAATGGCATAAGGTATCATCCCGACATAGTAACATTATAATAGTCATGTCATATCGTGATACACCCTATATATATCTGTGAGGTTTATTCATGCATTATTTCAAAGGCAAGATACATTGGACATCTCAGAACATTTATATGCTCACACCTCCATTGGAGTAAGCATATAAATGTTCTGAGATGTCCAATCACCGTTGTTGATACAATGGCAAGATGCCCTGATTGACCAGATGCTATTTAATTATGTGACAATGACTATAGTATAGTATAGTATTCAATGTCATGCTATAATAATATAATTGCGGAATAATCATGGCCCTAAATGTCTGAATATAACAAAATAATGAATCTGTCAATATATGATATTATATTAATATCAGCATATTCCACGTTGATGTCTGGATAAGATTTCAGTGTCTGGAGATGACATTACAATAACATGGCACTCCTTTATAATAGTTAGATATGAAGAGATGTATTGTGGAGCTATATGTTATATAATATAGTGAAAAATTATCACGTGGTAATGATTAGCCATTATATTGGTAATATATGTCTGGATATGAATGATATTGGTATTACATAGCTGTCGCATGATTTGATATTACACAGATATCGACATATGACAATATAATGGTAGACATATAAATAATAGTTTAATGACGTAATATGGCAAATTTTAACATTAAGATGACGTTAGAGTATGATAACATGTCATAATATTTACACCATATTTTGATGAGATTTTAATGCTGATCGAGGATACTTTAATGTTGGGATATGTTTTTATTGTAGGGATGTGATATTAGTATTCGAGAATCGATTGGAGTGTGTTTCTTATATTATATAATAATTATATATATTATACAGTGTCATGATTGCGCATATAAAACAATATGTCTCTGCGATTGAAAAAAGTCAAGATTAAAAGCCAACGCTGTTGATTTAGGCATTCTTCGATAATTTTCAGTGATATTTTGAAATGCAAATTACTGTTCCATGCAGTGCAGTTTATCCTAAAAATATGTCTGAAACAAACAACACCTGTGTTATTTAGGAATGAGTTTTATTTAAATACATTTTTTAAATAATATCTTACCGTTTAAAGGGTGGCATTATACATGTGGCTTTTTATTTAAAATCAGAAACAAACATAAACCTGTTCGTTGTGTAATAATGACATTGCACGTGTGTAATACACCTATCTAAACACGTATTTATAAGGAAAGACCAATAATCATGATAAAGGACCATATTACCTGTTAAAGCATTTAAATGGTGCATATCATGATAGTTTTGTAAGCAAAAGCAAACTTCAAATCTGGGTCGCTGTTTAAAACCTGTTACGTGAATTGTTACATGGAGTTAACCTTTCAGAATCAATTCAACAATAATCATCTGGTTAGAGTGTATTAATGATAAAACAAATTGAAAACATTACAATCATTACAATCCTGCTTTAGTTTACTTGAAATTTAGCAGTTATTTGTGAAGTGCAAATGAACAGTAGTGTCTCATCGTATTGGTAATATCTAGTCATTAAAGCATCATTTTTTATGATTAGTCGCGGTTAGTTTAAATGCGTTTAAAACATATTGCGTGTCACTTTTGTTGGAACATGTCCAAATCTTCTCTTTGAATGAATGAAGCGTGAAAAATGGTTTGCTCTAAATAAATTATCATTGAACATCTCTAAGACAAATGTTATGATTTTTTGCAAAAGTCATTTTTTGCAAATTGGCACAGTCACATAAAGCGAATGTTTAAAAGTTACACACGGATTATTATGTTATAAAGAGGGCTAGTAGATTATTATCTACATCATCACTAACTATGCTTTATAATAGTTTGTGTTTGCCATATATGCTTTATTGTTGTGAGATTTGGGGCAGAGGCAGTGGATATCTTTCAAATAAGATAACATTATTACAGAAGAAATTTATGAGAATGGTCCATAGGACTTGCTATCTGCAGCATACAAAACCATTGTTTAAACTGTCATTTATTCTTACATTTCCAGATCTTCTGGAGCATGCTATGGCAATTTTAATGTTTGAGGCATTTCACAATCTTCTTCCAATAAATATACAAAATAATTTTCAAATTCATATAAATATAAGATCAAGTAGACGAAAAAAACATGTTTTCCATAAAATACTTTCGTACTAATTTAAGGAGACAATGTGCATCAAATGCAAGAATAAGGTTGTGGAATGCTCAATACATTTGTTCAAAAGACATATCAAGTTTAGTTATTTGCAATGTTATTAAACTAATGTCCTTGGGTTTATTATTTGTTAAGCTTAAACTGATGTGGTGTGTATTCAGGTTGTTTTGGTCATGCTATTGGATTACTATACATGTTATGCTTGGATTTTCCTTCTCCCATTTATGTCTTGATACATAAGATATGGTGTATTAGTCAAAAATGGCACTTGATGTGTGGGCCTGTCAATATTACAAATTGAGACATATCCGGAAGTATTTTAATATCAAAATTTAATACAAGACTAAGAAGTAACTCTATATTGTAAAAAATAATGTAGGTGGTGACCCTGATAAGCAATAAGCTTCTGCCGCCAACAATTTTTTTCATAATCATAACAAATTTAATGTATTTTTCATGTAAATTATAATGTATTTTTTTTGTTTCAAAATGTCATTACCGTTATTGCTGATTTGAAAAAAATGGACTCTCGTTCAATCACTCCAGCAAAGTATGAAACTATTATTGTCGTTTGGTCAATTTATCGTTAAAACAAACAAACGAATAATTCATAACTAAGTCGTGAACATTTTATTATATAATTTGATTATTTACTGGCGCTGTAATTTTATAATCTAGGCCTATATTGTTTTTATAATGTAATTTATAGATAGGCCCCTAAGTATGTGTTTTCCTTATAATCAGTGATAATAGGAATATCCATAAGGTGGGTGTAATAGTATAATGTGGATGATATAAATGTGAATATTATTCATTGTTGTTTCGGTACAGTACACTAATAATGTATCTTTATTTTTCCTACTTTTTTATCGATGACGAATGTACATGTATCTATATGATATGATTTATGTCAGTAAAATATTTATTATTATTATTATAATAAACTGTACAAAAATACAGGGTCAGTCTTTGCATACTTCGAATTAGCTTTCACAATTTAGAAGTTGAAAGGGGCATGTCTAAATATCGGTATATTCCCTGAAAAATTAAAGATAGCTAGAGTAATACCTATTCATAAGAAAGGGTCTTTGAACGATATCAAACTACCGTTCAATTTCACTCCTTCCCTCAATGTCTAAAATTTTGGAAAAAATAATTTTCAAACAATTGAGTACATATTTAAAGGGACATTAAATGAGACATTTTCAATGTTGTCAATTTTGACAATTTAATATATATGAAGCTATGTAGCCTACTGATCTTAGCTAAAAATACGAAAAAGTCAAAAAAAACAATTTTAAAGCACCGAAAAAGAGCGAAATAGTTGTATTTCCAGGTCGTATATTGCCATGTAAACAAAACAAGTCAGCAATATTAAGCACTTTCCATCACATATTCCCACGTATCAGACGGTAAGATCAGAGGAGTCGCCGCTTATTGGTATCTCATAGTCAGGACACGGGAGGACACACCTGCAGCACTGATTGTCTACCCAACGCTGGGCCGATGCCATCAGCATGTGGCCCAATGCTGTGAAAATATTCAATCGTCCTTCAGGTATACAAATAGTTTGTTTGGGTTTCTTCTGGTTTCATAGAAATGTTGATTAAAAATATTTGTAAAAATATGAAAACTCTGAAAAAAATAAAAACATGATCCGTGGGATACACTACTTCAGTGCGGAAGTAAAAACGAAAATTGATGTCATCCCAAGGGGCTGCTTTAAATGAACATAAACTATTATAAGACAGTCAGTATGGTTTTGGGGCTGGTCATTCTTCTGAGTTAGCATCGATTGAACTAATTGATAGAATCACTCAAGACCTTGATAAAAGCAAAATACCGATATCCATTTTCTTAGATCTCGCAAAGGCATTCGACTCTCTTGATCACGTTATTTTAATTCAGAAATTAAATTATTATGGTATAAAGTCAGTAGAGTTAAAACTATTTCAAGACTATTTACAAAATAGAACCCAATATGTTTCTTATGATAAAACTAATTCTGATATGTATCGTATATCCACTGGTGTGCCTCAGGGGTTTATATTGGGCCCTCTTCTATTTATCATATATGTTTATGATTTATGCAACGCCAGTAAACTGTTTAGGATGATTATTTATGCTGATGATACTACTTTATACTCCACATTGGATGTTTTTGGTAATTATATTTTCAAAAATTTAAATTTAGAATTGACAAAAGTTGCAGACTGGTTAAAGTTGAACAAATTATCAATCAACATAAAAAAATCCAAATTGATGGTATATCATATGCCTCAAAAACAAGTCAATATACCAAATATAGAGATTGAAAATATCAAAATGGAATTTGCTGATGAATTTAATTTTTTAGGGTTAACAATACACAAGCATTTAAAATGGGATTCACACATAAACAAAATAGATTCTAAAATTTTAAATATTATAGGAATTATGTACCGGCTTAAACACATGGTTTCTTTTGAAATTTTTTTAACCATATATAATGGGCTGATTAAACCACATATACTTTATGGTCTTAAGTGCTGGGGTTTCAAGCATGAAAGAATTTTAAAATTACAGAAGAAAGCCATGCGTATTATATGTTCGAGTGGTTACCTCTCTCACAGCGAGCCCCTCTTTAAGAAGCTAAATGTGCTTAAAATTGATTTTATGTTTAAGCTTTAACCGTTAACGTTTTGTTTTGACCTGATAAATAACAATTTACCTGCATATTTCATTAACATGTCTTCACTTTTACAACCAGTAATCTACCATCATAACATCAGACAAAAAATAAACTACTCAGTTGCACGAGTAAAACATGTATTTGCTAAAAAATGTATGCGTTTTTGTATTCCAGATATTTTAAATAAATCAAGCAGCCTTATAACAGATGAAATAAAAACTCAGAGGCGAAAAGGATTTTCAGTATATCTTAAATGTTTTCTTGTAAATGCATACAACTCAATATGTTTAATACCAAACTGCTATATATGTTCAAAAAATACTGTTTCGTAATACACGGTGCACTTTGGACGCTGGCCCTCTTTGGCCCTATTTTTGGCCGAAGTGATGGTGTTTATATAAGATCGTATTATTATTTTTTCTATCCATGCAGTCCGCTAATTTTAACGTTTTTAATATATTTAATTTGTGTTTCTGTTTTTGCGTTGATACATAGACTACACTCGTATTTGTCTGCTTCTCCCCCCGCAATAATGTTACTATTTTATTATTAGCCGTCTTTTTGTCTCTCCGTCTTCCCCGCGACGTATGCAGTTTTTCAGAAACTATATATATATATTACTATACTGAAGGGTGGCCTGCATGGAAGCGGCTTATCATGAGCCTTTTGCAGGTCTCCTTTGCATTTTTATAATTATTTGCATGTATGTATGTTTCAAGCATAAATAAATAAACTGAATTGAAATTGAATTGAAAATACATCACCAAAAACACCGTCTGAAATGAGATTGTGTTATCAGTGCAGTAGCCAAAATATATTTTGTTATTGTATGTAAAAATTATACTGTTTTTAGCACAACTGTTCAATATTGCAGTAAAGTTTATTTCCAATTTATTAAATATGACAACAGAAGAAATTTAAAGATTTAATAACAAGTGAAGAGGCTGCAGTCATCTATGCAAGCACTTTTAGATTTACAAATGATGGGTTTAAAATAAGAGGTCGACAACAAAGAAAGCTAAAAATATCTCATTTTTTGACAATTTAATGCTTTTTTATCCAATGATTACATGATTCTTATCCAAAATGGTTATGTGTCAAAGACATTCATAATATACCGGGTAGTCTATATAACATGTGTATTTTGTAATATTTCCATTGTAATAATCCCATTAATCTCATGTTTTAATGCAAGCAATATCTATATACAATCAATTTGTACTGTAAATATATCGCTACTCTGTATGCAATCAAAATTGTATAAGCCTCACCATCTGTGAGGGTACACATTGGTTTAAAAAAAATCGAACGAGCGGTGAACTATAATTGTCTTGAATGCTCTTTTTTAAACTTTATTATTATTATATTATAGGCCTAGCTAATAGTACTTTCATTATGACAAACCTCCTATTGAATTGTCCTAAACATTATAAATGTAAAAATCTTATTAAAAAATGAGGACAATCTCTCATATTGCCAAAAAGTTGAACCACTACGGTGTGCGTGGTAAAACCCTTACCTGGATTAACATATGTTCCTTGCTAACCGCACCCAACAAGTTGTATTAGAGGATAAGCAATCTTCCACATTACCAGTAACACCAGGTGTCCCGCAGGGCACAGTGTTGGGCCATCTACTGTTCCTCTGCTACATTAATGGTCTTCCTGAAAGTGTATCGTCAACGGCACGCCTGTTCGCAGATGATTGCTTGTTGTACAGAGTCATTACATAGTATATTTCTATGGCTCTCCCTACCCTGCAAACACTGTACGTAATATAACGTTCATTAAGGTCCCATTTTCGTCATTCATGGATGAACGTAACGAGGACGTGCTAGGGACGTAGCCATAATAACCCTAACATCCCCAGAACGTCCCAATAACGTTACAGTTATGTTTTACGTTCTAAGGACGTAAATGGGAGTTCACAGAATTACGTCCTAAGGACGAATACTGTTTTACGTCATAACGTCCCTACAACGTACAGCATTTCATACTTAGGACGTAACTCTGTGAACTCCCATTTACGTCCTTAGAACGTAAATCATAAATGTAACGTTATTAGGACGTTCTGGCGACGTTAGGGTTATTATGAATACGTCCTTAGCACGTCCTCGTTACATTCATACATGAATGACGAAAATGGGACCTTAACGAACGTTATATTACGTACAGTGTTTGCAGGGTAGCTCACCGACAGGCCTCAGCCCGTGTCCTTATGATGTAGTGCTACCGTATAACAAACAATCTGCTGGACATAGGGCCTACCTGCAACCGGGCCACCTGCAACCTACCTCACACCATTACAGCATCAACTGACCCAAGGTTATCAGATTATTTACCATCAACTACACACCCCGTCCCGGGTGACTGCCTATCAACAATTCTTTTTCCGGCATTCATCAAACTGTGGAACCAGACCGACGATAATCTAGATGCTGTGAGACACGGCTTGGGGCAGCGGTATCGTGAGTTGACAGCTTCAACTACGTACTGTATCTGTATCTGTAGGCCTATATATTACACAGCACTTGGCCCTTTCTCCTGACTCTTCTACATCAGCCTAATCATGCTAATAGGAGGATGTTTTTAGTTGCACAGACTGATCATCAGAGCCTTCTTTTTAGTCACTTCCCTGCACATGCACACCCAATGAATCCGGCTCGTAAATACTCTAATTTACAGAGGTATGAGCTGTAGGCCTACAAAGAAGAAAATAATGAAGTGAAAACATTTTTCCCTTATAAAAAGTGAATAGTGTCATGTGAGGTGTAAAAATGAGTGAATAGTGAAGTGGGAAGAATCCATAATTTCTAAGACCAATGTGCACCCGCATGTGTCAAAATAAGACTTTGCTTTTGGTCGAAAAAAACGTTATAGGCAGAATATTGGTCCAGGTCTATATCAATTTTATTTGCAGAAAATATTGACGGTACTTGTTTACTGTACAGAAATATGAAGTGATGGCGAGTGTCACATTCGCCAAGTTGTGCAAATCGTGATTTGAGGCGATTATTCGTGCAGATATGGTGTGTTTGGAAATAATAATGTTCTAAAATATAATTTAAATATGTAATCCACACGAACGTTTGGCTTGTGCCGGCTTAAGTTCATGTTGTAAGATAGAAATTTATCATGCATGTGGATGGTGGGTCAGTCTGACTCGTGAACAGGCCGGGGCGCATACCTTTATTTAGCAACGTTAATGAATTCAATATCGTGTTTAAATTTAACCTCGGGGGGCGTTGTTAAATATAACAACGTTCATGAATTCATGACCATAAGAAAAACTTGTTTTTTGATCAGCCAATTTAAAATCGTTGTGAATTACATCAATTAAACAATATAAATATGTGGAATGGGCCATGCGAGACCACATAAATATCAGTTTGCTGCCCAAATCAGACCAAAACATTGATAAAATCAAAGAAAACTAGATTCCGTGATTTGACCCCCAGGCCAAGCTGAGCATCTTGCTGAAAAATTGATTGACTTGCTGAAGTTACGACGTGAACCAATAGGAGGGAGGATAACAGATGGAGATTTTGATCATTGGATTTTGAGATCTATTGTCTGATTGGCCAGGAAGGACCCAGATAACTGGCTAAACCTTGTTGTAGGTAGATGCCACGCTTGATTTCCGCACTTTGACCGCAAAATATAGGCTATTATAGCGTTATTTCTGATATATCTTTAACAATGTAAGGTTAGATTTGTCATCAAAACAGTTTATTGGACCACATGTTCTTCTCCAGAATGACGTCACACCGAGGTTAAATCTAACTACGTTGTTAATTTTAACAACGCCTGCGATGTTAAATTTAACGACGTTCTTAAATTCATTAACGTTGCTAAATAAAGGTATGCGCCCCGGCCTGGTGAAGTCTGGTCCCCCTCTCACTCTCAGACTCACTGTCACTCAGGCCTCTGCCCTGAACATCCATGACTAATGACCCATGTCAATTCGGTTTCTGGACGCTTCATTACATACCATGTCCACTTCGTAACCTACCACTTCGTACCAGAAAGCTACCAGTTCGTACCAACGTACCTGGGGCTTGGCCTAGCCTACGGTCCTACCTACTAAAATTATACCCGCCGTCAAATTAACGTGTATCGCATGTTTTCCGCCGATTTCTCAGTCAATTCTCAACCGATTTTCATGAAATTTTGCGAGGACTATATGCGAGTCATGCGGCGACTATATGTCTATATAGTAAAAGTCACTTTAAATCTGTCACTTTCGCGTTGCATGTTTTTCGCTCATTGCTCAAGCAATTTTCATCCGATTCTCATGAAATTTGACAAGTGTTAGTTTCTAGTCTTACGGCACCTGCCCTAAAAAATTCAGGGGAAAATATTATGTAGTTTAAAAGTTAGACCATTTGACATGTAGTTTTTTCGAATTATGACGCTCCTCTATAAACCCATTGAACGCTATCAGCTTTAATCACGAAATTCCACTACATGTCAAATGGTCTAACTTTTGAAATACTCATTCAAATTTCACGAAATTTTCAGGGTAGGCGCCGGAATAGTTGAAAAGAGTGCTTGTGAAATTTCATGGGAATTGGTTTAGAATTGACTGAGAAATCAGCGAAAAACACCCAACGCTGGTGGAAGTTGACTGCAACTATAGACTGAGAAATCAGCGAAAAACACCCAACGCTGGTGGAAGTTGACTGCAACTATAGTTGCAGAACTATAGTTGCAGTCAACTTCCACCAGCGTTGGGTGTTTTTCGCCGATTTCTCAGTCAATTCTGAATCAGTTTTCATGAAATTTTGCAAGCACTCTTTTCAACTACTCCGGCGCCTACCCTGAAAATTTCGTGAAATTTGAATGAGTATTCCAAAAGTTAGACCATTTGACAAGTAGTGGAATTTCGTGAGTGAAGCTGATAGCGTGCAATGGGTTTATAGAGGAGCGTCATAATTCGCAAAAACTACATGTCAAATGGTCTAACTTTTAAACTACATAATATTTTTCCCTGAAATTTTCAGGGAAGTTGCCGTAAGACTAGAAAATTATGCTTGCCAAATTTCATGACAATCGGATGAAAATTGCGTGAGTAATTAGCGAAAAGTATGCAACGCAAAAGTGACAAATTTAAAGTGACTTTTAGTTTAGTCTACCGTAAAAAAATTATCGGAAAATATTGTAATACAAAAAAGTTAGACCATCTGGCATGTAATGCAATTCAGGGCTAAAAACAAACTTTAATTGAACCAGTTTAATGGGTTTATAGAGGGACGTCGTAATCTAAAAAATACTACATGTCAAATCCATGGTCTAACTTTTGAACTATATAATATTTTTTTGATGAAAATTTCACGGTAGTCGCCGTGTGACTAGAAAATAGTCCTTGCTAAATTTCATGAAAATCGGTTGAGAATTGACTAAGAAATCGACGAAAAACATGCGATACAAGTTAATCTGACTGCGGGTATAATAGCCTATTTTCTTTCTTAATTAGGTCTAATACACGAATTTGTAGTCTATAGTTAGTCCCATCTGTGACCCATTGCATTCTGGGCAAGCCAGATCAATTTAGGGTCACATGTCCATCCATACGCAAAAGCAACATTTCACAATCTGCTTATTACGTAAAAAATACTCAAAATTTGTCAATGAAACGATTTCAAGCATTTAACTTCTGTGCATCTTTTTTTACTTCAACAGTTATTTACAGTCAAAACAGCGTCGTAATCAGCGTTTGTTTACGACCAGTGCGGAGATTTGCGCGCTGCTCTTCATGGGGAAGTATGTGTATAACGCAAGCTGAAAAGCTGGTTGAGTTTGAATCAAATCAAAGCAAATGCGAATCAATGTTGACTTTCGTTATGGATGGTTTCTAGGCCTTTGCTCGTGGAGGGCCAGGATACTATAGATCTAGCTATACTATAGTATAGGTGGTACCAACCATGCTCACATAGTCATAGCCTAGCCCTAGGTAGGTACTTCAGAAGAAGTCATTTTTGTGTTTTTTTGTGTTTTTTAAGAAGTTATGTGAATTTGTGATACACTGACATATTTTTCTGTGTTTGTTTGTTCTTTTTGCTCACTTTTACTGGTAGAAATGAAGCCATCATTGTAGAATTAAAAGAGTTATTTCTTGTGAATGGCACTTTTATCACCTTTTCCGGGGGTTCCCATCATTATATTTTTCGCAATTATGAAAAATGGTGCCAGCTCTCTCGCCTTCAATTACATAATTTATGCAACAAATGCTTGTAGAGGTAAGTGGAACAGGCATGATGTTTGCCGTGTCGTCCTCTCCAAGGCTGTGGATTGATGTATTTGCTTTATAAATCTGAAAAATCCAACATGGCGGTGACCAAGAGCGATCTCGACCCCAGGATCTGAAAAATGTCCATAAAATTTAATGACTGTGCGACTTCTGAGCTGAGCATACGGGCATGAAACTGAAATGTTACTGATTCTAAAAAAACATTTTTCACCTTATTATTCTCTGATATTTTCCGATATGACAGTCCAAAGACATGTCCCACATGGAGGTCCGTAACGCTGCCTTTGAGGTTCGATCACTGATTTAATACACATCAAATAATTTTATTCACACTTTCCTGTAAATTCATCTTGAAGTCTAATCATATTCTGAATCACATCGGATTTACTCATTATTAGCTATAATAGATAACTAAATAATAATGAATAATGATTCTTTACACTATTCTAGTACATTTTTATCTCACCAGATGGCAGGGGCTAAAACAGCCTTAGTGTGTCCTGAAACCTTAAGAAAATAGCGGATACTTTTTCACTTACATTTTCTCCCACTTTGAACTAAAAACAACGCAAATTAGGCCGTTTATTTTTTTCCCATTTTAATATTTTGTTGGAGTTGCGCTGCTACTTTTTTTTGATAAAAAACTTGTATTTATTTTGTAGGCCCCCTACTCAATTTTAAAAATTCTGACAGGATCACTAGAAATAGCAGAAGATCACCAGATTTTGTGGGCTGATGGTCCTCTGAGCCATTGCTTTAAAAAGTTAATTTCTAACCCTGTAAAGGTACTGTATTTCTTCTACTAAATGCCCTGGATGTTTATTAGAATACCCCCTGAGGCTACAGGTACAGGCCTTGACATATGAAAACAGTAGGTACACAAAAAAAGTGCACCTAAAGTTGCCCAGGCGCACAAAAGTGCTCTCAGATAGCGTGACCGTGCAGCGGTCATAATTTTGGCCGCGGTCCAGGGGCCGCCTTAGGCCCTTGTAAGCTTTGGGGTGGAAAGGTGATCTCAGGTGCTTTTTCCGTGGGTTCGAATTTATTTTCTGATGACATATTTAATGTTGATGCTGTCGTACATCAGGAATAAAAAACTTTTTTTTTTCTTTTTTCTTGAAAAAAGTTTTTTAAACTTGTGTCAAATACAACAGTGACCGCCCTGGTATATCGTGGTAGTAAACCAATATATTGCTCCAATACAAATAATTCTATTGAGGACGGATAGAGGAGGGACGGCTAATTTATGGAACAGCGGTTAATATGGGAACACCACTGAAAAACAGTTGCAGTTGGAGACAAGTGTCTGCACAGCTACCCCCTGGTAGGTAGACGCAGGCGGAATGACTACAGATTTATATTTTAGGCACTTTTTCTAAAAAAAAAATCAGGTTGTTTAATAAAAAGCTGTGGGTAATATGGAACACTTTCATCAACAAATGGCACCTGAACATTATTTCATTTCTGGTTGCTATGATTTTACACGATAGTTTAAGTATATATCCGGTATGATAATAGTTACCTTGAAATGACAGTTTATTGAAATCAGATACTATTTGTTCCTGCTTTGCCATATTTTTTACTGATGTCCCATTTTCCCCTCTTGTCAGACCCATTTTACCATCCATGGAGGGCAATGTCAGAGACAAAAACACTATGGGCAGCCTCTTTACTCGTTTACGAAATGAAGTGCTCCCATTGACTGTCATCATAACTTTACCATACGAATAGCCACTCCATATTACCTTAAAATCGCCAACAATATTATGGCAAAACACCCTACTCCTTACCTGAGACCAATTCGTACCAGCATCATGCAGAACAAATTGAATGTCTTTTCTACCCCACAGATACAATACTGAAGCTTTGAAACATGCATATTTTCCTCGAACACTCTGAATAATTTACCAAACTCAATAGTACTATCTCAAAATGAATACAAAACTGCAGTTGCCCATCATATGTGCAGTTTCCTCTCACTTTTCTTTAGTTTATTTTTGTTGGTAGCTTTGCCCACCAACTGTTTATGCACCTATTCACACCCCAGGCATGAGTAAAACAACCTATTTACAACCAGCTCTATTTAGTTTCAGCTAAAATTGCAAGCGCACACCTTCACTCAGAGTAATCAGCCTTCCACGTGGAAGTTACACTCTCACACACAAAGAAGGAGAAGATTTTAATTTTCTTATTATGTTCTTACAGAGAGCTGAGAGAAGGTGTCCCATATTACCCGACATTCCTCTACATTTTGCACATTGGTGCCTACAATAGTCCTATATCCATGATATCTGTAAGCCTATTCTCTGTTGCACAAGTTTTGCACAAGTGAAGGCCAAAAAATAGCTATAACAGCTGCAGGGCTCGAAATAGTGCCATTCCTCCAGTCAGGTACTGCCAAAATATGTGCAGGAATGGCAACATTTGCTATTAGCCATTCCGATAAACTTGCAAGTTAAGGGTCATCCTAGTACAAAGGTCCTTTTTGGAATGTCAGTAATCCGTCAAGGTTTAATTCTACCCCTGCAGCTTAATACCAGCCTATGCTCAGTTAATCACATCAAGGAAACAAAATGATCGTGCATCGTTTCGCCCTCGACCTAGCATGTAGTCCTATTGCGCCAGCGGTAGCCCTAACTGTTACTGAAATTGAAGTATTAGCTACAGCTTGCACCCATGCATAATTGCAAGAAGGTAATGTATAGGATTCACACATGATTTATATGAGGCCAATAATGGGTCTATTAGAACTAGCAACATTTCACCTACATCTAGTCATCCAGAGCTCGTTTTTTTCTGGGCAATGGGAATGTTTTAAACTCATTTTCGACCAAGGACTAGACAAACGATTTATGTCAATCAGCACCATTTTGAACTATGGAATCTCGGGCGAAAAAAGCTTTGGGGACCACGACACAATATTTGAAAGTGTGGGCTGTCATGGATAGCGATAGTGCAGATCAGGCGGCATGCAATACACGCGCTGCTGATTGACAAGGTTTCACCACTCAGTGACTGTGATGGGTTTTTCTTTTATCTCCACATGTGTCAGTATCAATCTGGATCCAGGTGCGCACTTTCTAGTGTACCTTAATTTTGAATTAGGCGCGCTGTGGTGCGTGTGCACTTTTGTTCGCCTCAAACGTCAAGGCCTGCAGGGTGGGTAGGCGCTTATTAGACTTACCATTTTTACTCTGATAATAATAAATGCCCGGGGCATTAATTATACCCTCTGACAGTCCTCCACATCTATGAAAATAGGAGGAGAGCTATAAAATACTCTCCTGAAAATTCTAGGAGAGCATTGAACTCTCCTCGTGGCGAGCAAAGTATGCTGAAAATGATTTTTGGGCTTATTTAGCTTCAAAATTTTAACTTCTGGTGATCGCCAAGAGCGCTGTGTATTGCTCTTATTGCACTTGGTTAAGGAGCGCAATAGGAGCGCCAGCGCCATCGCGCTCCTTATAAATGGAGGACTGCTCTGAGATGCAGGTGGATAGGAGCTTAGTAGTTTTTTTAATGATCGTATAGTGTACATCATCGTGAGTTTTATTTTCAAATCAAGGGGTTGAACGTTTATTGGGATATGGGCATTTAAATATCAGAATAAATACGGTATCCCTGTATTTAGTACTGTGTACAGTGTGTACTGATATTTTCTAGGGGGCGAGTGCTACACAGCTGGAAAAAGACATTGGATCAGATCAGTTTCCTGCAAACGAACATTACTTTGGCCTTGTAAATGTGAGTAAAATAATTATTTACATACTGCAAGTTAAAATTTAATATTTTAACAGTTTTATATAAATGTCTAGCACCATTTCATGTTTGGAAGACAAGTGTTTCTTTTCTTTTTTTTTCAGTTTGGAAACACGTGTTACTGTAATTCAGTGCTTCAAGCTCTATTCTTCTGTAAGCCATTTCGCGATAAGGTGCTGCAGTATAAGCAGCAATCAAAGAACCGGAAAAAAGAAACATTGCTAACATGTTTAGGAGATCTCTTCTACAGTATAGCTACACAGAAGAGAAAAGTTGGGACCATTGCACCTAAGAAATTTATTCAGCGATTACGCAAAGAAAATGGTTAGTACAGATCATTTTCAGTTCAATCTAACAGCATTATGTCAATATAATGGTAAGTATAAATGGCACCTAAAAATGTTTTGTACGAAACAGCTGTATTCCATTTTTAATTTTTGCAGTCACCAAAGGTGAGGGGGATTGTTTCAAGCTTCATATATCTGGTAAAACATCCTAGTCCATAGAAAATAACAATCTTGGTAGTTGGTATGAGGTTCACATAGATCTAGGTAAACTTTTTGACATGATGATGTTCTCCTACCAATTTTTCATATGGCAATATAAAAAAATGACAGAAAGCCAGATAATCATAATGTTTAAAATAATTAATAGGGTTCCAGATACCCAGTCGCCCACTCTCCATTGGCACCTTTTTTTTGCTGTGGGCCAATCAAGTTGACATCAAAGGTAGCCCGCATTGCGAATGTATAAAAGCTTAGAAACTATACTTTAGAACAAAAAAACAAATTTTTATTTTGTTCAAAATCTTACGGATTTCTATATAAAATCCCTATGTTTTTACGAGTATAAGATGCATTGTTAGCAAATAATCAGTGTATGAAATATTAACTACTGCACCTGAATTTCTTGAGTACTTTCTGAATGTCACGAGTGGTCAGGTTTTCATAGGAGAAATACACTCCTGATTAAGTGGGCTACTAGAATTTGATGTGATCGACAAAAATTAGCATTCGGGGGCCCACTTGGTTACCAGAGTTTGTGTGGGTATATTGGCCTCTGATTTAATCTATATATAACAGGGCTCGAAATTCAGCATATTTTGCACCAGATATCATATATCAGGGCAGCAGATCTATGTAAAAACCTACAGGACCCCTGAGAATTTACCAGAGCTTTTTATTTTTGTTGTCTGCCAGCCGGCGTTGTAAAAGGCCCTAATGCATGATGGGTCCCAATTGCGTTAATTTTGCTCTCTGTATACCAGTACTTTACTAAGGTTTCTATTCCCCAACGTCTTTATTTGTGTGTCTTTATTGCAGAAAGTTTTGATACATACATGCAACAGGATGCTCATGAATTTCTGAACATTCTGTTGAATACAGTTGCTGATCTACTACAAGGTAGGAGTATAAATTATTGTAAATGATTGATAATAATACATTTACCTTAAATTATATATTTGTAAATTGGTTTCTATATTTTGCAATATGTTTCTGCTTAGTTACTTTGGCATTTTTTATTTAAAAATCTCTGCCTGTTTTGTTAAAATCTGTGCTCCAGCTATTTTAATACCCTGATAGGCAATACTGTTTTTTATCAATAAACTTCATACATCATTTCAGCTGAAAAGCAACAACATGTCAAGGGTAAAACAGTCCAAGCAAATGGAATTGTAAAGCCAGAGCCAACATGGGTGCACGAAATTTTCCAGGGTATGCTCACAAATGAAACGCGCTGTCTCAACTGTGAAACGGTAAGTAATGTTGAAACCTATATGGGCAGGGTTCAATTTGATCAGTATCGTGTAGCTTTTCGCTACGCAATATTTTTAAAATAGGATTACATTAGGTCACTACAAATTTATTCTATGTTCTATAGATTCCTACAGTAAAAAAAGGTGCGAGCAGGCAAAAAAATTATCGTTATAAATAAAATGTTCTTCCTTAAACATGATATTTTGGGCAAAGAGGCGGATACTATACTCTAGTAGGCCTACATTGTTGCTGTTGCTTCATACCTTTATATTGTTTAAATTTGAAACTTTACACTAATTTTCATAAAACCATTTCTTGGTGGGGTGATTCTGAGTAAATTAAACATACATGTAACAGAGAAAATCAGTACTAGAGTGGTGAAATATTGTGTTATATTCCAGCGATGCCAGGTCAGCTTATTAGGGCTAGTGAATTATCTTTCTACTGGCCATGTAGGCCAGTTAATCTGGTAGTGGCTAGTGGATTCTGAACCCGCTGCTCAATGGTTAAATTTGGGGAAATCACACCCCTGCATACATCATCATGTGTCATATTTTGTTTAAACCTTAATTGTTTTTTGTAGGTAAGCAGTAAGGATGAAGACTTCCTTGATCTATCTGTTGATGTGGAGCAGAATACGTCAATTACTCACTGTTTAAGAGGTTTCAGTAGCACAGAGACACTCTGTTCTGAGCACAAGTACTACTGTGAAGTGTGCTGCAGCAAACAGGAAGCACAGAAAAGGTTACATTATGCACAAAGCTAATATTTGTTCTTTTACTGGTCTACTCTTAATATCATAACTAATTATTTTATTGTGAAAAAAAGTGTCATGTCCCATATGAGACTATGTGATCAATGATGCTACAAACATTGATGTATCACTTATGTTGGCTGAAACATATTGAACTGCTAGAAATGAGATGATACTCAGAGTCTGAGTATTATCTCACTTCTGAGTCTCAGACCAGGGTTTTTATAATAAAGACAAGTTATTGTGAAGAACATACTTAATGATCAGCTATGGTTCATAATTTTATTCTTTAATTTAGTGAGTAATTCAGTAATTTTAGTGAGTAATTCAGGGCTTGACACTAATGGTTGCCCGGGGCAACCGATTTTAGGTGGGGGCAAGTAAAAAATTACAGACAGTGGCCCCCTGGGCAATACCTTCAATTTGCAGCAATTTAAATTTCAGCTACTGTCACAACAGACAACGCCTGTCAGTGGGAAGTCGGGCAAATGATAAATTTGAGGGGCAAGTACCCCCAAAATGTTCTTACCCTTCGGGCAAGAAGGTCCAATGAGTTAGTGTCTAGCCCGGTAACTGTTTCTTGTAATCCATCTTATTGTAAAATTCTCCATTCAGATGAAATGCACTTGTTTGTTAGTTTCAAACTAACATTTTTTTTTTACATTGTATTTTTTTTTATTCCAGGATGAGAGTGAAGAAACTTCCACAAATCCTTGCCCTCCATTTAAAAAGATTCAAATACATGGAACAATTAAATCGCTTCACAAAACTTTCTTATAGAGTTGTATTTCCGCTTGAACTACGGTTATTTAATACAGTGAGTAATTTGTTCAACACTATTGTATTTTTACTGAGTGGCTATGCATGTAAAGTATCATTATTTTTTGATACCTGAGAATATTTAGATTTTCTTATTTATGCCTACACCAACAAAGTGGATACGTATGTGCAACATTAGAAATATCTATTATGCATCCCTCGGATCACTGTATGTTTTCAGTAGATAGTTGTGACGCTGCTCGCCACCTCTCTTAGCATTGAGAGTCTATCACAGAATTTTTTGTAAATAGCATATATGTTTTATTTGGTTTGAGCCGTGCTTGAAAACTAATACATATTGTCCTAGTAGAACCAGGGTTAACCCTTGACCCTCTATAATCGTTTTTAATCTGTTAAAGCAAAGTAAATAGTAAATCACTATTATTGGGAATGAAATTAGTGTTTTAGCATTAAACAAATAAAAGTAATTTTCACACACTTGAAGTTGTGGGTCGCGGGTAAAAATTTAAATGGTTTAATTTGGTGTTATGACCATGAAAGGGTTAAGGGTTAAATTATAATTTATATAGAAATGGTCACTGGATTTCAAATGCAGAAAATCTGAATACTCTCATTATGTATCCACCTATGAGTTGGAAACATGAAGGCAATTCAGCTGACATTTTTTAAAATGCTGTCTACTTTCCTGAACAGCTTGACCAATTTGTGATATCTATTTATGAAGCAAATGAAAGCCTTAATGATGCCGATACCTGATTAGATTTTAAACAAATTTATCAACCTATTTTGCTCAAATGTGACCATCAGTGACAAAATGAGTTAGAATGTGCAATGTATTAAACTGTGCTATACACTACATATAGCTAACATGCCACACATATTATAATTGAAAACAATTGTGGTGCATACAATTACAAATCCACAACTTAGCATGAAATCATATCTAAATGGTGAGATGTTCAGAATTTGATGTACTAAAAAATTAATTAATAAAACGACTTTTTTAGCTTAATAAATAGTAGTGCTTATGACAAGTTTTGTCAGGGAGAGTCACAGATATGGGATTTAAGCGCATCAAATTTTGATAAAATTCATTGATCGACTGGTCTATTAATATATGAATTTTCTTATATAAGATGGCAACCGTGCAGCACCTTCGCAAAACTTTTTTAGGCCGCAGCCAAAATTTTGGCGGATGCCTTTTGTCGTCACCAGGCGTGTCCGTCCATCCGTTTGTCTGCCACTTTTAGTACTATAACTTGTTTAGCGTAACTGGAATGCACATTAAACTTCACAAAGCTGGACTATTTTCACATTTGACCTTTCTGTGTCCCCTATGACCTTGACCTTTTTCAGATCGACAAATTTTCTTGTTAACGCGATTCACTTAACATTTTTTCATGTATCCTCCAAAATTTATACCATTTTTCCGTTTCACTATCATCTTGGATGAGTTTGAAATTGGGCAAGATTTTGACAGAAACTAGGTCATAGCGGCCAAAATGGCCGATTATCGGCTATTATTTTTGTAATGCGTAATATCTGGAAAACCGGACTAGATAGCTCGACCATTACCATCTAACAAAATGTGCAGTTTCAGGTAGGGATATACCATGAAAAATTTTGACTCGATCAAATTCAAAATAGCCGACCTGCAGCCACTTACAATAGACAAATTTCCTCGTTAACGCAATTCACTCAACATTTTTTTAAGTATCACTCCAAAATTTATACCATATATCCATTTCACTAATAGTTCGGATGAGTTCGAAATTGGGCAAGATTTGGACAGAAATTAGGTCATAACGGCCAAAATGGCCATTATTTTTGTAATATGCATAATATCTGGAAATTTGTGGTTTAAGGGGGTAATATGCCTTGAAAAATTTCACCTCAATGTTTCAAACGATTTTCACTTTTAAACGATGATTAGAGGCTGAGGCCTATTTCCGTCACCGATGGGCCTTGTTATGTATTCATTGTGCACAGATTTTTATCCTAATCTACCCTGACTTTGATATTTTTTAAATGTCACCTTTTCTTTATAATGGTTTCCGGTTACTAAATTATAACAGCATCTCATTTTCAACTAATTTTTTATTTATATCCCATCCTTAATCCACTCGTAATAAGCTTCTGAATATCGAGGTTGGAAACTATATTTGGGGAATGCAAATATAACATCTAGTTTACTGTACATTTTGTTTTTTATAAATTGTCTATCTGTTTCTTTTGCTTATACATATGTATAACACCTTTATTTCTTACAGTCTGATGATGCATGTAACCCAGATCGCATGTATGACTTGATTGCTGTAGTCATACACTGTGGCAGTGGACCAAATCGAGGACATTACATCAGTATTGTCAAAAGTTGTGGCTTCTGGCTCCTGTTTGATGATGACATAGTTGATGTGAGTATACCAATAGACGAAGCAACCAAAGTGAAATCCTACCACAAAATTGTTTGGCCTGTCTACACATAAAATACTGTTTTTATGTTGAAAATGGTTCCTTGCAGGAGCACAATTGACAACAAAATTGGTACTACTAATAATTTTGAGGCCTTATTTCAGGCTTGTGGTAACTATCTGCTATAATGTATGCATATTGTTATTTCTGTAACTTTTCCATTACAGTAACATAATAAAAAATTAAAATAGCATTGCCCAACTTTAAAATGATACAAAAGAATGAGCCACTTTACATAAGCCAATGATTATCATTAAAAGATTGTACCATGATGAAGTTTTAAAAAAAAACAAATGCAATCGGCTATTCTTTTTCATCATATCATTTTGTATTATATTGCCCATTTTAGTAGTTTTACATATAAATAAATATAACATTCTTTAATTCACACAATATTGTATTACCCTACGCAATCCGTGGTCACATCCATAGTTTGCCAAGAGAAATGTGGATGGACTTACCTTTTGCTCAAGATTGTTATAGATAATAATTAAAGGAAAGAATTTCTATTGTACCCCTCAATAATTTTATCACCCATACTCAGTGATGGAAATCTTTATTATCACCCAGTCACATCATGAAGCAAACTACATTTTTCTGCCTCAACAAAGTAAAATGTGTTTTAGCTTCCTTCTTTTCTAAACTGAAATAACTATCCTATATATTGTCTTAAAATTTCCCATCTTTATCACATTTGAAAACTATTATTCAGCTTAGGGCATGCACTGTTATGGCGTTAATTCTTAAATTGAGCTGAATTTTATCATACCTAAAATTGCAAAATTTTGCATTATCAAGAAAAAAATGGATGTATGCCACTACAAATAATCTGTTAATTGTGTTTTTTAACTGTGTTTTTAATCTAAGATATATAATCTCTTTTTTTTTGCATGATTAGAAAATTGAAGCTTCAACAATAGAAGATTTTTATGGCTTAACATCAGACTTACAGAAGAATTCAGAATCAGGGTATATTCTTTTCTACCAGTCACGGGAATGAAGACAAAACAAAAGACTGACTGAAAGAAATGTTAACACAATGCTTCAAATCTGTGGCTTGATTTCATCTATGATATGATCAAACTATCTACTCCTAATTGCCAGAATTAACTATGTGAACATGTTGATTGTAGCAAGCAAATTTTTTGGAATTCTATTGGATAAAAATACTTTGAACAACGTGCTTCTCACGCACACGAAAAATAAAACCAGAAATATTTTTTGTACACTATGTTTATTACAAGTTTTATATCATGCTGTTGTCAAAGTGAAGGATGAATTTGCCTTCTTATGAGTGTAGTGATGATCCATCTAAATCTTGATGAAATTATTTTTTAGAGTAATTACATCAATTTTCCTCAGCATTAGTTATTTGAAGGACAGAAATTATTTGCATTGCATGTTAATTTGTATGCTTGGCCCTTAGAGCTCTGAGCTGTTGAATTTTGAAATTTCAGTCACTTGAAGTTTTGTCTCGCCACCGCGATCCACAACTGCAAGTGACTGAAAATAAGTAGGATTTGTAAAATTATGTGATATTGTATAACCCTTACAGCGCGGGGATCGACTTTAGAATCAGAATCTAACATCTATGGATTTCAGATTCTGACGTCTAAATCGATCCCCACACTGAAATAGTAAAATAGTTATAATGGCGTGGACCCATAATATAGGTATTCAAATGAAGCAGAAAGAGCTGACAAAGACATTTATGGAGATCTCAGATGTAAATCTTTGGTCTCGATGGTTTATATAAAAATATTTCAGCTCTTTAAAGGATATATAAGCATCACAGATGTGAGACATTTTTCACTTCTAGAAACTGGGTACAAAGTGCTGATAAAAATCACAGAAATAACACTTTAGTCGACATCAGTGCTCTAAGGGTTAGTACAGTGCTACCCAGCAAACATGAAACATTGACCCGGTGTTGGTGTAATGTTGGGCCAGCGTCGCAGACGGTGGCCTAACGTTAATCCAACACTGGGTTGATGTTTCGTGTTTGCTGGGTACACTCTCTGTTATAAATCTCTATCCTAGGTACCTACTCACCTGTCTGCTCATTGTGTATATCTATTAGGCCACTGTGTTTTATTTCTCTGTTTTAGATCAGAAAAAATCCAAAATCTAATGAGGGGGGTTAGTAAAAAAAACAGTGAACCTATTTTCGGAAAAGTTAATGGGGGCGACGAAACAAGAAAAACTTTTGACCTATTTTAAATAAAGTTGATGAGGGCGAAGACAAAAACAAGCAAAAAAAATATAGCTGGGAAAATGAACTTGAAATGAACTTGTTTTTTTCGAAATGTTTTTTTTATCTACGAAATTAAAATTTGTTTTTCGAAAATCGGCAACAATTCAATGCGCGCACTGGGCAGAAAAAAACCACATGTTTTTTTGGTAATGCGCGGCCTAAATCTAATGCGCACGCTCATCTAAAACAGAGAAAAAAACATAGTGGCCTTATGTATTATCTTTTTAGAATGTGATATTGTCATACCTGTGACATCTACTCAAAAAGTAAAAATAAGTTATTTAGTCAATGAATATAAAAGTATGGCAAACTTGTAAGTTTATCCTTGTCTATATTTTGAATAGGATGTGTTGATGAGGGGTGCATGGTCATAAAGTGTTCCAGCCATGTCATGATTTATTTCTCATCATTTGAAGCCGTTAATTGTGTTAGCAGTTCCATCTTTAAATGAATGAAAAATAGAAACAATCAATTCAGCAGGAATTTTTTTAAAGGCAAACTCTTATAAATCTTGTAATACAGAAAAGAAATACTGGCTGGAGCACTTAAATATGAATAGTGCAATATAGAGTGAAAAAAGAAATAATTGTTGTTTGTAGTAAAGTAATGATAACATATGATAATAATGAATTGAATATGTATTTTGTGATTTATCAGTCATAGTCATATATATAGCACCTTGGAATAACAGGCTTAAAGGACCTGCACTGTTTAAAGTGATACTGGTTATAACTCTTTGAAACAAGGTGATAATTTGTTAGTTATGTTATCTATTTAATTACTAGCTTAATAATAAATGCTAAAAATCAAATCTAAAGGGTGTGTAAAAGTTTTAGTGAGTTAATGTTTTCTGTATTCATCTTTGAATATTACCATGAAACCTTCTTTTTGAGATGCTATGGTATATATCTACCGTCTGAATATGTGTAAAGGTGCTTAATACCTTGTGTGGTTAAAAGTGCCAAGTTACAACATGGAGGTTATAACACTTTAATTTATGTTGATTAACATTTAATTCTCTATTAAAAAAATTGTTGTCTATATATCTTAAAACAGCTAAATTGCTGACATAGCATTTAAAAAAAAGAAAAATTGTATGAAGTAATATATCCCACAGATCATGATTCAAAAAGTGAAATGGTGCTGCAAGGGAAAACCCCGATCTCACATTTTTCACACATCAATTTATGTCTGTGGCTTTAAAGTGCCGTGAATCCATTGTCTGAGACAGTAGGTATTTGTGGTATAACTTGTTTTATATTGCACGGTTTTGTTTATATGGTGATATACAAATTGAAAATCAAATCAATTTTATGTTTCTCCATGTGTTTGAATTGTTTAAAGATTAAAAAAAAATAAGCATGATCAGTATCCCACATAACTTCATATATATTTTATTTTTACATTTGACGTGTCAGCCCATTTATCTGCTTAAATTTGATCAATTACAATGTAACTGATGGATCAAACAATACAGATTTTTAATTTAATATGCCTGCCTGGCTGTTTGTATGGCTGTATTTCTTAAAGTAAGCAAAATAGCTAAAGGCTATGCCTTGTAACATGTTAATGCTTCACTTAAATTGACCTTGACAGATCAAACAAAAGGTCATTCATATTTAAGCAGTTTAGAATATGTTAGATAGGGCTATAGTGTCCATCACTCCATCCACCCCACAATAGCCATACAATAGCATATTCACTTCGATGGCCAGGTGTGATGGTCAATCGCATATAAATGGTTTATTACTTGAAAAATATGTATTGGCAATTCCAACAGTAATGATTGGATGGTAAGTATGACTAAAGAATATGCCAATGAAAATATTTACGATGCATTTTCACACCACTATAAAGATGAATCAATGATTATCACTCATGTGTAAACCCTTTCACCTTTAAGCACAACTATAATCATTTGTAATTTGTTTTATTAGGCGAGCAAATCACTGTTATTAGGAATGAAATGAGCGTTTAAACATCAACATTTGCACATTTTCGGTCTCCATTAAACAAATTTAAGTAATTTGCACCCACTTGTAGTTGTGCGTCAGGGTAGCGAGACACAACTTTAAGTTGGTGAAAATTTAAATAAAATAACTTAGCAGGTAAAGGGTGAAGAGATAGTGTCTGCCAATTTAGAAACTGGCAAATGCAACCTGTGAAATGTGAAAAAGCGACTGACATAAGGTGTCCACTCTGCCGTATGAGTGAGTTGTTGTAGTTCTTCGTGTGTAGATATATTTATAACATTGTTCCGTTTGTTATTACATACATTTGATCTATGATACACTGTAAATTAGTCTCTTACAAGAGGACTGTGCATAGATATTGTTATTATGATCATGGAAGCTATATATCACTAGATGACAACTTTGCAATCTAGCAACCATATTTGACGTCATCATGCTGTAATTCCGTTATCACTTCATTGTATATTACTCATCAACCGGTGCATCCCACTTCTCGTTATATAATTGTTGGTTTGTTTCCGTTGCTGTACAGACTGATTGTTACCATGGTTACAGGTTGGTAAATTACTAATTAGTGAGAGTTTATTAAGAACTGGTCTTTTAAGGATCAGTTAGTATGTATGTGTATGTAGAGTGTCTGTACATAGCTATGTATGCAGTGTTCATGTTCATATTTGCCTATGAATAGATCCTAAAAATTCCCTATTTTGTATCACTCGTCATTTGCCAGTAATGTTTGTGAACATAATATGTTGTATAGGCATATGCTATTTTTATGAGCTGCCTCTGAAGTGTAGCTGGCCGCTACATAATTATTCTTATTAATCTTGTGGTCGGTATGTTGAAATTTATTCACAATTCAGTTCTATTAACTGACTCTGCTCTAACTGATAATACCCTATCTTTAGAGAATACTCTACTGATAGATAAATCTCTAACTGTGGTAACAGATTATAATTTACAGATCTACTAAATCTATCTAAATCTAATGTACTATAATCTATTCAGCTGTGCATCAGCTTAAAGGTGACCAATTGGTTAATGTTTCCACTGACTTTAATCAAATTATTTTGATAAATATATTAAAAATTATATTAAAAAAATATATAATACCACATTCCGCCCAAATTACCATATATATACTGTGTTTAAAAAGATGTGTCTTCTCAAGCTTTTGTTGAATTGCATTCAAATTTACCATGACTGTTCTCTTAATATTTCTCACAATCTGATTAACATTTTGGAAGAATCCATTTAAAAAGTCGATGTATTTTAAATTTAATCAAAATTATTGTTTACAGGTTTAAAAAAAAGTAGGGGGATAAGTTTTAAAATTAAAATGGTTGAAGTAACATCTCTAATTTGTCCAAATTATTGTTAAATGTTAAGACCTCCCAGAATGTGTTGGTTTAATGATAGACCTACAAGCACCACTATTAAGCCAATGCTGGACAATTGGCCTTTCTTTGCAGAGTCATTATTATTACGTTATATCCCACCACTACTACTTTAAACAGTTGAAAATACTTACATTTGTCATGCTTAAAACAGATATAAGATTTTAATTCTATTGTTTATTTGGTGAATAAAAATGGTTATACATAACTATAAAAAAGAGAACGTAGTTAGGGGTTTTGTCAAGTTTAAAAAAATCTAAGAAAAAATTGGATTAGCCAGACGACACCACCCACCCCCCCTATCCATTTTTTTTTTTGGAAACTTGTACAAAAAAAAAAAAAAAACATCCGAGTCGGACGGAGTTTTTCTCGTTTTTTTTCATTCATCTTGACAGACCCCTTAGCACTTAAAAACTTTTATATCTAACACCTGAGTGACAAACTGCATATTAGCCCTTTGTCCTCAAAATAAATTAACACCATGTTAAAGTCTATTTTTCATCAACGGGAATTCAGACGGATTGTTGTATAAGAAACCATTTTCATGTGGACGTTTTATTCCTTCCAGATGCCACTTTGTTGACAAGAATGTTTTTTTCTAATTAACGCCCATTGCGTTTATTAGAATAAATACAGTACTTGTCTGTAATTATTGTATGGATTATACAGTTGCTATAACACCACTGAGAGGGTTAAGCTGTTTACTATATTTTTCATAAAAAAAGAAAGATACATGTATAATCCAGATTTCTTTTATTGGTTCTTCGTTATGCCAACATCTGAAAGCTGGGAACGTCGTTGAAGCAGCATTGGTTGTTTCGTTTTATCTGGAGTGTATGAATTAAGTTAGAATGTTCAATACTTATTGCTTAATCTTTTTATTTAAATTAGTAGATATGTAATAAGTTTGCCAATTGACACACAGAACATTTAGTATTATTAGCTGTGATGACCTTGTATTATATTGGATTTGTTTCATATGTGGCTTTTCTCTTCTTCTATCAAGCCAATCAACATTGTTTTGTAAGACACATTTTTGTCCAAAACTATTCTAAAGCATTAAAAACAACTATTTGCTTTAAAGAAAATAAAGTGTAATTTTAATGTTTTTCAAAAACAAATATTGATAGATATGTGAACGAACCAAAACAAGATTCTTGGACTCACTATCCATCCATTTCGAAGGACATGATGGTTGCCATACGGTGCATCTGGTCATCTGTTCTCCACTATTAAAACCATAACTTGTCTCACAATAATAATTATAATCTATCAAATTTCACATAACATAATAACCCTGAGAAAACTTTTATTGGCAGTGGATCTTTCTATAACTTGTATGACATGAATTTTTTTCAATCTTCAATTTTTCTTAATAACACTATATATACACTCAACATTTTAGTTGGTATTGCTCTGAAATTTGTACCATACAGTAATGTATTTTACTTATAGTTAGGATGCGTTTTATCAGTGGCAATATGAGGTCACAGCGGCTTTTTGTATTAAAAAAAACTAATGATTTTTATCATACAAATGACTTGTGTGTTCATATTGTAAAATATAATATGAACGGGCTGATCTAAGCAATACTAGTATAAATTTGTATTCATATGTCATGTTGTCCAGATTATTCGATATCAATTGCATCAAAGCGCCTAATTAATTTTTATATGTAAAAAAAGTCAAATTTAGATTTTGTATTTCGAATATTTCAAAGATAGTGATTGGTTATCAATGTATTCCGCTCCAGTCAATAAGGTCCTTGCACAAAGGCAGTGATAGGTGGTGGTCTGATATAATCGCAGGCAGCCACACCATATTAAGTACAAAATATAGGTCTCGCTGGTCAGCCATCTGCATCATTCCTGTCATCTTATATTGATAAAATTATTGTAAATAATCAAAGTACTTGTAACAATACTAATCTTTTTTTTTTATATATAAACTAGTTTTTTTTCAGGAATTCAGTCACTGGAGGCAGTGATAAAACGTATATCAAAATTCCCTAGTGGGAAACTAAGAACACTGATCTCTTTTAGTAACAGACTATATATAAAAAACGTATGTTTTCTTCATTAATTTCAAACACAGTTTCACCTGTTGGATTCCCTTTCTGATTTCTGGATTTTTCAAGTGGTTTCACGCTTAGTAACCTCAACCCTCGAGCACTTGTAGTAACTTACAAAATACAAATTAATTATTTGACACTATTTTTTGGGGGAGCGAATCAGATTTCATTTCTGATTTCTTATTCATCACTATATTTTTTTTGTAATATGAATGAAGCTATTTAGGGTAGCAACATTATGAATTATGAAAATTAAAAACAACCAATAAACTGATCTCCTTAAATCATGGTAGAAACCTAAATTGATCAAATCATTTTAGATAGAGATCTTAATTCTCAGATAGTCATTTCGTTTGAATGGCTAAAAAATTGCATAGCTGATCTTTTATATGAAATATGATTTATCTATGCTGACATGTTTTTAAATGTTTAATTAAAAAATTAACCAGATAACCTACTGACGACGAGATTATGATGCTCCTTTATAATCGAATACAAATTTACGTCCTAGTTATCTCGAAGTAATCAGACATAGATGTTTCCGAGGTTTGTATCTGGGAGCAGAATCTGGACCGCGGAGATCTCTGGATCTTGTACGTGTATTCAATTGGTTAAAACAAATATGTGCTTTATCATTTGTTTTTGTTTCGGCCACCTGCGATAGATGAGAAACATTTTTTCTTCAATTTGAAGCAAACACAGTGTGTCTGTTTTCAAGACATTTGAATTCGTCTTCAAATTACTACTTAAAATGTTCAAAACAATAATCGTTATTGGGCACTTTATTGGTTAATGATATTAGTAGACCTAATCATGAGTTAGTTATTGCTTCTTGTTTATCTCACATTATGCTTTTGTTGACCACAGTGTGATATGATTCAGATAGTGAGTTGTGCTGAACATAGATGATGATATAATTATTTTTAATAAATCGCATATCACGACTTTATTTGATGTTATTTTTTTCGATCTTAGACATATATAAAAACCTCCAACTGATATGTTTTATTGGGAATTGGTACATTATCTTTTCAAGTTGTAATTTTTTAGGCATATATCAACGAGCATATATTTTCTTGCATTATTTGAAAAATTCTTTCAATACAGCCTTTGCATACAATATATGTTTTTGTGGAAGGGTAGGCTGCTATTCATGGTGGCACAAAAACGAGTGATCTTGATCCGTCATATTGTGCATAAGTAGAGCTTTGTCTGAGATATCTACGGTGCTGCTGACCACCGAAAATCACATTATCTCACATAGCCAGCTGTAACTTTGCTGTTTGGTCTACATCGATTATCAGCCTTGACCTTGTTTTATCAGTTTTATCCCCTGCACAACGAAGTTGAGGGCGGGGGATTATGGAGTCTTCTGTGGCATATTTCGGAAACACATGGGAGGATTTATTTCTTATTGTACACGTAGATGTGCATTTTGAGAGTTATGACCTTAGAACCACTTTTCGACCTACATCTGTGAACTGAAATAGCTTATACACTAATAATAGAGTATCCGGAGCATATCTCGGAAGCCCGTGGGGGGGGGGGGGGGCTCTTTTACATTGCAGACACATATTACGCAGGGGTTGTTAATGTCCCTTTTTGGGGTTATGACCTTTGACCTACTTGTTGGCATAATCTCAAGCATAATAGTTTGGAGACTAAAATCTAATTTCCGGAGAATATTTAGGAAACCCATAGAGGGATTTCTTTCATATTGCACAGACAAGTCACTTTGGGGGTGTAGAAATGCTTTTTGATACTTTTTGTCCTACATCTCTCAGCGTATTTTCCAGCATATATCTCTGACACCCCTTGGGGGATTTCTTTCATACTGCACATAGAGGGTGTAGATGTGCTTTTTGGTGGTTATGACCTTTGACCTACTATTTTACCTCCATCTCTGAAACTCCCTAGGGAATTTATTTCATAACCTTTGATCTAGATATCGGAGCATTGGGCATTATGACCTCTGACATATTTTCTCTGAGCCAAAATTCTCGAAATGGTTCTAGAATCTGTTGACGAATCCTGACCCACACATTGCTTTTTCAGGAGCATATGAATGTGCCTTTTGGGGTTATGACCTTTGACTTACTTTTTTACTTAAATCCAAAATGGTTGGAGAATCTGTTGACCTATATCTCTGACCCAAACGGTTCTTTTTCGGAGTATGGGTGCTTTTAGCATTATCAGAACTCATTCCAATAATGTATTACCATCTTCACAAAACGGATTTCTGGGCTCTGCTGGTGTGTGTCCCAAATGGCTTTCATTGACATCATGTCAAAAACGGCAACACGCATAGATTCAGTTTTCTGCCATCACATCGCCTCTGGTATACCCAGTAAATGGTGTTTCCGAATAAGCACTCTGTATTTGCTCAGTTATTAAGCTTTTCCTTGCCAATTTTACGACAGTACATGTTTTTGGCTGTGGCGAGCCATTGTTTTGCCCCTGTAGATAGCCAGTTTGTTTTCAACATAGCTCTCACGGAGAGTACTGTCTACCTCGAGATAAAACTATGCCAATATAATTTATTGAATTGAACAGAATGAGTGTTGGAAGATAGGGGAAGCTAGCAGATGTGTTACTTTCGAAAATAAATTATTATGATTTACAATATTTTGCAATAATATATATTGCCTAACATCTGACACCATAGCCAGCGTCGTAGACAGTGGGCTGACATATTGAACCAACAGTACATACCCCTGTACATATCCAGGTCAAGTTGCGTTTAGAAATGTGAAACAAGAACATTGACCCATTATTTATTCAATGCTGGGTCAGCATCATCGATGATGGGCGACATTGAATTAATATTGTTTTGCAGTAATGGTTGACCGCTCCCCTCCCATATTTGTCCCACTAAGTGTCATCCCTGCGGACGCTTGGTAGCCGGTCAATGTCCCTGCTAAGCAATATTGCGGTTAAGTCTTGACTAAGATTTCGTTATTAAAAAATATCAGATTCAACATCAATTTTTGGCATTGGCGAAGAACGGCAGTGCATATTAATGTAATTTATATATTTCTATTGTGAAATACGGCGAAATAACTTATTTGTTTAGATAAAGAAATATTGAAATCAGTCTCACTGTCATGCTTGTTTGTCTGCATTTTAAGGCCTAAAATTGCTGACCCTCATTGGCGTGGTCGACAACATACTTCAGTTTATTTTGTTACATTTATATTAAATGTGTAAAAATACTTAGTATTTTATGGTCATGCATACCACATGAATGTGGAATTTTATAGATTTTTCTAAAAGCACAACGAAATGCAACTAACTACAACAGGTTGCATTTCCACACCTGTATTCGTGATGAACAATGATAATCAGTGATGACATATCCTGTAGGCTAATAAGGTGCTATACCGGAAAGCTCAATTAGCCCTCTTCGTGCCAACGACCACATTATATCCCTATTTAATGAGTGCCAATCAAATACACCTATATATTTGTTGTCATTTATTAGGCCTACAATATAGATAGGGCTGTTATTTATTACAGATATATAGAGGCCTCTAAACCCGTTTTTAAGTCTCCACCTACTATGTGGTGGTGGAAAATGAAATGAATCGGGTTTCAGGCCACCTTTGTGCACATATAGGCTAAACTGGGCCAGGAGAACCTCCTGAGGATGGTGAGATGATTGAGATGATATTGTCCTCCAGACACAGGATTCGAAATTCGAGCCCTGGCGGTCTGAGGCCGAGCACGCTACCACTCGGTCACGGAGGCTCCCCACAATACTGACTTTCACACGTGGATGGGGAAGAAACATTTTTTGTTTCTTTCAAACCGCCGAGACCGGGAACCGAACCCCGAACTCTGGCGTGAAAGGCAGCGGTGCTAACCACTACCCTAGGCCCCCCCGCCCATGTGGTGGTGGAGACTAATTATTGTTTTTGCTGAGTCCGCCCCTCGTTTCTGCTCTCACTCGAAAACCCCTACTCGAATTATTTCCAAATATTCGCAGTATTCATACTAGCCCTGGGGAATTTGCCTGGTAAACTTTTTTTGCGTTTTTCAGTTTCTTCAACAAAATCCAAGATGGCCGCCAAAATCTTATGGCGCACGCTAGAGCTTGAACCGCTTTATCGATTTGTTTTACTGTTTGGTTTAAAGGAAAGACCTTACCCTGGACGTGAGCTGAAAAGCTTTTGGCCTGTGATTCTGATATTAAAAACTTTGATTTTTCTACGTTTTAGTATTCTAGCGGATATTTCTGTTTTGCTCATTTTGGCCATCATCAAAATTTGATAATATAGTCATACACCCCTACTCGGATGTTTTCTAAATATTTCCAGTATGCATATTGGCCCTAGGAAATTTGCTCATTAATTTTTTTTCGGCGTTTTTCAGCTTCTTCAACAAAATCCAAGATGGCCGCCAAAATCCTATGTCACTCTCTAGAGCTTGAACCGCTTTATGGATTTGTTTCATCTTTGGTTTGAGGGAAAGACCCTACTCTGCACATGTGCTGATTAGTTTTTGGTGTGATTCTGATAATAAAAACAGATTTTTTTGTGGATATTTCAGTTTTGTTCATTTTGGCTATCATCAAAATTTGTTAATTTAGCTATACACCCAAGCTCGGATTATTTCTAAATATTTGCAGTATGCATATTGGCCCTAAGGAATTTGCCCGGTGAAGTTGTTGGCGTTTTTCAGCTTCTTTAGCAAAATCCAAGATGACCGCCAAAATCCTATGTCGCTCTCTAGAGCTTGAACCGCTTCCTGGATTTGTTTTATGTTTGGTTTAAAAGAAAGACCTTACCCTGCACATGTGCTGATAAGTTTTTGGTGTGATTACGATAATAAAAACTTAGCTGGATTTTAGCTGATATTTCCGTTTTTCTCATTTTGGCTATTATTAAAATTTGGTAATATGGTTATACAGCTCAAATTAGATCTTTTGTTTATGCTCAGTGGCCCTGAGAAAATAATCAGGAGAATTATTTTTCTTTTTTCATTTTTTCAACAAAATTCAAGATGGCCGACGAATCACATGTTACTCTTAAGAGCTTGCCTGCTTCACCGATTTGTAACAAGGAAGCAACTTACCCTAGCCATATGCTGGTTAGATTTTACGTGGTTTTTATAAAAAATTTGTGACAGTACTGTATTTCTCTATAATTAATGTACTATCTGGGGCGGGTGGAGACGCAAGCTTTGCTCCTCAGGCAAATCTAGTTGATCTATGGACGTAGTAGGGCCTACATGTAACAATACCTAATTAGTTATGACATGTATGTGAAAAATATATAAAAATTACACAAACTGAAGGTTTAAATATTAAATTCAATTATCAGCCAGTAATTATGTTTACTGCTATTCCCGGCAGAATCGCTGATTACCAGTATTTCGGCTCCAGATGGTAATCATGGCAATACTAAAATCAAATTGTACTAGAAAAATACGGCAATATTACAGATAGATATCTTGTGAAGACTATAGACTATGCAGACTAATACGTAATTACAATGAACAGTTATTACATAATATTATGGACCAGACCTAATATAAATTGTTTTAATTTTGATATGTTTTGAGGATAAACAGTGTCGATGGTAGATAACAGCTCAAGGGTGACATCTACTCTCTTGTCTCTAATAAACGAACCGGTTTGTTTGTTAAAATGGCGGGCTATATTGTATACAGGTTCGTTTGCTGTGGTCAGGTTCGTTTATTATTTTTTTTTTAGGATTAACAGGCTGAGCTTGGTGTATTTGGGCGAATATAGTCGCCCATGGCAGTGTAAGGGTTATTACAAATTATCTTCTAGAATGTGGACCAAGGATAAGTTACATGATTAGATACCTTGACATAATTATCATGATGGGATTTTTATTTTCAAGAGGTGCTTTTATTGTCGACATGTTCTATTAACAACAAGACTACATAAGTCCAGGAGCTCCCGCTCCGAATTAGAATTTGATTTAAGCAATTTTGTATAGGGTTATTAATGTAGTTCTAGTCTAGGTCAAAAATCCAGACGCAAGACAACTAGGTCTAAGAAGCCCAGTCTAAGAGTAAGATAAGAACTAGACAGTCTGTCAGAGATTGCAAACCTCCATTGAAATTATGATCCTAATCAGTATCCCAGTAATGGTCTACCTATCTGGCACGGTTTACCCGATATCAGGCCAATCGAGTTAACTAATAGCTGATTTACGGTAATTTTGAATTCGATATAAATTAGTTAAAAACTTAGGGTGCATTCTCCCCCGAAACCTCAAATTTTGTTTTATAGTAATAGATTAACATCTAACACTGTTTGCAAAATATTGGGCATGTGAAAGTGAATAATGGCCGATAGGGGGCCATTTTGAATTTGATAGTCAGAATTTTTCAAGATGCATCCTCAGCTGAAATCTCACATTTCATTCTATAGTAATCGTCTAGCTATCTAGCACGGTTTACCAAATATCGGCCATGTGAAAGTGAATAATGGCCTAAAGGCGGCCATTTTGAATTTGATCAAGTCAAAATTTTTCAAGATGCATCCTCTCCTGAAATCTCACATTTTGTTTTATAGTAATGGTCTAGCCATCTAGTACGGTTACCAAAAACCGGCTATGTGAAAGTGAATAATGGCCGATAGGCGGCCATTTTGAATTTGATCTGGTCAATTTTTTTCAAGATGCATCCTCTCTTGTAATCTCACATTTTGCTTTATAGTAATGGTCCAGCTATCTAACACGGTTTACCAAATATCAGCAATGTGAAAGTAAATAGTGGCCGATAGGCGGCCATTTTGAATTCGATTGAGTCGAAAGTTTTTAAAAGGCATCCTCTCTCGAAACGTCACATTTTGTTTTATAGTAATGGTCTAGCTATCTAGCACGGTTTACCTGATATCAGGCCTATCGAGGTAAATAATGCTGATTGTCGGCCATTTTGAATTCGTGAGTTAAAAATTTTCAGGGTGCATCCTCCCCCGAAAACTCACACTTTGTTTTATAGTAATCAGGTAATGGTCTAGCCATCTAGCACGGTTTACCAAATATCGGCCATGTGAAAATGAATAATGGCCGAAAAGGCGGCCATTTTAAATTTGATCAAGTCAAATTTTTTCAAGATGCATCCTCATCTGAAATCTCACATTTTGTTTTACAGTAATGGTCTAGCCATCTAGCACGGTTGACCAAATAACGGCCACGTGAAAGTGAATAATGGCCGATAAGCGGCCATTTTGAATTTTATCGAGTCGAATTTTTTCAAGATGCATCCTCTCCTGAAATCACACATTTTGTTTTATAGTAATGGTCTAGCCATCTAGCACGGTTTACCAAATAACGGCCATGTGAAAGTGAATAATAGCCGATTGGCGGCCATTTTGAACTTGGACGAGTTGAATTTTTTCAAAATGCATCCTCTCCTGAAGCCTTACAATTTGTTTTATAGTAAGAGTGTAGATATCTTGAGCGGTTTTCATGATATTCCACAATATCAGGCCTGTCGAGGTGAATAATGGCTGATAGGCGGCCATTTTGAATTTTATCAACTTGAAATTTTTCCAGATGCATCCTCTCCTGAAACCTTACAATTTATTTGATATTAATGGTGTAGCTATCTTGAGCAGTTTTCATGATATTCCGCAATATCAGGCCTGTCGAGGTGAATAATGGCCGATAGGCGGCCATTTTTAATTTTATCGACTTGAAATTTTTCAAGATGCATCCTCTCCTGAAACCTCACAATTTGTTTTATAGTAATGGTGTAGCTATCTTGAGCGGTTTTCATGATATTCCGCAAAATCTTTCAGTCGGATTTACCGATGTTATAAATTAGGTCAAAGTGCTGGGTCAACTTCAAGGTCAAGGTCCAAAAACCTGAAAAGGCACAACTAGGGACCTTAGAGAACATGTATGTGCAATATGACTGTCATCGGCCCAGTACTTTTCGAGATCTGCTCCGGAAACGAAGTGCGCGTCAAAACGTCTAAATAGGTCATAGTTCTGAACCAGAAGTAGGTCAAAGTTCAAATACCCCAAAAGGCACAACTAGACCCCCTAGGGGTGTTGTGTGTAAAATTTGAAGACAATCGGACAAGTACTTTCAGAGATATGCTCCGGAAACGAAATGTTTACGGACGGCCCAACCGCCCAACACCGTAACATCATCATTTTCTCCTCTGCGACCTTGCGTATTGAATTCAGATTAAAAATATTTTAACCTGTCCATTAGCCACCTGGAAGTAACCCACATACCAAAAATTGTTATCCTAGCTTATTTTCTTACAAAGTTATAGGCAAAAGAAGAGGCCAAAAAAAAACGGAGGTAGAATCCATAGCTCCCTCCGTCTCACCTACGGTGACGGCGGGAGCTAAAAAAAAGGGTTTTTCCAACAAGTGTTTTTATTTCGAGCATTGGTTCCTGCCGCCAAGTAGGCCTGGGCTACTGCAATTAAAAATCACACCATACACAGAATCTCTTTGATTATTGACGACCGAACGAAATTGAAGATCACGGCTCATAATCTCACTTCATGTCGATCACATCCTGTTCACTGCATAACCACGAAAAAAATATTCAATTCGAGACCTGTTCATTTTTCTTGTTAAATTCTCATTTTAGTTCTCTAGCAATTTTTATTTTTCATATCGCATGTTTAAAGCAGCCCCTTGGGATGACATCAATTTTCGTTTTTAGTCTTGTAATGAAGTAGTGTATCACCCAGATCAAGATTTTATTTTTTTCAAAGTTTTTAGATTTTTACAAATATTTTTATACAACATTTCTATGAAACCAGAAGGAACCCAAACAAACGATTTTTATACCTCAAGGATGATTGAATGTTTTCACAGCATTGGGCCACATGCTGATGGCATCGGCCCAGCGTTGGGTAGACAATCAGTGCTGCAGGTGTGTCCTCCCGTGTCCTGACTATAAGAGACCAATTAGCGGCGACTGCTCTGATCTTACCGTCTGATACGTGGGAATATGTGATGTAAAGTGCTGAATATTGCTGACTTGTTTTGTTTACACGGCAATATACGACCTGGAAATACAACTATTTCACTCTTTTTCGGTGCTTTAAAATTGTTTTTTGACTTTTTCGTATTTTCAGTTAAGATCAGTAGGCTATATAGCTTCATATAAATTAAATTTTCAAAAGTGACAACATTGAAAATGTCTCATCCCTAGGGGTCCCTTTAACATCTGTACCCGTTACCTGTTTCTTGTAAGCATATCGGCTAGATACAGTTCAGGTCGCTGTTCCAGAAATATACCAAGTCAATTCCTACTGAAATTAATGAAATAGCTCTACAGGTAGATGGTAACTTAGCCTAATCACTGATTATCTGGCTACATAATAAAACTCTCAATAATGTCAATAATGTTCAGAACCGCAGGGTTCTCGTTGGGGATTATGACTTTTGAACTACATCTCGTGAGCCAAAATAGCTTAGGGGCTGACTATCCCGATTACACGAGAAGATGGGTTATTCCTTTCACATTGCACACCCACATGTGCCTTTCGCATGATTTTCAACCCCCTCCCAAGTCAGAATGAAACTGATTTTTTTTTGTATGGCAAATAACAGCTGTAGAAAAAGGTAGCATCCTGGCATAAAATAACTTGAACTCAATCTCTCACTTAGGATAAAAATCACATTTCAATTAATTTTTTTCATAGGTTCAGCCTACCCTACGGGGCACCTTGAACCATGAGTCGGGGTACCTTGAACCACGCTAAAAAATGAGATAACGGTTTTGAAAAGACACAGGCAGCACGATTGCCATCTGTGATGGCCTAGTTACATATGAGTTGTGTTTGTAGGCCTACAACGCCCGACTTTTACTGAAAAATCAAGTGTTTCAACGTGCCCGTATGTTCAAGGTGCCCCACTCCTAAATTTTATATTGGACTTTGGTTCAACGTGCCCCACTTTTCATGGTTCAACGTGCCCCATCAAAATTCCGCAAGATAAAATGGCTGCTAATGTTTTTCTTGCTAAAACAAATGTGAAATAGTAGTTCTTATTCAAGATTGGCCTTAAAAGGGTTTCTTTGAAACGATAACTGCTATTTAAATCAATAAGAATTAGAAAAAAATATAAAAAAATTAAAATCACCCCGTTAGATTCACTTTCTTGTTGATATTTTTAAAATAGCAGAAATTTTGATGAGGTGATCAAATGTGCTCTTTAATTTTTGGTCGCACCACCAGGGGGTCATATTGACGGGACCTCTGGCGATTGTGGCTTAGACAAACAAATAAACAAACGAAAAAATGGTTTAACGTACCCCTATGGTCAAGGTGCCCCACTCTCCCCTACCATTTACATATTTACAGAGCATATCTCTGAAACTTCTCTGGATTCCTTTCCCCAGAGGGTGTAGGGAGACTTATGTGTTTCTATCACCAGGGCGGAGCGGGGGAGGGGGTAAGGGTGTATGGTGGCTTTTGGCCTCCTGTTTTTGCATTTGTAGAATCGAAGCTTTATCTTGTTACTAAGCCACAAGTTACGAAAGAGTCAAATGATGATAGGGGCGGATCGGTGCTCTCGTTTGCTGACTGTTTTGAAAGAGCGAAATATAGGCCTACAAGGTATATCAACGACATCATTTTCGTAAAGTATTTTAGAGCATTTTAAAGTTTTCCCTGATACAATCAGACTTGGAAATATGTGCCACTCGAAAAGACTTTTCTCCTCACCGCGATGGCATTTTACTATATTTTCTGTAAAATTGTATATTCCTCAAAATGTTTTTAAAGCTTGACCTAGAATTTTCAGTGTTGTGGGGGGGGGGGGGGGGGCGTTCAAATGCATCAACTCTGATAAATTTTAATAATAATACTCTATATTCTACGGGGGTTTTTTGTCACCCTGATGTTCCCAGACCAGAGTAGTCAACCTTTGTACATGACAAATTAATATAGTTCCAAGTTAAATTCAGAAATAATGCACAGACCACATATATTTTCATTAAATCTATATATCGCGTAATATTTTTGAATTTGGTATTACATCATAAGCTATATCACAACGTTAGGGAATAGATGGGTTATAAAACAAAGAACGTGGCGAAATGGTTAGAAGGTGGCGTTTTGCCAATGTCGCTGCCTGCCATGCGTTTTTGATTTTTTCAGAGAAATATCGTGCTTCTCCCCTCTTAATGGAACATTGTTTCGATGTTGTATCCTTGAGCAAGGCACTTTACCCTCACATGATTCACTCGACTCAGGTGTAAACTAGAAGTGTGTTGGCGGAATCGAAAGCACCCCCTCCGACATTTAGCTTTAAACTTAAAGCGATACAATTTTCATCATATGGTCATATGCAATAAGAAGCCAAAATAAAATTTCCGATTTTTTAGGCCTCAGCCAAAATTTTGGTGGATGCCTATTGTCGTCACCAGGCGCGTCCGTCCGTCCGCCACTTTTTAGAACTATAACTTGTTTCACATAACTGGAATATACTTTAAACTTCACATACAGGTTAATCATGACTAAAGCTTGACTAATTTCACATTTGACCTTTCTGTGACCCCTATGACCTTAACTTTTTTCCGATCGACAATTTTTCTTGTTAACGTCATTCACTCAACAATTTTTTATGTTTCGCTCCAAAATTTATACCAGATATCCATTTCACTGATAGCTCGGATGAGTTCGAAATTGAGCAAGATTCGGACAGAAACTAGGTCATGGCGGCCAAAATGGCCGATTATCAGCCATTATTTTTTTAATATGCGTAATATCTGGAAAACCGGACCAGATAGCTAGACCATTACTATAGAACAAAATGTGCAGTTCCAGGTAGGGATATACCATGAAAAATTTCAACATGAAAAAATTCAAAATGGTCGATTTACTCAAAAAAAATTTATGTTTCGCTCCAAAATTTATACCAGATATCCATTTCACTAATAGCTCTGATGAGTTTGAAATTGGGCAAGATTCGGACAGAAACTAGGTCATTGCGGCCAAAATAGCAGATTATCGGCCATTATTTTTTTAATATGCGTAATATCTGGAAAACCGGACCAGATAGCTAGACCATTACTCTAGAGCAAAATGTGCAGTTCCAGGTAGGGATATACCATGAAAAATTTTAACATGAAAAAATTCAAAATGGCCGACCTGCGGCCACTTCAGATCGTCAAATTTTCTCGTTAACGCGATTCACTCAACAATTTTTTATGTTTCGCTCAAAAATTTATACCAGATATCCATTTCACTAATAGCTCTGATGAGTTTGAAATTGGGCGAGATTCGGACAGAAACTAGGTCATGGCGGGCAAAATGGCCGATTATCGGCCATTATTATTTTAATATGCGTAATCCGGACCAGATAGCTAGACCATTACTATAGAACAAAATGTGCAGTTCCAGGTAGGGATATACCATGAAAAATTTCAACATGAAAAAACTTTAAAAAATGGCCGACCTGCGGCCACTTTCGATTGTCAAATTTTCTCGTTAACGCGATTCACTGAACATTTTTTTATGTTTCGCTCCAAAATTTATACCAGATATCCATTTTACTAATAGCTCAGATGAGTTCGAAATTGGGCAAGATTCGGACAGAAACTAGGTCATGGCGCCCAAAATGGCCGATTATCGGCCATTATTTTTTTAATATACGTAAGATCTGGAAAACCGGACCAGATAGCTAGACCATTACTATAGAACAAAATGTGCAGTTCCAGGTAGGGATATAAAAAATTAAAAATGGCCAACCTGCGGCCACTTCCTATCATCAAATTTTCTCATTAACACGATCCACTCAACATTTTTTATGTTTCGCGATTGTCGAATGTGCTCTTGTTTCAAATGATTTTCACTTTAAAACGATGATTAGAGGCTGAGGCCTTTTTCCGTCGCCGACGGGCCTTGTTTATGATTTTTGCCTGATTGTGTCGCTTTAAAGGAAATTTTTGCTAAGCAGGTGATAATCGCAAATCCAAAGCAAATTGTTTTAATCGCTCCTTGTCAATTCAGTCTGCTAGAAAAATCGGCCATCTTTTTTTCATTAATCATTTTTTATGAAATATAGGTATAGAACAAAGTTTCACTCTTTGTGATGGACAACCCATTGGCCATAATTTTCCCATCATGGTATATGCATTAAGTAGTAATATAAGAGAAGGCATAAATACATAGTGACACGTGAATAGACTATATATCTGCATTCTATTGCCATATTTAAAAGACAAACAAATGTCAACCCACACAGGGTCCACAGAGCTAGACCATTTTTGAGACTTGAAAATTGATGAAAAAGGCGTAATAACTGTGTATAAATACAGAATTGAATGTTTACATTTACAAACAACCTTCAAATGGGAACAAATTTGGATGCAGATTGGTGAACGTTTCCGTTTCTGACAAGATTTTCGAAGGAAACTTGGACGCAAAGTTTTTTGCAGTATCCAGAAATTTATTTACTAACCTTACCGTAATGCAAAACAATATCCCTCTTAAAACCTTTTTATTTCTTCTGAGGTTCTTTCACCTTATGGAGATTTTTAATGCTGTCACAATTCCCATTTCATATGTTGCCGCAAGGCCCAATAATTGATTTTTTAAAATACAAAGTTTAATACATGTATATCAAATGGAACCCAGAAACACCTTATTGTGATGGATAATACCATTTTTTATTTAAAGATTTTTTTGCAAAATATGTCATGTAGTGCATAAATGTGATGCTGGTATTGCAAGGGTTAATATACATTTTTATCGACACCAAACCATTAATGCCTTATCATTTACAAACTCAAATGACAGGTCAGGCGAGAATGTACACAATTTAAAAAAAGTTTCACATACTTCCCTTTAACAAATAATGTGATATCAAAAATTGTTTTCTTTCATTTAACCCTTTGAGAACTTAAGATTTTATTCACATAACAATTCATGACATGAGTAAAATTCCTAATCTTGAGTATAACAAGGCTTTTTCATGATTTAAATGATTTAATAAATTGTCATATTTAAAATATGGATGGATTAATAATGTAATTATTCAAATAAATTCAAAATTGTACAGTGTACAGTGACTCCACAGCAAAGAACATAAATGAATTTTAAAACAACACAAGCAGGAAATATATATTGTCACTATATATACAAAAACATGAAAATCAGCATAGAATTTACAAATGTTGAAGAACACCTAAAAATAAAATTGTTAGAAACGTGAGCTAGCATATTCTGTTGGAAAACTGAAGGAATGTCTGCCATCGCCAGAGATCATAGGTAAGGCACCTGCATTAGGGATTACGTTCCATGAGAGGCTTAGTGTTACATTCTTATTGTCTCTGAAAAAAAAATACATACATGTGGCTATTTTTCATAAATGACAAATAATCTTAACATGTTAATTCACTATTAAATTTCAGAAAAAGGGGTCTGATAGAGATTTGTAAGGCCTCTCATAAAATTTCCGAATTTGGGTATCAAAGAATAATTTTAGGATATAATATGCATTTCAAATCCAGGCCTTTGGTATTTTTACTTCACCCCCTTTCAATCTGTCACTGTTGTATACACTGTAGATTAAATAAATTTCTCACCTTAAGCCATTACCATCATCCCAAAAATAATATTTAGTATTCATGCTTAAATAGTCCAGAAGAGCATTATCTCCTCGCTGAATGATCTTGTCCCATAAAACAACCTGATTCAGCCTCTGAAATCAAGAAGGGTTGTTATATATATTGTACAAAAATGGTTACACTTATATTCATTGCTGAATTGATTCTTTCTCTTTTCTTTTAAAGCTGGAATTTTTCACATAATTTGCAGTTTCAAATGACAATTTTTTTTTTTTTATGAAAAATATATATTTTAGAATTTAATTATTTGATTGATTTAAAAGCACTTACAGCAAACTGTTTCATCATTTTCAGTGAGGTTTCATTTGGACTGTAACATGCAGGAGAGCAAAAGGGGGAACCCTTACCCTTTAAACCCTCACTATGCATCAAAGCATCATTTTGCATATCTGAAGAATGATTTAATTTCCAACACCAAGGGGTTTTAGAATGAAAATTTTCATGGAACTAGATTGATATTAACAAAATATATTTTTTTTGTTTATTACCCACTTATTACATCTTCATCCAATGCAAGTCGTGAATTGCGACAGAAATTCGCGGCTTGTAGTGGATGAAGACGACAATGGTATATAGAGGTTTCAAAAAGTTATTTAAAGCACTAAGCTTGACATTACTCGTTCTTAATCAATTTTATTAGCCTATTAAACAAATATGAGTAATTTTCAATCACTTGAAGTTGTGGGTCGCAGCGAGATACAACTTCAAGTGGGTGAAAATTTAAATAGCGGGATAAAGGTTAGAGTATTAGGTAATAGACAGGGAATATGTTATAACATTTTTCCTATCACAGTTTTTCCGAAATTTATAAAAAATTGCTGGTCAAAGAGATAAATTGTTTCTGTAAATGTTCTACCATTTTGTATTTAGATCATTTATTTGTTGCATCATCCTTCTGCATATAAGAAAACAACATTCACTAATGGTCCAGTCTTGGTACTGATTACCAATTTCAATATTTAATAATGCGGTACTATCTTAATTTTTTAGTACATACATGTACATGTGAAAAATTGTGGTGTTTATACAAAATAATCTGGCGTACCATCACAGTGTTGGCTGGGATTGGGCTGACAGGGTGTGTAAAAAAAATTCAGGATGTGTAGCAGGGTGTGTAACAACCCCTTTACTATAAGCAGGAGTGTTTTGACAGGGCGTGGTAGTAAATTATAGGTCGTGTTGCGACAGTTTAGGGCATGCAAAACACGCCCACACGCCCTGCTAGCTAACACAGTGTGTTCCATACCCAAAAAATATGTCCTGTACAAAAAACAACTACATCTTACAAAGATATAATGAGAAACAAGCCAACCACAACCGATAAAAATCACAAATTTAATGGCAATTAACATGGATCAAAAATCGTTGCTTTGTAGATCACGATATCTCAGCCGCTGATTTATTAATTTCACTGTAATTTGGAGAGCTCTTGCACGAATTGCGATTTCCAACTGTCTACGTTTCGGTCACATTTTTCCCTGGTCGCAGCTTTATGAGATTAACTGGACCTGGTAATAGAACATCCATGTTTATGGATTTATAACATGTGCAGTGTTCGAATGAAAAATTATACCATAATATGATGCAAGACGTGTCATACCATGGGGTAAAGTGTTATTTGCAGGACCGACCGTGGTGGAAACTAATATAATCTGCATTACAAGACATTCAATGTCGTGAAAGTTCAGTTATTTTATATGTCCTTAGTGCTGAAAAGGTCCCTCAAACAAGAATACTACTTTAAGAGCTTTTAACTTCTAATGTTGCTCTCTTCTAAAATTAATTTACACTTTTTGACACCAGGGTACAGCCTTAAAAAATAAATAAATAAATTTTTGTCTATTTATTCAATTCGGTACCCCAGCAGGGAGAAATTTGTTCAGTATCGCATAGCAAAATGCTACGCAATTCTGCCCATTTGCTAATCAAATTTGCTAATCAAATTTGTATTTGATTAGCAAAATATTTATACATCAATCATAAGGTTGTGTAGCAAGTTACAACTAGCAGAAAATTGCTAATCAATAATTTTCAAACAAGTTTTTCCCTGCCGGTACATGTACCATTTACTGCACATGTACATGTATATGCATATTAAGACAAAAAAATTATTAATAATTTTTAATAATTGCAAAAATCCATACTTACATTTTTGTCTGTCTTATATTCAGCAGTGAGATAGAGAAACAGCTGCTTGACATTCCAGTTGAACAGAGGTGTTAAATCTTTAGGTGTCAAGGGCCACATTAATTACACATTTGTTTTAAATTTTAATCGTCTACCTACCCATGCACTGATGCAGTCACTAATCATGTCATTTAATATTACACAATAATCAGTTCTGCTCAGGCTATGTTGTAACGTATTTTTAGTTACTTTGACTACAGCCAGTAAGTCATCCCTTAACTTATAGATTTCCTGAAAAGAAAAAAAAAAAAAATTTTTTTTTTTTTTTTTTTTGAAATCCATCAAATAAATTTGGGTCGTACATGTTTTGATAGGGTCGGTCAGAAATCGGAAACAAACAATATTTTTTTTAGGTTTAAGAGCCTCAAACGCCAGATAACCACACCGTGTAACGTGAATCCCACCACAAATATTACTGACCTGGTATATGGACAACAACCCAGCAAACACAAGGCATTCACCCAATAGTCATGATAGTGTTTCAATGTTGGCCCAACGTCTTTAACGCTGGCGCAACATTGAAAAGGCATTAAGTGAATACCCCGTGTTTGGTGAGAAGGCAGGGTCAATTAGTGCTGTTTGACGGCCAGCCTCGCAGACACTGCATGCAGGTAAAGCCAGTCAGCGTGTTAGTGGTACACGCAGCTAAGTTAACACATTCACCCACTGGTGTTTTAGGCCCTAATGCTGATATTGACCCATTATTGTTTTAAGTTTGTGACATTCTTGCAGACTGTGCACCAACATTAATTACACCATCATCACGTCATGATGTTTCCTGTGTTGGCCAGGGATTAACTGTGCCAGTGACGACGGCCCTGAGCCGCGAAGTGCTGGGCCACCTTCTCTTATATTGCCTCAACACTGACACTGCATCGTGTCAGTTCTGACAAACCCCTCCCCCAACACGCCTGTCATGTCCCAGTGAACACTTGTAAGACCCAACGTTGATTTGTTGTTGGTCCACCGTCCACGACGCTGGCCCAACATCTAATCAACGTTGGGTCAACGGCTTGAGGTACAAGCGTATATGCCGAGACAACGGCCGCGGTTGTCTTAATACCGCTAGGCTTACTGCACGATCAATTAGGCCACCCCCTCTATGAATAAATGGAATCACTGAGGTGCCGTTTTTTTTACTAGGCCGGCGGTACTAGTAAACATATATGTTTACTAGTCCGCAGCTATTTTTACTAGTGTTCGGACTAGCGGACTACCCTTGATTTCGAACCCTGATTATAAACCAAATGAAATTCCTTAAATGGGGGGGGGGGGTTTAAGTAGTTGATTAAGACCCCTACGAGTCAATAGCAAAATTTCAGAACATTTATATTCAGGTCATATTATTGCCTTGAAATCAACATAAATTTTCTTCAGTTAAGTTTCAAGGGGGTATTTAAAGGGTTCATCATAAAAGTTTTTATCCCTAATGATTTGATCAGGCTTCCAAAATCACACAGAGGAGAACATTGATATAAATTTTCATTCGTCAATGACTTGAAATCATTACAACTGAAATTATATTCAAAAGGATACCAGCTTGCAGATCAAAAGTTACATGACCAAGATCACTTTTTTCTCGTGAGGCACTGTAATCTGGTACATTTTTTCTACAAAAAAAGAGCAAATAATGATATGTAATATAAAGCTAACTAAAATACATAAACCATAGCTTAGAATCAGACTAACTAAATAACAGCATAAGACCCATCGTTTGTGTTGCATACAAGTTAAGATGTATACACAACACAATTAAATATATGTGTGACTGCAACATCCCACAACTTTATTATACTTAGTCTGTTACAATTATAGGCCTACATGGGCATTAGATGTCTTCACAGAATTAGCCTTAGCTGCTTAGATACATGTAACCTTCTGAATATGGCTACAGTGGGCACTATCCAGGGCTCGACACTAACATGCTACCCATGTCCTGGGCAAGTGATAAATTTGGGGGGGGGGGGGATCGTGGGCTAAGTAGGCCACCCCAAAAAGAGGATCAAATCAGTTGGTGTCTAGGCCCTGCGATCACACAGTGATATTATATATCAATTGTGTAAAGCGTGCAAAATTTAAAATTGAAAGAATTGACTGAGAAATGAGCGAAACACATGCGCTACAAGTTCATGTGACAACGACTAAAGGGCTGATAGTGATAATAGTAAAAGTCACATTAAATGTGTCACTTTTGCATTGCAGGTTTTTCGATAATTTCTCAGGCAGTTAATATCCAATTGTCATGAAAGAAGGAAGTGGCTATCCATATGGCAGGGTTATAATTGCTTATTTGCAGTTAAAAGGATCCCTTCATTCCGTAATTGGCGTAAACAAGGCCGACCATAGAGTTACCAATAAATTATAAACAAGAGCATTCGACAATAGCCCGTCGCCATTATTAAACAGTTATTGCACCCACAAGGTCAAATTACTGAGGTAAAATGCAAAAAATCACAATAAAATCAGCCATTTTGAATTTTTTTCAGCCTTTATCGAACTTGTCTGAGAACTGCTTAAGATTAGTACCATGCATAATTTCCAGGGGAGGATCTAGCTTTTCACTGACGGAGGGGGGATTTAAAACTTGACAAAGGTATATTTCACTGTAGCGCGGAGTCCAAGAATAGTTTAGTAGATAAGGTAACCTATTGTGCATTTTATGATTAAAGCATGAAATTTCCACCACTTGTAGATCATATCCTAAGGGTCATTTTTAGATGTGGAGGTAAACTGGATTTGACCTCTGATGATCTCTAGAGGTCATTGACCTCGAAAGGTCAAAATATTCACTAGCAAAGCCAAAAAGTAGTGAAAACTATATATAACAATGTCTATGATTTGTTTCTGTGTCCCAAACGTGTGTCAAATACTCGACTTGACTGTTTTGAATCATAAACATAACACCAAGGTCATGTCAAGGTCACACCAAGGTCATTTAAAGGTCAAACTGGCAGAAAATAGTTAAAATGTCCACTTTTTTATGAATTTCCACACTGTGTTTGTGGAGTCATTTATTACATAGGAATGGCTTTGACATATTCTTCGTCCTATATATTTTCCACACACATTTTATGACATTAAGGGCAGTATCAACCTTGGGAAGGAGGCTATCTTCCACTTATTACGCTCCTTCCTCAATATTTAGTTGAGCGTGTTAAAGATTAGTCTGGACTCCCAAAGCTAAATATTGATAAATAATTGGGTTTATGAAGTTTGACATGGGGTGGGGTTGTGTTTTACTGGAGTACCATCCGAAAGCAATTTAAAGGTCATGTCAAGGTCATTTCAAGGTCAAACTGGCAAAAACTGTTACCATGATCACATGTTTTCTTCAGAGCTGTTCCAATTTCTTTTTCGAAAGTGTCTTCACTTAAAGAAGCCTGAGCTCCACTCTGGTGATTTCACATGTATACAATTTTTCTAGAATCACATCTATCTACATCAACCTAAATTTGTACTGGTGAGCCATATCTGATAATTTAAACACAGCTCAGTTTTATTATTGTAATTTCCCTTAATGTAATTGGTTTTATGTATATTGGTTATAAATCTACTAGCATCCATGTAGCAATCATATGTCTCCTTCAATAAGTTTGGTTAACAAATCAGTGTCTTCTAATTCGGGACCACTTTATTATCTATAGGCATAGATGCATAATGTAAGCCATGTGAGCCATGGGTATGGCGTTAATGCCATCATCTCTATCTAGTCTCTCTAGTCTAATGTTCCAGGTAGCTGGACGTTGTTAGAAGACCACATAAATTTAGATGAAATGACGGCCTTTTATACTGATTATAACTGTTCGACTAGAATGTTGAATTTTATATATATATTCTTAGCGTGACACTAATATCCTTATAGAAGTGGTGAGCCGGTTTTTATCCACCGGACGTAGGGGAAGGGGGATTTTCGCGCCGGGATCTATCAAGCGTGAGGCATCACATTCTCAACAACTTGGGGATGTGCAAGTGAGTTATTAAACATGCTACCAAAATATCCCCCAGAGTTCAAAATCATTTTTTTTTGTAAGCGGAAAGACCTTAATCAGAAATGATCCAAATCTTACAATCACATTCCCCACGATATGGAGATATACAGGCAATTTATTAAAAGATATCACTGAATTTTAAAATGGCTGCCACAAATCAACTTCATGATTTATTGTGGCTGCAAAAACTCAAACTTAGCAAGAAATTAGTCAAATTTTACAATTTTAAACATACCGGATATTATAATGAATTTCTAGGCTACATCAATTTTTCAGAAACTCAGCAAAATATCGATGTCATGACTGCCAAATTTTCTCGTTAAATTAAGAGCCTATCTCTATGATATATATAAAACCGATTATTCAGTTCATACTGCATTATTTTCTATTAGGACATTGCGCTTTTCCTCCACTTGTCGGCAACAATTGCATTATTACTAGACTAAACCTTTCATAGCCATCAAATAGGATATATAATATTAACTACTTTGCACATCTACCATTCCGTTATAACGGTCTAGTATTTCGTCATAACGATATATTATTTTGTTATAACGGTTTACTAATCTGTTATAGCGATCTCCTGTTCCGTTATGATGGTCTAGTATTTCGTTATAACGGTCTACTACTTTGTTATAACGACATACTAATCCATCATAACAGTCTACTATTCCGTTATAACGGTCTAGCATTTCGTTAAAACGGTCTAGTATTTCGTTATAACGGTCTACTAATCCGTTATAACGGTCTACTATTACGCTATAACGGTTCTTTATTGCACTATAGCGGTCCATCATTCCGTTATAAATGGCTAGTATTTCGTTACAACGGAATACTATTTCGGTATAACGGTCTATTATTTCGCTTAAACGGTCTACAGTCTCGCTGTAACGGTATACTAATCCGTTACAACGGTCTACTAATTCGCTATAGCTGTCTACTAATCCACTATAACGGTCTACTAATCCGTTATAACGGTATACTATCATTTTATAACGGGCTAGTATTTCGTTATAACGGCCTAATATTTTGCTATAAACCGTTATAACGAAATAGTAGACCGTTATAACGAGATACTAGACCGTTATCAAGGTCATAACTAAATACTAGACCGTTATAACGACCTACAAGCCCATAATCACGAAATACTAATCCGTTATAATTGTCTAATATCCCGCTATAACGGTCTAGCATTTCGTTATAACGGTCTAGTATTTCGTTATAACGATATACTAATCCGTTATAACGGTCTACTATTCCGCTATAATGGTTCATTATGGCATTATATATGTCTATTTTCCCGCTATAAATGTCTAGTCTTTCGTTACAACGGTCTACTACTTTGTTATAACGACATACTAATCCATCATAACAGTCTACTATTCCGTTATAACGGTCTAGCATTTCGTTATAATGGTTCAGTATTTCGTTATAACGGTCTACTAATCCGTTATAACGGTCTACTATTCCGCTATAACGGTTCATTATTGCACTATAGCGGTCTATTATCACGTTATAAATGGCTAGTCTTTCGTTACAACGGAATACTATATTATAACGGTCTATTATTTCGCTTTAGCGGTCTAGAGTTTCGCTATAACGGTATACTAATCCGTTACAACGGTCTACTAATCCGCTATAGCTGTCTACTGATCCATTATAACGGTCTACTAATCCGTTATAACGGTATACTATCATTTTATAACGGTGTAGTATTTTGTTATAACGGCCTATTATTTTGCTATAAACCGTTATAGCGAAATAGTAGACCGTTAAAACGAAATACTAGACCGTTATCAAAGTCATAACTAAATACTAGACCGTTATAACGACCTACAAGACCATAATCACGAAATACTAATCCGTTATAATTGTCTAATATTCCGCTATGACGGTCTATCATTTCGTTATAACGGTCTAGTATTTCGTTATAACGATATACTAATCCGTTATAACGGTCTACTATTCCGCTATAACGGTTCATTATTGCACTTTATATGTCTATTTTCCCGTTATAAATGTCTAGAATTTCGTTACAACGGAATACTATTTCGTTATAACGGTCTATTATTTCGCTATAACGGTCTAGAGTTTCGTTATAACGGTGTACTAATCCGTTACAACGGTCTACTAATCCGTTATAGCTGTCCATTAATCCATTATAACGGTCTACTAATCCGTTATAACGGTATACTAGTATTTTATAACGGTCTAGTATTTCGATATAACGGTCTACTTTTTTGTTATAAACCGTTATAACGAAATAGTAGACCGTTATCAGGGTTCGTAATAAGAGCTGAACGTCTGGTTGTCCAACAGACAACCACATTCTTAAAATGTGGTTGTCCGCCCGATTTTCTGGTTGTCCGCATGCCTTTGGAAGGCTTTGCTTAGGGCGTTTCCTGCTAAGCCTAATCCTGGAAAGAGTGATATTTTGCCATCAACAGACTACTTTTCAGTACGGATTAGTTTTAGTGCCTAGGCCTATATTGTTATCGACCTGTGACGACCAACTTTCTGTTTTTAAAAACACGTCTTACGACCTTAACAATTTAGCAGCATTAACAGACTTCAAGCTAATTTTTATTACATATTTTTTTGTTTGTGCAGTTAATTAGTGTCATTTATTAATACTATGTAGGCCTGCAGTTTGTACAATTTCGTAACCTAATATAATTCGCTTAATGTATTCAAACTAGGCCTACATGACTGCAGTCTTCAAAAGGTGGCTTTGATTCTTAGCAGTGCTATATTTGACGCGATAACGGCGGCACCGTTGACATAGATAGACCTACACTGTTGTAAAAAAACTGGCCCAGCGTTGGGTCAATACAGACGACGCCGGACCACTGTTGAATCAGCATTGGACTGGCAATCTTAATTGGGATAAGATCGGTTAAAGCATGGAATAATAACTTAAACTATATTCATGAGCACTTAAAAGTAATAAAATACAATTTGCATAAACTAATTGCGAATGACAATGCAGATCAGTATCTCACGATCTATCATAGCTACCATATGAATGTACCGGAACAGCAACTGCTTACCACGTGCATGGCTGTTCCTTTTTGTTGCGAGTCCCCCTATCAAACGTTGATTATCAAGACATACCTGGAACTGGAAGTCTAACACACAAATCATAATGACAGGGAAGGGAAGGGAAGACGATAAAGGAAACAGCCCCAGGAAACGGAAACCTGGGGATTCCCCACTGACTAGAGGAATGTGTGTAGACATTGCGATATCAATGGATACAAGTTTACATTTTGCTTCAGCACTGATTCATTGCAACGGTCGCATGTTAAGACTTTTTCAAGAAAACTAATTGTTCTGTTTAGTCCTAAAATTTAAATACTGAGTTTCTAACACACAGCATTGTCAACAGTCAGACGCACATGACTGCAGACATGATTCAAGCTAACTCTGTCTCTGATATGACGCTACTTTGCGTGTGCTGCGTGTCATCGTACGGCATAGGCCTATATGTCAGGATGTTCAGTGGCAAAATTGTTTCTGGGATAAACGTGGTTGTCCGTACGGACAACCAAAGTGTTCAAAAGATTCATATTTGGTTGTCCGTGACGATTTTTGGTTGTCTTGGACAACCGGACAACCACTATTACGAACCCTGGTTATAACGAAGTACTGGACCGTTATCAAGGTCATAACTAAATACTAGACCGGTATAACGACCTACAAGACCATAATCACGGAATAATAGACCGCTATAACGGGATAGTAGACATTATAAAAAATTGGTGGACCGTTATAACGAAATACTAGACCGTTATAACGGATTAAACAATAAATCCACTTCCGTAGATAACCTTGTTTTGGCTGATATCGATATTTCTTTTTGAATTTTCCATGTCTGTCCTGTTATCTGGGCGGATGCTCTTATCCTTGAGAATTTATAACGGTCTACTATTCCGTTATAACGGTCTATTAATCAGTTATAACCGTTATAACAAAATACTAGACCGTTATAACGAATTAGAAGACTGCTATAACGGATAAGTACACTGCTATACCGAACTACTAGACCGTTATAACGAAATACCAGAATACTATAACGAAATACCACACCGTTATAACGAAATACGAGACTGTTTTGACGGATTAGTAGACCGTTATAACAGATTAATAGACCGTTATAACTGATTAGTAGGTATAACGGATTAGTAGACCGTTATAACAGCTTAGTAGGCCGTTGTAACGGGATAGTAGACAGTTACAACGGATTGGTAGACCGTTATAGCGAAATAATAAACCGCTATAACGAGATACTAGATCATTATAGCGGAATAGTAGACCGTTATAACGGTAGACTTAACAGTCATAAAGAAATACAAGACCGCTATAGCGAGATAGTAGACCGTTATAACGAAATACTATACAGTTATAACGGATAGTAGACCGTTATAACGGGAGACTTGACCGTTATGACAAAATAGTATACCTCTTTAACGGATTAGTAGACCGTTATAACGGATTAGTAGACCGTTATAACGGATGAGTAGACCGTTATAATGGATTAGTAGACCGCTATAACGTGATAATAAACCGTCATAACTAAATATACCGTTATAACGAAATACTAGACCGTATTAAAACGGAATAGTAGACCGCCATAACGAAATACTAGACCGTTATAACGGAATAGTAGTCCGTTATAACGGATTATTAAGCCGTTATAACGGATTTGTAAGCCGTTATAGCGTGATACTAGACCATAAAAACAAATACTAGACCGTTATAACGGTAAAGTAGACCTTAAAAACGGAATAGTAGACCTCTTTAATGGATTAGTAAACCTTGATAACGGATTAGTTGACTGTTATAACGGATTTGTAGACCGTTATAACGTGATACTAGACCGTCATAAAAAAACTACTAGACCGTTATAACGGGATAGTAGACCGTTATAACGAAATACTAGACTGTTATAACGGAATAGTAGACGGTTATAACGAGATACTAGACCGTTTTAACGGGATAGTAGACCGTTTTAACGGTAATACTAGACCGGATTATATATATACTAGCGGATTAGTAGACGTTAAAGGAATTGAAAAAAAACCTCTGATTGTCATAAAACAATCTTATTGTCATAAAAATATTTTGTTTTAGCTGATATAGTTTTTTCCTTTGAATTACCCACACCTGTATTGATATCTGGGCGGATGTATAACTCTTATCCTTGAAAATAAATAAAAAAATAATAAAAAATGGCTGCCAAGAAATCGCCGAAATTATTATGCTTTTGTTAATTCTTCTTATTGAAAATCCCTCTCTCAGAGCATTTCACGCCGTGATAATTACTTAATAGCACATAAATATATATTTCCAAACCAATTTTTCGTGAAATAAATAATTGTTTAATGCTGTAAATAAATATTAGAATTTGAAATGAATAATTATTTCAGCTTATGAGCAACATAATTTAATAATCCCCAAAAAATCGAGTCTCATTTATTCGGCATCATTAAATGACCTTTAAATTTGTGAAGTATCGCTTTGCTCGGATCGTTTGCCTCCAGAGGAAGGCTAGGCTTAGCTTGGGATCCAAATTTGTAGACAGAAAAATACATAAGGAAGTGCAGTGAAGTAAATATATATCTCCACACACAAACTGAAATATATATATTGCTCGAGTGTGAAAAATATACCCCCCCCCCCTCTCACAGATAGGCGAATATGCTAGCGAATGTGCTTATCAATTAAAATATTTGAAATTCGCTCACAATTCGCAACACTCGCTGAGTATTTGTAAGCGTCGGTAACAAATTTGGAACGTTCGCGAAATAGATACATATTGGTTTAAATGTGTGGTATAGCCCTAGTCACGATACCGCGAAAACATACTAGTATTGGACTATAACACTATGAATAACATCATATCGCTGTATATTTTGAAATTATGATTAACGTTGCCTCTCACTCTTGTATAAACCAATTGATGTACAAAAGGCTACAGTTGACATACCTTGGGCTTCCAAGGTCGAGCTAAGATTATTTCAAGGGTATATGTTTTCATATCGATGTCAATGACACCTAGAGGTCACCAGGGGTCAAATCTAGCTTACCTCCACAATTTAAAATAAAGATCAGGATATGTGTTAATAATGGTAGAAGTATTCATGCTTTATATCATGACATGCACAATTGTTTCATTATGGTAGTTTAAACACTACTCTATGACCCTAGTATTTTGCCGATCTTTCTGAAAAAAAATTTGCAGTCTAGTATCCGGTATGAAAGTAAAAAAACATCTTTTTTATGATCTTTGACAGTTTGACCTTGAAATGACCTTGATATGACCTTAACAGTTTTTTTCGACGGTACCCCAGTAAAACATAATCCCAACACATGTCAGACTTCATAGCCTATTTATGTATCAATAGTTTGCCATGGGAACCCAAACTGATGTTTAACAGCTGCTGCTCACTGTCATTTTGCTCGTCCAATTAAACATTGAGGAAGGGATGCAGTCAGAGGAATACTAAGGGTGTATTTTCCTTCCCCAAAGTATATACTGCCCTAAATCTCCTAAAATGCGCATGGAAAAGATATCTGACCAGGACTGTGTCAAAACCAATCCTTTGGAATAGATGACTGCACCACTAGTATTGTTTTAATTGATTAAAAGTGGATATTTTTGCTATTTGTTGACATTTTGACCTCCAAATGACCCTAAAGTACCCTTGACATGACCTTGGTGTTGTGTTTTTAATTAACATCAGTCTCTTAGAGTATTTGGCACACTTCTGGAATACAAAAACATCATATAGGTAGTGTAATACACAATTTTCATCACTTTTTGGCTTCGCAATTTGATATTTTGACCTTTCGAGGTCAATGACCTCTAGAGGTCACCAGGGGTCAAATCTAACTTACCTCCACAGCTTAAAATAAACCCCAGAATATGTACTAATAATGGTGGAAGTTTCATGCTTTAATCATAAAATGCACAATTGTTTCATCATGGGAGCTTAACCACTACACTAGAAGCCCTTCCCCGGGAATTTTTTATTTTCAAAAGCTTTCTCCTGCAATCTAAGGCATATGATGCACCACGCGGTACCCTGGGGTACCAAATAGAAATCCGCCATTTACGCCATGGGTACGAAAAAGTGTAAAATAATTTTAAAAGAGGGCAAAAAAGATGTAAAACGTTATTATTTTGCGAAATATTCTTGTTTTGGGGGCATTTTCGTCACTAAGGACTATTGGTCAAACATCTTTCAATGTAGGAACCTATTGCAACGCAAATTGCTGCCAAATTCACCAGGTGACGCTGCAAATCACGCGGTACCCCGGGGAACAGCGGTACCCCGGGGTACAGCGTGTTGCATCATATTAGGCACTGTTTGCCCCTCAGTGTGTACGGTAACCAGTTCATAAGGAAACACCTAAACAAGATTATAATTTTTTTCGAGTGGGGGGAAATATCGGGGAACAACCAGGTGAAAATAGTTTTTTTTAAACCCCTCAAACCACGCCCTTCGATCCTCCCCTGATTTCCCTGGCTCTTTTTCCTTGCCCCAGGTGCGGATCCAGAGTGCAGGGGGGGGGGGCACGCCCACCCCTTTTTGTCACAAATTTTTCTAAATGTAAATTGGCCTAAATATGTCACAAAAATCCTGGGGGCAAGCCCTCGAACACCCAACGCCCCCTCCTTTTTCAAATCCTGGATCCGCTCCTGCAGGTTTCAGCCACAGATTGACCGCGTACAAAATCGTGGTACATTTCTTTGGACTGTCAATGTGTCATAGGGGCCTATTTGAAAGTATATTCTAAAATATTTTTTAGAATCACGAAACCACGGAATCAGTGGATCTAGGGCTAGGCCTAACATTTCAGTTCCATGCCCGCATACTCAGCTTAGAAAAATTATGGACATTTTTCGGACCTTGGCTTGGGGTCGAAGTCGCTCTCAGTCTCAGTCACCGCCATGTTGAATTTTTCGGATAAAGGAAATACATCAATCCACGGCCTCGGAGAGGACGACACGGCTACAGCCCTGGGGCCGTATTCTCGAAAGAGTTAAGATCTTAATATTTGAGATAATTGTAGTATTTACGATTATCTCAAATATTAAGATCTTAAGTTTAAGATTAAGTGTAAGTGCTATTCTCGAAATATTTAAGATGCGACTGAGCGTAACTCTCCTCTTAAAGTTACGACAGCTCCCGACCTGTCGTAACTTCTACGACGAACTATACCAGCCTACCCTACAACATGTACAGTGGCATTTATATGCTTGTGACGTCATACTTTATGCCAAGTTGACTTGCGGAATGTTTTCCATAGTCTAGGAATTATTTATTAATATTATCATGAAAAATGAGCGTCGGGACAACATCACGCTTCCGTGTTGATCGGATCTACCCCCCCCCCCCATATCCATAGACTATCCAATAATGTAGCCTGTGTGATGTGGCATTTTTTGTCTGGTAGTCTACACACTCATCAGTAGGCTCAGTTTTAATTATATGACGCTGTGGTCTAATGGTAGAGTTGTTGACTGATAAGTCAGAGGTACAAGGTTCCAGTCCCGTCAGGTCTAAATTTTTTCCTCATTTTTTTTTCTTTGCAGACTACGGCAATTAGACTAGACTATGTCAAATGCAGAAAAAAACATAATTTATTTATTGGGCGCCATCATATGACAAGGCACATTAGGCCCTATAATTATAGTACACGTTTACGTCACACGGAAATTTAGCCGATTTTTAGTAAAACACAGGGAGTTAAGATATCTTACTCTTAGCTAAGGTTAAGTGTAACTCGTTCGAGAATAGCAAATTAAGATCTTACTTAGCTACGACAATCTTAACTTGATTTAAGATAAGATCTTATCTTAACTATTATTGTACAAGAATACGGCCCCAGGCAGAGCCGTTGTCGTTGTTTACAAAAATTACACGGCTAAACTCACACCATGATTTTGACAGCTTTCATCGATACTGGAGCAATATGATCATTAAAAGCTGTGGTCAAAAAACAACCGAATGTTAACGCTGCCATAACGCTTAGCGTGAACGCAAATATTGTGTTGGCACGAGACAGAAATGTATTCATTTTAACAGCTGTCTGTCAGGCTACAAATTGAAAAGAAACTGAAGGAGTGCGTGGCCTTCTGCTTCCATAAAATAACAAAATAAATTTTGTTTACCCGCTGTTACGAATACTAAGCCTAATCACCAGGTGTCCTTCTGGCTAAATAGAAGGATACATTTTTTCATAGAAACTGTTCCCCATTATATCAGTGTGATGATAGCAGAGATTGTTATTATAATATCTCTGATGATAGGCCTATGCGTGGGCACCATGAAACTTCTTATTCTATTGATATGTGACGTCACAAGACTGTAGGACAAGAGAGTAGATTAGAACAGTGACTTCACAGAGCTTTAATTTAAATATAAATTGTGACGTCACCATGAAAGAGAGTTGTAAAGATCAATTAAGAATTTAAGTGATATGTTTGTAGTCTAATATAGACCCATATACCTACAAGGAGGCCTATAGCTACAGCTACACCTATCGTTCTTATGGGATTTCTTGGTAGCCTACCTTATTGGGGCCTGCTGAATCTAGACTTAATTCAGTCTAATTCCAATTAACAGCTCTGAAAATTTTGTACTGATATTTCAAAAGTTAATAACGATAGGTAGCTTATCGGTATACCATTTGATATGTAGGGGAGATTTGACCACCCTAATTTGAGTCAGAAAAATTAAAAACCACAAAAAATATATTTATTTTCAGAAATAATTTAACACTTCGCCAAAACATATGGATTCATCATCCAGCGAGGTAGGCCTATTAGACCATGCAGAGATAAAATTGTTGTCAGGACAGATTTTCAAAAACATGTCTGGGTAGGTCCAGGATTTGAAAAAGGAGGGGCGCAATTAAGTGTCTCGCCCTCGAGATTTTTTGAGCATATGTATGCCTATTTAAGGGACTTTATAAAGAATTTGCCGCAAAGACGAGAGAGCGTGCGCCCCCCCCCTCTGGATCCGCGCCTGCCTTGAGATCGACCAAGTTAAATCAAGATTTGAGTACTGCATGCTAACTATAGGCCTAGCTCTAAAGCCTGTAGTCAATGGCTTGCAATATATTGCAGGTAGAATAATAAAAAACATTGGCCTAAAATTTTAAAGTGGGGGCACCTTAGTTGATTGGAAGGTCGACAGTTTCGGGGCATCTTGACACAGTTTAGGGTGACCTTGCTCAAGCGTTTTTTCATGAACTTTTGCGGGTTTTTTCTAACGTTAGTTTATAGCCTAAATCTGCATCCAATCAGCAATGAAAATATCTAGATTGATGTGAATTTATTATTTTCATTTACATATAATAGTAACCTAAATTTAAAATGGTACCATTGTTGTATGCACATTCATACAAACTTCCTAACTTAATTTATAATATAAAATGTATCGCTGTATTGCCGACAACTATATATATAGCTCCTAATTGGGCTATAATAACAGTCATCACCGTTATCGCGGTGGTCAAAGAAAGCATGCATAGTGGTACGTACACGTAGGCCTATACATGTACATATATTATATGGTTTTGACAACCATAGGCCACCATCGCTAATTAAGCCTTTGGATACTAAAATGTTGCTTAGCCTACATTTGATGCATAGCCGTCGAATAGTAGCCAAAGCTGGTTCAATCTTTGGCCAATTTATCCAACATTGAATCAACATCTATCAAACGTATCGTGTTTACCGGAATATTCCTAGTGGCGCGGCTTTGAAAATTTGAAAAAAAAATTTTATTTATTTCAAACAACTATTAATTACACTCATTCTTTATCATCCCTAAGCCATATGCGACAGTTTTTGTAGTTTATTATTTCAAACATTATTATGTTAAACATGCTATGATATACAGAGCGTTAGTTGAGGCTAACCAACTAACAAGTTGACCCAATGTTGTGTCAATGTTAGGCCAGCATCGTAAACGGTAGTCCAGCATTAACCCGACATTGGGTCAACGTTTCGTGTTAAGCCCGGTACACACGGTGAGATTATCTCATGAGATTTGTCTCAAAGGATAAGTTGGATGGCGAATCTCGCCGTGTGTACCGCGCCTAAGACACAATGTTATGACCCAAAAGATGTCGTTCAGAAATTCTGCATGTTCAATTTCCCTGAGACAAAATCAGAGGCGCCGCTATCTTACGCCGCACATACAATTGCCCAGCATTCATCCAACATTGGGTTAACGAGTTATTTTTCTTGCTCTTGCTACAATGTACTCTGGTTCCCAGAGCCACACTACGCGGCGTGGCCGAGCTTCAAGTAGCCTCTGGTATGCCACAGTGGCGAATGTTTGTGACTTGTTGCTATTTTTAGATGAAAATAGGGTAATCCCCGAATTTAGGCATTTTTGAAAGGTCACTTCCCCGGATGAAGAGTTGTTCACAGTATTGTATTTCCCCTCTGACGCATTTCCTATGAATTGACTTAGAAAATTATTCACCGGCCTCAATAGCACAGGCATGAAGGTCACGTGACTAAGAACCTTGGCCTATACCCGGCTATAAATGAAATTGGCCGGGATCGCCAGGCAAGCTGCAATGGGGCTGTCAGGCGCATGGATCACAGTGATTTGATCACCAGCATCTGTAAAGCCCGGTACACACGGTGAGATTATCTCATGAGATTTGTCTCAAACGATAAGTTGGATGGTGAATCTCACCGTGTGTACCGTGCCTAAGACACAATTTTATGACCCAAAAGATGTTCAGAAATTCTGCATGTTAAATTTCCCTGAGACAAGATCAGAGGCGCCGCTATCTTAGTCTAATTCAGATGCCACATGGAGCACCCCACCACCTAGTATACCTATATTGTACATGATGAGTAAAAATAAATAATAATAATAATAGAGTGTCTAAATCCGTCATAGGGACGTTCATGGGCGCGTGACAGTTAAAGTTTAACTAAAACGATTATATGGACAAAATAGTTGATTATCATTTTAAAATAATGAAACATGTTATGAACATTCTATTGTCTCTGAGGATATGCCTCGCTGAATGAGTACTGTATATGTCCATATAGTGTCCATACCAGCAAACACATGAGACAAGATCAGAGGCGCCGCTATGTTAATCGAATTTAGATGGCACAGGGAGCACCCCACCACCCACTATACCTATATGTACATGATGAGTAGGCCTACTGTAAATGTCCATCGTGTCCATTCCAGCAAACACATGACAATAAACAAATGGTGTTTTACTGCTGGTCCGACGTCTAAGATGACGGGCCAACATTAAAACAACGTTTTTCTGGATGCATCGTGTTTGCCGGAATGTGTGCTAGATTTATCCACGTGCTTTCGAGCTTTGTCCATTCGCAAAGAAATCCTGAATGACTCTGAGTCTTGGTCTTCAAGCTCTTTTTGTAACGCGTGGAAGGCATCGAGTTTATTCCTATTTTTAATTTGCCATCGAACCCAAATAGCTCGTCTTTTTGCGGCTCGTCTTGCACGTCGTTTCTGTACAATCGTAGACAACATAATGGATGTGCAAATTTTACCACCATTTTTATAATTTTGAAAGTGTATGTAGTTTAGTCCAGAGTCTGGAAAAGCCCAGAATGCACATGTCCCAGCGAGTGTCGTAAAAGATAATTTTACCGTGTGTACAGACAATCTCATGCGATATATTTTATAAGATTAATCTCATAAGACATATCGTATGAGATAATCTCACCGTGTGTACCGGGCTTTACACTACAAATGCTCCTGTGTAGTGTTAGAATATGCTAATCAATTAGTTCACCATGCATGCTTCCCATTCTCTCTATCAAGAACAGTATACTGTATATAACTTGTTTTTCTTTGTATCAATAATATACACGAACTGTGACATCCAGTTCAATGTTTGGTGTAAAATACATGTAATTCTTGGTCTACAATAAAATGTCTCTTTTATGTGCCGAATGGTACGTAATTTCACTTTCTATGTTCCACTAAATTATATCAGTTTGAAATATATTAATTATATTAGAACTCTATTCAAGGAATCTATCCCTTGGTTTGAAATTTCATACAAAACGGCGCTTGTAGAATTTACAAAAACGCAATGAATACAACGTACGCCTACTTCAGTTATTTTTACCATTACACAACATTAATGAACTGAAATAAGGAAACACAAGAATTCGACATAATGCTAAATGAAGGAAAGCTCACCGTTTTCCATAAAGACCCAACATTCATCCAACATTGGGGCAACGTCTGGTGTTGTTCAACATCCCGCGTTTAGTATAATTATCCTGATATCCCAGTAAATAATATCATTTTGAAATCTACTAATTGTATCACTCTATATACAGACCTCTATTTAAAACATTTGAAATAATAAAGAACACACGTTAAAAATTAAGACACGGAATAAAAACAAAGTAGTTTAGCATTAGTAATTTTAGTTATATTTCCCATAACGACAGCAATCACAGCGTGCTTTACATAAATATTTATTGTGTCAAAGAATGTACTTACATTTCCTGTTCTTGGTGCAGGATAATTGATGATGTGGTCTATTCTGTGTTATACCAGAGATGTTATAACGCGAAGGGAGTGTCATAGCGTAAAACACGCACATGTGAATCCAACAGCCAGCTGAACCCGACTGGTAGGCTACTATTGTATCCTCATCGTCAGTCTACATTTCGGGCCTACGTATCACCAAAATCTGCCCGTCTTAACCATGTTATAACAAGACAGTAATATTATTTCAATAACAAATGTTAAAAAAAGTTAATCAAGTAAAAGTTCACATCTATGTGGAATATTATTTTTGACACATTTGAAAAATTCGAAACCAAGTAAAAATAAGATGAATCGGGCTTTAGGCCACCTTTGTGCACATATAGGCTAAACTGGGCCAAGAGAACCTCCTGAGGATGTTGAGATGAATGAGATGACACTGTCCTCCAGACACAGGATTCGTAATTCGAGCACTGGCGGTCTGAGGCCGAGCACGCTACCTCTCGGTCACGGAGGCTCCCCACAATACTGAGTTTCACACGTGGATGGGGAAGAAACATTTTTTGTTTCTTTCAAACCGCCGAGACCGGGAACCGAACCCCGAACTCTAGCGTGAAAGGCAGCGATGCTAACCACTACCCTAGGGCCCCGCCCTCGAAACCAAGTAATGAACCACGTGCAATATTACTTATTTCCTCAACCATGTTAAATCGTGTGGCATCACGACATTTAGCATTCACAAATATGTATATTGCAATAAAGATTTTTTTTTTTATTTTAACTTTGTTTTAAGACTTTTTTTATTGAAAAAAATGATGATATCATAATAAATTTCAGATCCCATTCGATTGACATAACTCCATGGTAACGTCATCGCAGAACATAAATGGAAATAGCGGAAATACCAAAAAACATATAGACAGTTAAAATATTATTTTATAATATAATTTATTATTTCAGAAATAGCAACATTTTACATTTTAGTAAATTCACCGCCGTTATTTTTTTTCAAAATAGCTACAATAATGTATCAACTTCTGCTCCCTCATACTTGACATAGCCAACACATACCACTGGGGAATGTTTTGGTGACATTTTGATCAGCATATCATCAACCCTTTAATTACTACGGCCAATAACAAAGAAATTTTCGTTAGCGTGTTTCATGAAAAAGTTTCCATCAAATTTTCTTTTAATTTGGTAATTTAAATGCTCAGCAAAGTCAGATAATCGCACCATTAACCTTTGGGAGCAATTTTAAAATGGCCGCTAAACGGCCATTTTGAATTTGAGTAATTTTGTGATATTTACATAACTCAAAACAATATAAAACAAAATGCCTCACACAAGGATAACCCATGACAAATCTTGCAGAGATAAAATCCAAAGTGGCCACTTTAAATTGTTTTTTCTCATTTCGGAAATCTTGCATGATAACTAAAGCGATAATATAAAATATTAAAGCTGCATAACTATTTTTCTTATTTTATTCTAGAGATCAAATCATAAAAATGAGTGTTTTATTTTTTTATTTTACTATTCTGGTTACCGAGTTATTATGCTTTTAAGTTGGACAATTTGTCAACAAAGCTACCGCACCAAAACAGACCTGATCACAGCGGACTAAGACACTCTGTCTGTATAATCAGGCTATTAAAAGTACCAAGTGTCAGATAACGAACAACATTAAAAAAAGATGGAACACGCTCAAACTTATTATTATTTTGAAAGTGATGATAGGTACATTTCACAGTACACAGTTTATTTTGGCATGTCATATCTATGATTTGTTGCTTTGTGCGATATGGGTGAGACATGCATATAATGTCATATTTAATTTCGGACCCTGTGTAGGGAATGTTAGTATCTTTAAAAATGGGACTATCCTCTTCGTAGCTTCGTAGCTATTTTAAGTGTGAGCCAATAATCCGAGCCTTTGGCCCGCCACTGATCGAGCTGCTTTCATCTGACCTGCGAAATCACGCCAAAAACGACACGTAAACCATATTTTTCACTATTTTGATTTTGCGTGATATTCTTGAAGAACATTTGCAGTTTTTTATTTTATACCTCACGGGCATTTCAAAATATAGTGACAATGCTATTTGAAAATATCAGACTATTTTTTTTTCATCGTTAGTCATCACATGCAGTGATATAAATTACAAAATGCGGTAAAATAAAATAATTGTAAAAAAGAAACCTTTACGATACCGGTAGGCCTAACTGAGTTCCCAGCAAGCGAGAGACATTCACCCATTGATGGGTCAATGTTGGACCAGTATCATAGAAGCTGGGCCAACATTGAACCATCAATGGGTCAGTGAATCGTGCTTGCTGGGTGATTATAGGGGCTGACCTAGTCACCAACGAGTGGTTTGGGTGGGCTTGGCATCGCAGCCAACACGAGGCATTGATCCGATGTCGGACTAATTTGGGCCCATTGTCTACGGCTCTGGCCTAACGTTAGACCAATGCGCCTCAACGTCTCGTGTTTGTTATTAAGGGGTTTGCTGTTGGTCTAATGTAACATTATATTGGCCCATAGTAACCACCATTTCGTACACATTGTATACAGATGGACAGATTTACCACACCATATAACTTGATGGTGCATCGCGTCGTTATCTAATCCAGCTAAATTTACATCGATTTGTGCATTTATAAAACCTTTAAAAATATATGAATGATTGTTACGAACATTTAAGGTTATTTCTGTCGAAATAAACAAAACAGTTATGCAGCTTTAATATAATTGAAATTAACTGAATTAAGAATGAACATATTTTGAGGGTTTATGTTATTGTTAACTGAGTAACGTTATTTATGACGTTGTGACAACGTTATTTTGAAACATGTTCCATGAGTACGTAGGCCTAACGTCATTACGACGTTGTTAGATGTTTTTAAAAACCGTCAGCACTGTAACATGAATGTCAGCACTGTATCTCGAAGATGAATACTGTACATAGCATTGTATTGTGTTTTTTTATGGGATAATATTTAAATGACAATGTTAAAATTAAATTTTCATAAAAACAATACAATGTATGAGTGTAGATTATCACAATGTTTCAAAAAGTTACGTTGACACCCCGCCTGCATTTTCCTGGCAGCTTCTTCAAATTAAGATAATACCAAATATTCACTGCTGGCCTTATTTTCTTTATCACAAAACGTCCCTCTATCAAAAAAATACAAAACCTTTAGATTGAATTCACAGATTTAAAAATCGTGTTTCTGTAGGGCTAGAGTGGCTCTGTCATATATACATACAAGTCTAGAATTATTTTCTTCTCCTGTGAGTAGAAATCATCAAAAGTTTTAGGTCGCTGTGGTGATGCAGCTGATGTACAGGCAGAAATGAGTGCATGACTGCATGAGTGCATGACTGCACCCTCTCGCCAAAAATGCAAAATTTTGAGGTGTAACAAAACATTTATCGAAAAAATGTCCAAATGTACAACCACATATTCTCATACATATCGTATGAGATAATCTCACCGTGTGTACCGGGCTTTACACTACAAATGCTCCTGTGTAGTGTTAGAATATGCTAATCAATTAGTTCACCATGCATGCTTCCCATTCTCTCTATCAAGAACAGTATACTGTATATAACTTGTTTTTCTTTGTATCAATAATATACACGAACTGTGACATCCAGTTCAATGTTTGGTGTAAAATACATGTAATTCTTGGTCTACAATAAAATGTCTCTTTTATGTGCCGAATGGTACGTAATTTCACTTTCTATGTTCCACTAAATTATATCAGTTTGAAATATATCAATTATATTAGAACTCTATTCAAGGAATCTATCCCTTGGTTTGAAATTTCATACAAAACGGCGCTTGTAGAATTTACAAAAACGCAATGAATACAACGTAAGCCTACTTCAGTTATTTTTACCATTACACAACATTAATGAACTGAAATAAGGAAACACAAGAATTCGACATAATGCTAAATGAAGGAAAGCTCACCGTTTTCCATAAAGACCCAACATTCATCCAACATTGGGGCAACGTCTGGTGTTGTTCAACATCCCGCGTTTAGTATAATTATCCTGATATCCCAGTAAATAATATCATTTTGAAATCTACTAATTGTATCACTCTATATACAGACCTCTATTTAAAACATTTGAAATAATAAAGAACACACGTTAAAAATTAAGACACGGAATAAAAACAAAGTAGTTTAGCATTAGTAATTTTAGTTATATTTCCCATAACGACAGCAATCACAGCGTGCTTTACATAAATATTTATTGTGTCAAAGAATGTACTTACATTTCCTGTTCTTGGTGCAGGATAATTGATGATGTGGTCTATTCTGTGTTATACCAGAGATGTTATAACGCGAAGGGAGTGTCATAGCGTAAAACACGCACATGTGAATCCAACAGCCAGCTGAACCCGACTGGTAGGCTACTATTGTATCCTCATCGTCAGTCTACATTTCGGGCCTACGTATCACAAAAATCTGCCCGTCTTAACCATGTTATAACAAGACAGTAATATTATTTCAATAACAAATGTTAAAAAAAGTTAATCAAGTAAAAGTTCACATTTATGTGGAATATTATTTTTGACACATTTGAAAAATTCGAAACCAAGTAAAAATAAAATGAATCGGGCTTTAGGCCACCTTTGTGCACATATAGGCTAAACTGGGCCAAGAGAACCTCCTGAGGATGTTGAGATGAATGAGATGACACTGTCCTCCAGACACAGGATTCGTAATTCGAGCCCTGGCGGTCTGAGGCCGAGCACGCTACCTCTCGGTCACGGAGGCTCCCCACAATACTGAGTTTCACACGTGGATGGGGAAGAAACATTTTTTGTTTCTTTCAAACCGCCGAGACCGGGAACCGAACCCCGAACTCTAGCGTGAAAGGCAGCGATGCTAACCACTACCCTAGGGCCCCGCCCTCGAAACCAAGTAATGAACCACGTGCAATATTACTTATTTCCTTAACCATGTTAAATCGTGTGGCATCACGACATTTAGCATTAACAAATATGTATATTGCAATTAAGATTTTTTTTTTAATTTTAACTTTGTTTTAAGACTTTTTTTATTGAAAAAAATGATGATATCATAATAAATTTCAGATCCCATTCGATTGACATAACTCCATGGTAACGTCATCGCAGAACATAAATGGAAATAGCGGAAATACCAAAAAACATATAGACAGTTAAAATATTATTTTATAATATAATTTATTATTTCAGAAATAGCAACATTTTACATTTTAGTAAATTCACCGCCGTTATTTTTTTTCCAAATTGCTACAATAATGTATCAACTTCTGCTCCCTCATACTTGACATAGCCAACACATACCACTGGGGAATGTTTTGGTGACATTTTGATCAGCATATCATCAACCCTTTAATTACTACGGCCAATAACAAAGAAATTTTCGTTAGCGTGTTTCATGAAAAAGTTTGCATCAAATTTTCTTTTAATTTGGTAATTTAAATGCTCAGCAAAGTCAGATAATCGCACCATTAACCTTTGGGAGCAATTTTAAAATGGCCGCTAAACGGCCATTTTGAATTTGAGTAATTTTGTGATATTTACATAACTCAAAACAATATAAAACAAAATGCCTCACACAAGGATAACCCATGACAAATCTTGCAGAGATAAAATCCAAAGTGGCCACTTTAAATTGTTTTTTCTCATTTCGGAAATCTTGCATGATAACTAAAGCGATAATATAAAATATTAAAGCTGCATAACTGTTTTTCTTATTTTATTCTAGAGATCAAATCATAAAAATGAGTGTTTTATTTTTTTATTTTACTATTCTGGTTACCGAGTTATTATGCTTTTAAGTTGGACAATTTGTCAACAAAGCTACCGCACCAAAACAGACCTGATCACAGGGGAGTAAGACACTCTGTCTGTATAATCAGGCTATTAAAAGTACCAAGTGTCAGATAACGAACAACATTAAAAAAAGATGGAACACGCTCAAACTTATTATTATTTTGAAAGTGATGATAGGTACATTTCACAGTACACAGTTTATTTTGGCATGTCATATCTATGATTTGTTGCTTTGTGCGATATGGGTGAGACATGCATATAATGTCATATTTAATTTCGGACCCTGTGTAGGGAATGTTAGTATCTTTAAAAATGGGACTATCCTCTTCGTAGCTTCGTAGCTATTTTAGGTGTGAGCCAATAATCCGAGCCTTTGGCCCGCCACTGATCGAGCTGCTTTCATCTGACCTGCGAAATCACGCCAAAAACGACACGTAAACCATATTTTTCACTATTTTGATTTTGCGTGATATTCTTGAAGAACATTTGCAGTTTTTTATTTTATACCTCACGGGCATTTCAAAATATAGTGACAATGCTATTTGAAAATATCAGACTATTTTTTTTTCATCGTTAGTCATCACATGCAGTGATATAAATTACAAAATGCGGTAAAATAAAATAATTGTAAAAAAGAAACCTTTACGATACCGGTACGCCTAACTGAGTTCCCAGCAAGCGAGAGACATTCACCCATTGATGGGTCAATGTTGGACCAGTATCATAGAAGCTGGGCCAACATTGAACCATCAATGGGTCAGTGAATCGTGCTTGCTGGGTGATTATAGGGGCTGACCTAGTCACCAACGAGTGGTTTGGGTGGGCTTGGCATCGCAGCCAACACGAGGCATTGATCCGATGTCGGACTAATTTGGGCCCATTGTCTACGGCTCTGGCCTAACGTTAGACCAATGCGCCTCAACGTCTCGTGTTTGTTATTAAGGGGTTTGCTGTTGGTCTAATGTAACATTATATTGGCCCATAGTAACCACCATTTCGTACACATTGTATACAGATGGACAGATTTACCACACCATATAACTTGATGGTGCATCGCGTCGTTATCTAATCCAGCTAAATTTACATCGATTTTGTGCATTTATAAAGCCTTTAAAAATATATGAATGATTGTTACGAACATTTAAGGTTATTTCTGTCGAAATAAACAAAACAGTTATGCAGCTTTAATATAATTGAAATTAACTGAATTAAGAATGAACATATTTTGAGGGTTTATGTTATTGTTAACTGAGTAACGTTATTTATGACGTTGTGACAACGTTATTTTGAAACATGTTCCATGAGTACGTAGGCCTAACGTCATTACGACGTTGTTAGATGTTTTTAAAAACCGTCAGCACTGTAACATGAATGTCAGCACTGTATCTCGAAGATGAATACTGTACATAGCATTGTATTGTGTTTTTTTATGGGATAATATTTAAATGACAATGTTTAAATTAAATTTTCATAAAAACAATACAATGTATGAGTGTAGATTATCACAATGTTTCAAAAAGTTACGTTGACACCCCGCCTGCATTTTCCTGGCAGCTTCTTCAAATTAAGATAATACCAAATATTCGCTGCTGGCCTTATTTTCTTTATCACAAAACGTCCCTCTATCAAAAAAATACAAAACCTTTAGATTGAATTCACAGATTTAAAAATCGTGTTTCTGTAGGGCTAGAGTGGCTCTGTCATATATACATACAAGTCTAGAATTATTTTCTTCTCCTGTGAGTAGAAATCATCAAAAGTTTTAGGTCGCTGTGGTGACGCAGCTGAAGTACAGGCAGAAATGAGTGCATGACTGCATGAGTGCATGACTGCACCCTCTCGCCAAAAATGCAAAATTTTGAGGTGTAACAAAACATTTATCGAAAAAATGTCCAAATGTACAACCACATATTCTCTGATCGCTGAGGATATAGGCGCTTTAGAAGTTTTTCGCTTGATTGATTGATTGATTAATTGATTGATTGATTGATTGACTTATATATTGATTGATTGATTGATTGATTGATTGATTGATTGATTGATTGATTGATTGATTGATTAATTGATTCATTGATTGATTCATTGGTTCATTGGTTCATTGATTCTTTGATACTCAGAGCACATTGAGACACCACAGCTCCAGGCCTATTTGCACCATATATGTCTTTGAGATGTCTTTGAGATGTTTTACCCTAATGTAAGACATTTCTTCCCATGTAAGACGTTTCTCACCCACTGAATACATTCTGCCACATTTATTCTCATGCGAGCTCACCATGATCTCATTGTGCGATCAGGTACGTAATGATCTCATACGTTCAGTCCAATGTGACAAAGCTATGAGTTTATGTTAACTCACCATGCCCACACAGTGAGTTGAGATAATGATTTCATACAATGAGTGCAGTGTGATAAAACTGTGAGTTCATTTAATCTCACCATGATCTGAAAGTGAGGTCAGTTACTGATCTCATACTGTGAATCTAGTGTGATAAAACTATGAGCTCAGATGAGCACACCATGATTTCACAAATGCACAGTGAGATCAGATAATGATCTCATATCATGAGTCTAGTGTGATAAAACTGTGAGTTTATGTGAGCTGACCATGATCTCACAGTGAGATCAGATAATGATCTTATACCGTGAGCCTAGTGTGATAAAACTATGAGTTCATGTGACCTAGCCATGATCTCACAGTGAGATAACATAATGATCTTATACTGTGAGTCTAGTGTAATAAAACTATGTGCTTAAATGAGCTCACCAAGATTTCACAGTGAGATCAGATAATGATCTCATATCACGAGTCTAGTGTGATAAAACTGTGAGTTCATGTGAGCTGACCATGGTCTCACAGTGAGATTAGATAATGATCTCATACTGTGAGTCTAGTGTGATAAAAGTGTGAGTTCATGTGAGCTGACCATGATCTCACAGTGAGATCAGATAATGATCTCATACTGTGAGCCTAGTGTGAAAAAAATGTGAGTTCATGTGAGCTGATAATGATCTCACAGTGAGATCAGATAATGATCCCACACTGTGAGTCTAGTGTGATACAATTGTAAGTTCATGCATACAACAATAACAAACTAGATGTAAGTGTTTACCATGTCTCCCCCTCGCACTTTTCAAATAGGAGTTATACATTAATTATAATTTTACCAGATAATCAATTTGTACATGTAATTATCAAGTAATATTATGAGGCAGAGGCTAGCAGCTGACTAGGTGCTATTTTGACCCCAAAAGATTAAAGATAGCCGCCACGACCCAGATATTTTCCCGGACTTTCTGAAAAATTGATGCAGTCTACGAATTAATATTAGCGTCAGCCATGCAGTACGTTGAATATCGAGTGTATCGAATAAGCAGCTTTGAAGCTATCAGGGTGACAATGTTCTAATTTGACGAAAAAAGATGGCCTTCATGACCCCGATATTAACCCGAACTTTCTAAAAAAAATTGATGCAGTCTAGTGAATACTACTATATGCAGTATGTTGAATATTAGGTATATCGGGTAAGTGGCTTTGAAGTTACCAGGATGAAAAGGTCCCAAATTGACGAAAAAAGATGGCCACCATGACCGGATATTCTTCTGAGCCTCCTGAAAATTGACGTAGTCTAGTAAATACTACTACTATGCAGTATGTTGAATATTAAGTATATCGGGTAAGTGGCTTTGAAATTATCAGGATGACAAGGTCCTAATTTGATGAAAAAAAGTTTAAAGTGGTAGCGACATCAAAAATAATGTCAGTTTTTATTATTTTAATATTTCCGTAATGATTATAGGATAGTGATGATAATTTTTTTTTTTTTTTTTTTTTTACGAACTGGTTACAATTGAATTAAATGACATGTTTTAAAAAATGCGTAAAAATTCCACAGTTAGATATATCATGTGTGAAAAACGTCAGTGCGATGTTCACAGGTTTTGATGACGTAACCACAACACAGCAGGTTACACTGGGTTATTGACAGCTGATTGCGACATCAACTCAATAAGTTCAAGATTTCAAATCTTTATCGGCAATTAAGATTTTCCCTGATAGGGTTGATGATGACGAAGATAATAATGAAACAAATGCCATCGATTTTACAGTGAATATCTGCCAAGTTTGACGGTAAGACTACTTTATTCATGGTCGTGCTCATGACATTTTTTGACAGGCTCACTATCTCACTCAGTCTCTGAAAGTGTCTGATTGGGACACACTTTTTCGCTGATTGCTCAGTCAAGTTTCAAGCTATTATCGTGAAACTTTTCAACCGCTGTTCTCCAGTTATTTGGTATCTATCCTGAAAATTTTGTAAAAAAATATTGTATAGTTTAAAAGTTAGACCATTTGACACATGACATGTCGTCATGTGATGATGTAGATTGTAGGCTACCGTCCACGCCGGCAATCAGTTTGGCGATCAAACAATGTGGGCTCTCAGAGCAGGTGCCATAGTCAGTTCGCACCATTAGGCCTATTTAGCGAGACGTTTTCCCCCACCTCATATCATGTAAGGGCCAAGTCTGAAGGTCTCGTGGTCCTAGACCTAGGCTACAGTCTGTCCGACGGTGGAGGATGGTCCAAAATGAAAGTTAGCTTTTCGGTATCCAGTCAGTCAATTCTCAACCGATTTTCATGAAATTTTGTAAACCCCATTTTTTAATGATTTGGCATCAATCCTGAAAATTTCATAAAAAAATATTATATAGTTCAAAAGTTAGACCATTTGACATGTAGTAAATGTCTATTTATGACGCTCCTCTATAACCCATTAACTTCATTCAGGTTTATTCTCAGAATTGCGTTACATGTCAAATGGTCTAACTTTTGAAATACTCGATGGAATTTCGCAAAATTTTCAGGGTTGTTGCCAAATGACTAGATAATAATGGTTGCTGAATCTGGTGATAATCGCTTCATCTAGGCGTCATCAGATTTCTAGGATATTCCCCCTAAAAAGGAGAGCCAAATGCTAAAAGCCAGACAGCAGAAATGTAGTTGCTATTGCCAGTATTGGGCGTAGGACATCTATACTATAGCCTAAAATAGGTACTATTTAGGGACGCACCATTAGATATCTGGAGGGGGGGCTAGAGTTTTTGTTGCTTGCAAACTTTTTTATTACCTCCGAGAGAAAACAATCTTTTTTTTTGCCGATCAACGTCCGACAATGTTTAGTCGAAGATATTGTTTGTCGTATGCTTTCCCTATTATGTAGGTTACCATTTGGTGTTTTTTCTGGTCAACATATTTTTCATCAATTTCGACAACAAACTGTTTTTTTCTGCCCACATTTTCAACAAACTTTTTTTTTCTGACTTTTGTGGCGACAAACTATTTTTAAGAAAAATTCTCTAGCCCCCCCCCCCCCCAGATATCAAATGGTGCGTCCCTTATTATATAAGGGACGCACCATCCGAGGGGTGTGGCTATAGCTTTGGTTGGTTTCACAACTTTTTTTCCGACTTTTGTGGCAACAATTATTTTTCACATTCCTTCTATCCCCCGATGCATCCCTAAAAGTCCTACTTTTATAGTAGGCCTAGACTATAGATCTAGTAGTAGGCCTACTGTGTCAAGTCTGGATAGGATAGCTGTCTCGCACTGCACGTCTGTGGAACGGGGCAAAGTCAGCTATGGAAAGTCAAAACAGCAGTATCTGCTTGATTTTAAGGTAATCAGATACTGCTTTTTGGCTTTGCAGGGTATAATTAACAGTACTACTAGACTCTAGAGCATGTCGAGTCTGTTCTGGACACCAGTTTCTGGGAGTAGTCTTTTTTCAATTCGCTATTTTAAATTTTTAAACGATTTCTTCTTAGATCTTTTTTTTCATCTCCCCCCAACATCCGTGGAAATTTGGTGGGATTTTGTTGTGTATTAATTATCAAAGTTAGCCCATTATGATTTGGCATGTAATAAATTAGATTACAGCTGTCATTTCTCCATCACCTTGAAATAAGAATTTAATTTAATACATGTATGCCAAATGGTCTAACTTCCAAATACATATCAAAATTCCACAAAATTTTCAGCGATGTTGGGAGAAGTTGAAAAAATGATCCACGAAAATTACACACAAAAATTTGAATAGCAAATGAGAAAATTGAAAAAAGGCTACCCTAGTATTTCCAGGATTGGACGAAAAAGACTTAAGTCTTGTGTAGTTTATTCAATCAAACTAGTTCACCAGCAGAGACTAGACACTGCCGTAGGCTAATGTTGTTTCAACAGCAGAGAAAGGTTGGTGACATGAGGAATACCAAAATAATAATGATACATACACCTTTAGTGGCACAATGCCAATGGTCTACATCATGCCTGCACTCACCCCTTTTGTGTCAGTCAATTCTATATTGAACAGCATTCTAGTCTGGTTATTTAATTACCTGGTTACTCAAGTTTCTGTAGGCCTACATATTGTGTCGACTTTGCCTCTAGATATTGGTTTACCTACTTTCACCATATGTTCTTCTGGTTATTCAATCATACAATCAGCTAAATGTTACCCTGGATGCCTTCAAAAGTTTGAAATCTTTCAAGTAATCTTCTGTAGACTTTGTGATTTTTTAAAACTATTTTATTTCAATTATCAAACTTATGACAATATTAAATGTCATAATAAATCCTTACAATATGATATAGAATATTTTGCTTATCAAATTTAATCGATTAGTAAATGACCAGTAGGCCTATTGCATGTAGTATTTTGTGACACATTGACCAAACATCTTTTTCTTTCATTAACGATACATGATAAATAGGTGTTGCCCTTTCTCTAACATAATTTTTTTTTTCATTCACTGAGGGGTGTGAATTGCAGTAACATTTCACAGCTCACTGTGAATCAAATGTTTAATACCATAAGATGAACTGGTATACTATTTTCTTGTCATTTATCATAATTAAATTGTATCAAACATTATGTCTCTGTTTAAAAATAGAGACAAATATATAGGTTACAGCAAACAACATTATTTTGGAAATGCACATTAAAAATTATGTAGGTACAACTGATATTTTATAATTATTTCTGTTTCCTACGTTTAATTTATCTTTAATTTTCAGGCACTAAATATGGACTGTGGAGATGGTAGGATACTGTTTGCTGAGCATTCCTTGTAATGTCAACTCCAAGTATTTCCACTGATCATGCTGAAAGGACTTCTTTCAAATATGTGAACACAAGTAGAAGTCCATGTGAAAATTGATGCATCACTTCAAAAACAATAATGAAATCTTGATCCTGTTTTAATGTATATTTTCACAGGGCCTACATTTCCCAATGTAATCAACATACCTACTAATTTTCTTTCCTCACTAAATTATTCTTATATATATCTTATTCATGTAATTATAAATGAATTGGGAAAGACTAATCTTCAACCTGAACATTTGAAAGGAATTCATATATTTCATATTACATATCACTATCCTAGTAGCATTTCATTTGTGTGTCAATTTGACATGTGTGTCAATTTGGTTGACAGCAACATATATTGTCCTAATTATTAATTATTTTCGTTTAATTTATGGCTCAATATATCTTGAAAAAAACATCAATCATTTATTTGTGTTATTTTGTAATTTTAGTTGCCTTTGATCAGTCTTGATATATTTCTACCTTATTGACTGCCCATAAACTTGATAACAGTAAAAAAAAAAAAATCAGAATTAATATAGCTGTTGTTCCATGGGCCTATCAATTCTACAATATAACTCCATGAACAATACTTGAGTGTGTCTTACTTGCAATATTCAATGTGAAAATTAACTTTGTTATTTGTGTTAATGCTTTGTTCTTTAAGATTATAATAACATTTGAAAATAGGTTGTTGGCATAATTTAGAAATGTTGTTTGTCACATATTGCAGGTTTATACTGAGGATGTGAAGCAAATATATTTGAAGGAACTGTGATTCAGTCCTGATTTATTTATCAGCAATTTAATTGATTATTGATAATTAATATTGATCATCATAATTGGTGTGCCAAAATTATCGATTATAATAGATCATCAATAATCAGGGGGCCACCATTCAATCTCGAGGGGGGAGGGGAGGGGGAAATAAAATAAAATAAAAAATTTGGGGCAGATTGCATGGAATAAATATTATATTTCAGTTCTACATTGTAACAGTTTATAAACATGTAGTAAAACTTGAATTTTTTAGCGAGCCGGGTTGAAATAAATAATTTGTCCATAACAAATACCCCAGGCCCCCACATGGTAAATATACAATGGACAAATAAAATAAATCTTGGCTCACATATACTGACCATCTTAACTGTTTACAATTTACTGATGGTATTTATGTACTTGTTATGCTTTTGATTTTGTAAAACTGAAAAAAACAAAATTTTAACTTAGGCTCTAATTTTGTCTGAGAGTCTTTGTGCAAATTGGATAAAAATGAGAAAACATAGTAGTGTCGGCTATCATTGCACTTTTTTCACAAATTTTTACCTTTCAATCCCCTCTCTTTTCTTTTCATTCATTTTCTATGACACTGGACTACAACCCTACTAATGCAGATAAGGCACATGCTGTATGGTGACAGTAGAACATAAGTGTCTGAACCAGTGGCACTCCATAACTACAAATTTTTGCATGTTTTATTGCCCCCAATGCTGATTTTAATGTAAGATGTCATGTAAAATTATATTTTAAATGTTGCGATATTGAAACCACAGTAAATAGGCTTGTGGTACAGAATCGGTCAACTTATTTTCATATCCAATTCTGATATCTTTTGTAGTTGTGAAAACTTGAATACAAAACTTCAGATTTCCGACATAATATCCTGAACAAATCCATCCGCCTGTAAAATATTACATAAAAATGTCTGGTCTTATACATAACAAAATTGCAAAAAAATGAAATTAGACTATGTCCACTGCCCTATGAGGAAGTTGTGGAGGCCATCATTAAGGCCGATTGGACAGAACAATGTGGGAATCTCTAAGAATTGCACTAGTTTGCCCAGGGTGAAGTTTTGTTTGCCGGCCCTATGCTTCCTCAAGGGGCGCACCAAGGGTAAAAATGAAAGTTTCTTAGCCATAAGGATGAAAATTCATCAAAATTTTTCTTCTTCGATGACCCCTCGTGGACTTGAAAAAAAGAGAAACCGGAGGCTATGCCCAAATTTCTGATTGTTACAGGGGCGGATCCAGGATTTGAAAAGGAGGGGGCGCAGGTGGCTCGGGGGCGAGTTTTTGGGCATATTTAGGCAAATTTAGGGGACTTTTTAAAGAATTTGACGCAAAAACGGGTGGGCGTGCGCCCCCTCCCCTCTGGATCCGCGCCTGTGTTATGTGCATATGTGGTATATTTGCTACTATTACTATATTGCGGGGCACTAATTGGGTGCCCTGCTGTATTTAAAAACTAAAACTCAATATTATTCATCTCCGCAGTCTTCTTCAGCTGCTTCACCAAACTTCGGACACCATTTTTTATGGTTCGAATTGTTTCATCAATTTAGCTCAGATTTTGATCTAGCACAGTATTTTTCTTGCTCAGTGAAAACAGTGGAATGTGGTCAAATATTTATTTTAGCATGTTGGCAGTTACCAAAAAAAGGTCAAAATAATTATTTAGGACAATTAAAAAAAAATGTGATGTGCCTAACATGGGCCCTGGGCTGGTATTGACATGTCACTTGCTGACAGTGAGGCTCACAGTAATCATAATATTAATAGGTAGGCCTAGCCCTAGGTTTACTGGTTTAGGCCTATAATGCTTTGCTTTGCCTTTAGTCTCAGGCGCGGATCCAGAGGGAGAGCCCACCCCTTTTTGTGCTAAATTCTTTAAAAAGTCCCCTAAATTGGCCTAAATTTGTCAAAAAAAATTTGTGTAGGCGAACCCCCTGCGCCCCCTCCTTCCCCCCTGAGTCTAGTGTGTGACGGCCCACAGACTGTCAGTGTCAGTGTCCTGCAAGTTTCATTGTTATTTGACAGCGATTGGAACCGGTCCCCCGGCGAAAATGCAGCCTGAGAGGCTGACCCAGCAAACACGAGACGTTGAGCCAATGTTGTTTTAATGTTGAGCCACCGTCTTCGACGTTGGCCCAACATTTGAACAACAATGGCTCAACGTCTCGTGCTTGCTGGGGATCGTCGAGGCCAGCCTCAAGGCTCAACTTCAGAGGGCGATAAATGGTAGGCCTATTGTAGTCTAGCTTTAAATAATAATTTAAATTACCAGTCAACATATCACGTCAAAAAAATATATTTGAAAGTATGTGTGGCCTTTTTAAAAATAATTATTTACATTGCACTGATCGACAGACCACTGCTCAGAGTGACGGCTGTGCGTGCGAGGGGACTGCGTGTGTCACAGGACAGTGGCTGAGCACATGGCGACATGCTCCGGCCCAGTGCAGAGCGGCTGTAATCTGCATATTATGTCTTTTTAATTAATGTATAGTTCATTTTGATCCATAACATAATGTCTACATAGTCTTTTGAATAAATATTTAGTTTGATGAAATCATGAAAGATAATAAAACCGCGTAAATTTGGACATACAAACTTGTGTGCTATGACCATCTGTCACCATGTCTATACAAACATCATTGACCACTGGGTTTGTTTACAATTCTTCCACCTCGCACTGACGTCATCACGTCGAATCTTGCAATACCGCCGGATCTTACGATGTTGGCCAAATTTGACCTTTTGTTGTTCGTAATACCTTTATTGTGCTTTCTATAAAATTTTGCGGTACGGATTATTAATCAGGAAGCTATATATTATAAAATACCAAAGGAATTGTACTGGATTGTCGCTACCACTTTAAAGATGGCCGCCATGACCCGAATATTTTCCCGAACATTTTGGAAAATTGATGCCTAGGAATTAATACTTGCATCCAGTATGTTGAACACAAACTGAATCGAAAAAGCGGTTTTGTAGATGTCAGGGTGACAAGGTCCTAATTTGACGAAAAAAATTAAAGATGGCTGTCATGACCCGAACTTTCTGAAAAATTGATGCAGCCTAGGAATTAATACTTGCATCCAGTAGGCCTATGTTGAACACAAAATGAATCGAAAAAGCGGTTTTGTACATATCATGGTGACAAGGTCCTAATTTGACAAAAAAAAGATTAAAAATGGCTGCCATGACCCGAATATTTTCCCGAACTTACTGAAAAATTGATGCAGCCTAGGAATTAATACTTGCATCCAGTATGTTGAACACAACGTGAATCAAAAAAGTGGTTTTGTAGATTTCAGGGTAACAAGGTCCTAATTTTACGAAAAAAGTTTGAGGATAGCCGCCATGACCCTAATATTTTTCCGAACTTTCTGAAAAATTGATGCAGCTTAGGAATTAATACTTGTATCAAGTATGTTAAACAGGGTAGGGGAGAGTCGGGTTAGTTGAGCCACAGGGTTAGTTGATCACCCCTCGCATTTCTACACATGGGATTTTAAGGGAGTTTCAACACCACCTGGTGATTAACTGTGATATTACTTACATGGCCACGTTGTGAGCACAGATCATTTTGCAGGTGGGGAGTTTTGTGGTTCAAAAATGCATTTTTCGCTGTAGTCAGTAGAATTCAGATATTATAATGTTTGCATTAATATTACGAAAGCAATAGGGATTCTGTAAATTCTTGCTATAGGGTTAGGCAGTTAAATACATAAAGATAGCCTATGTCAATGTAACACTCAACTTGGATCATTGAAATGTGACAAAATTTTACACTTTATACAATATGGCTGTTGTGGGGTAAGTTGAGCCAAATAAGATGAGGTAAGTTGATCAACCGGCTCAATTAACCCCATTTATGGCTCATCTTACCCCAGTAGGTAAATACATTATTACAAAATGTGGATCAACTAACCCCACTCGACATGGCTCATCATACCCCAGTGGGAATATAATATATTGTTATAGAATGTGATATAGTGTAACAAATGACAGTATAAAATAGGTTAAAATAAAGACACATAATAATAGTATATATCTCCTTAATAAATACAAGGAAACAATGATCCATGCATCAATACAGGCTAAAATGCCGAATGTATTACTTGGGACTTGGAAGAGATTTGTCAACAAATTTGATCCTTATGTGATGTACAGAAGTGTTAATTTTTAATTTTTGCATTTTCTGGACAAAAAAACATTTTGGCATGTACATGTACATGTCAACCATAGGTGATCAACTCACCCCCCTGCTTGGCACAACTTACCCCATACAGCGGGTTAATTGAGCCACTACTTTCACCACTCTCAGTTGTGCATTTTTTTAATTGTTCTTTTCATCTTTCATTGATGTTGGATATATGTAATATACTGCCATGTTTTAAAATTATTCAAACCATTCTGCGATCAATTGGGAAAACACCAGACAAATTATTGTAAAAAGTGGCTCAACTAACCCGCCTCTCCCCTATGGATTAGAGGCGGCGGCCATGCGCGGCGGCGCCGCGGCCGGACAAAACCGTACAAAAACTAAAAGCCTCCCCCTGGTAGGGGGAGCCTTAATAATGGATATTATATATAATGCTCTGTCAGGAAGATCTGCTGTTTTGGGACATAAGTTTCCCAAAGTAACTTATCACCATCCTTGCCTTTGATCGTCAGCTTAATTCACTGTTACTTCACGCTCCATCAAGCCCCATAACCACTACTTATTATTTTTTTTACAATTTCATTGGATGACATTGTTAAACTCTCGCAATGAATGCTACACTTTCCCGATCTCGCTGTAGCCTATTATCCGCAGCATTTTGATTACAGTCATCAAAACAGACGGGTTTATTCACGACCACGACCATGCTGTGATCAGATATAAATGATATGGCGAGTGGGATGGTCGGATTAACCAATATGTCGTGGTAAACCTACACCGGGGTTCCGTTATGGGTCACAACGGCCGACGAAGGACTCCTCCCAATCTTGCCATCAAAACTCAAATAACTTCCTCCTCCATCTGATCGACGGTATTAAACAAACCAGGAAACTGTCTTCTCTCTTGTCATGTTTATTTGATTAACATGCGATAACAGCAAAGCACAACCATCCGCGCACGGCACGTCTCTATGGACTTAGCGAGAGCGAGCTGCGGCACGTCCGCAGTCGCTGAGTATCACGCTTCAAGTGAGGGAAAAATACCAAGGGCCGCACCACGCTGCTCAGTGTGCGCACGTCACCACAGTATGACAACGAGGCGGTCATCCCTGTCAGCCTGCGTCCAGGAATCTGGGGATAACTGCCACATTGACTAAGCGATGTCAGGATCCCACATTACCCCCGGCTGAGTGACAACATAGGACCAAACTGACGTGTAGGAGACTGCTTCGTGCAATAGCGGGGTTGTCAATTATGTAACCTCTTATACTAAGCATATTGTTCTTTAAAAAAAATATAGCGGGTGTGGTTACATTGTGGGCGGTTGAAAGCGCAGCATTATACGTGAATTGTCCGATCCTCTTAACACCAACTGTTCTTGATATATTATTTATGTGCTGCAAGCTGCTATCAACCCATTCATTTAATTAACAGAATTGCTATTAATGCTTTAGCAATAAACTTGCTGAAAGCAAATGTCTTTACATTTACATATCTGTACACAATTCTGCCAGGCCTGGCATATTCATTTACAATTTAACAACATTGTGATTACGAGGTATGCGGTTGGGCCCGCCATAGACCTCATTGGGCGCGACTATGGCGTGAACCATCTGCACAAATCGAGCAGGAGTCTGGATTGTGCGTCCGACTCTAGTTTTTCGCACTGTTTGGTCGGTCGAAATTTTTTCGCGATTAGCGATATTCGCATGTTTGCTTTTTGTCGAGTCGATTGCGGCGTCAGCAGCACCCGGGGTTTTACCCCGTAGATGTAAAGGTATGCGGGAATACGTTCGTAAACCACCGCCGTTCCCGTTAGCGCGGGACGCGGCAGGGGCTCGCGAATGCGGCGCTACGTAAGTATTGTCTCTGTTGGACAAGTTTACTTTAACATCTATTTGCTTTGGGACTGTGGCCGATTTTTTATTGCTTCTGACTGCCGTCGACTTGTTTGTGTTGACTCTCGTCCCGTTGGACGTCGGAGTGTCCGCACTACCAGGTCTAGGTGGACCCTGTGGATTCCTACTAGATGTCCTGGTAGCCGTCGACTTCCGTGAGTTGCTTGGCGTTTTACGCTGTGTTGTCGTACCTGTTGTAGGCTCGCACTCCATGTGAGCGGGTTTAACGCGATCTAAGGAGACCGTCTCAACCTTGCCTTTAACTAGGATTTTCATAACTCTGCCGCTCCTCGCGACGACCTTGTATGGTCCGTCGTAAGGGGCGGTCAGAGGCGGTGCAATTGCGATTCGGCGCAAGAATACATGAGTACATGTAGCGATTTCCTTGAATTGGAAAATGTTGTGTTGTTGTGTGTCACGTGGCGGACATAGACGGAGACGCGACATGGCTACGCATAGCTTGTCTGAATAATTCTCCAAATCAGTGTTAGCGTCAACGTTGTACTGTTTAGTAAACTCTCCTGGGAGTCTAAGGGTTGTCCCGTAAATCATCTCAGCAGCTGACCTGCCCAGTCTCTCTTTCACTGCTGAACGAACTCCTAACAGTACGGCAGGTAACGTGATAGTCCACGGATTCGGTGACTCGTGCGCCATAATGGCGGCTTTCAATTGACGGTGGAAACGCTCGATCATGCCATTCGACTGAGGGTGATAACTCGTGGTACGATTCCTAATTAATCCCGAATTGGTTACATAAACTATCCCACAATTTGGACTCGAATTGAGCGCCCCTATCAGTGGTGATAGTGGCCGGGGTACCATAACGTGCTATCCACCCGCTGAAGAAGGCATCGGCGACCGTTTCGGCTCTAATATCTACCATAGGTATAGCTTCGGGCCAACGTGTAAAACGGTCGACGCAAGTCAGTAGATATCTAAAACCATCGGCATAAGGTAAAGGTCCGACTATGTCCACGTGGACATGATCGAATCTCTCGGTAGGTTCAGTGAACTTTCCGAAAACAGGAGTGAAAACAGTCTGGCAACCCTTACAGGTACGACACCATCTAGCAATATCTATGTTCATGCCGTGCCATACAAATCGGGTATTAATCAAAGGTCTGGTGGCTCTATGGGATGGATGGCCTAAACCGTGTAAGTTTGAAAAAACTTTTCGGCGAAATTTCGCGGTAAGGTACGGCCGGTTGTGTCCCGTGGACACATCACACCAGATCAATTGATTATCAAACGATTTCAATAGTTTGAAATTCATAGTTGACGTAGTCGAATGTCTCAAACGTGTGAATTCCGCGTCATTAGCTTGAGCGAGACTTAACGCTTTATAGTCTATCACTGGGCCATCGTGTATTGCTGACACTGATGGTCGTGACAGCGCATCAGCGACGAAATTTGTCTTTCCTTTTACATATCTAATATTGGTGGTGAATTCAGCAATGAACGCTAATTGACGTGTTTGTCGTAGGGATGCGCGCTCAGTGACGGATGACATTACGAATGTTAACGGTTTGTGATCAGTATTAACGAAAAAATGTCGTCCTTCTAAATTGTGTCTGAAATGTTTAATTGTAGCGTATACTGCCAAAAGTTCACGATCGAATGCGCTATAGCGTGTCTCTGCTGGGTTCAGCTTCTTGCTGAAAAACGAAAGCGGCTGCCACATACCGTTTAAAAATTGCTGCAAAACGCCACCGACGGCGACATCACTAGCGTCACACGTGATGTTAAGCTGAGCCGTCGAATCTGGGTGCACCAGAAGCGTAGCGTTTGCCAGTATCTGTTTCGACTCGGAAAATGCTGACTCTGCTTCTTTATTCCACTTCAAATCGAAATTTGATTTCGGTGACAATCTGGTATGGCCTTCGTTGGCAGAAGTCAGTAGATTATTGAGTGGCGTCAGCTTGTCGGCGCAATGCGGTATGAAACGGTGGTAATAATTTACCATTCCCAGATACCTACGCAATGCTCGTTGCTTTTCGGGTTTAATGAAATTAACGATCGCGTCAACGGCGCTAGGTAACGACGAAATTCCTTCGGCGCAAACGTGATGACCTAAGAAACTTAATTCAGATGTTCCGAACTGACACTTTTCAGGACCAATGATGATTCCGTACTCCGACAGTCGGGCAAAAAGAATTCGTAGATGTTTCTTGTGCGTTTTATGATCTGGGCTGGTTACCAGTAGGTCATCCAAATAAACGAAAACGAAATCAAGTCCGCGTGTCACGTGGTCTATAAATTGCTGAAACGTTTGACCGGAATTTCTCAGACCAAATGGGGTTCTAGTGAAATTAAACAAGCCAAAAGGTGTGGTAACAGCAGTCTTGTGTACGTCGGACGGTTCCACCGGAATTTGGTAATAAGCCCTGACTAAGTCTATCTTCGAGACAATTTTCGATCCGGCTAACCGCTGCGTAAAATCTTGAATATGCGGAATCGGATAACGGTCCGGTACGGTCTGTGCATTCAAACTACGGTAGTCCCCGCATGGTCTCCAATCGCCGTTTTTCTTTGGCACCATGTGAAGCGCTGAGGACCACTCGCTGTCGCTGGGTTCAATGACCCCTAATTTAATCATATCGTCAAATTCGCGTTTGGCGGTAACCAACTTATCGGGAGCCAAACGTCGTGGTCGAGCAAAAACCGGGTGACCTTTAGTCACAATCTTGTGAGTAATGCCGTGTTTGACGGGCTCACCCTTTGTCGTAGGGCGTGTCAGTTCCGGGAACTGGCCGAGGAGTTTAGTATATTCATTTTGAACTGTATCGACTCTGTTCAATGAGAGAGGTTTAATCGAAGATAATGAAGTGGCAATGGCTAAGCCTGTACGCATGTCTCGAAGACATCTGCTTCTCAAGTCTACGAGCAAATTGTAGTGGATTAAAAAATCAGCCCCGATTATGGGTTGCTGTACATCTGCCACTATGAACGTCCACGGATATTCGCGCTTCAAACCGACATCGACGATGCGTTTACAATTGCCGTAAGTCTTTATAGTGCTATTATTAGCTGCCACCAGGGGGAGACTGTCAGCGCCCGAAATCCCGTTAGCGCAAGATTTTGGCAGAACACTGACAGCTGCGCCCGTGTCGATCAAATATCTGCATTTGTGTCCTTTATCTGCGACATATAATAACTTAGAGTGAGATAACTGTGGAGAACTAGCGTCCGCGGAGTCATGTCGCGTCTCAGTAATACCGCCAGATGCAAGAGTCGCAATCTTGCTCTGGCTTAGCAGTTTAAAGAAAATGCGCAGGGGCTTCTGCACGTGCGTGCCTTGTCACCGAAAGTCTGGTGAAAATAGCAGACAGGTGCATCAGCCGGATTCGAAGTCTTAGCGGCGTCATTTCTCTGTGTGTTCGGCGGCGGAACGAAAGGTCGAACGGTTGTTTGCGAATTCGTCGGCGGAGCGAAAGGTCGAGCATTATGTTTAACGTCTCTATATTGGCTATGTTGGTTACTAATGAAACCTGAGGCCTGTACATTAGGGACAAATGCAGGCGCGTGAGCGTAGTTATTGGCTCGTCCACGTCCTTTAATCCGTTTCCTCTCAGAAGTTGTTACTGTCTCTAATTTCTTGATGCGTTTGGATAGATCTTCTAACAAACCAACTAATTTGCTGGTCTCGTCGACCTTGATTTCTGCGACCCCCGGCTTACTCTCTTCGACGTCTTGTTCTGCAGCTAGTGCCCTGACAGCCAAAACGGCCAAACTCTCGAGGGAGGCACTGTCGGGTTGATTCGCCAAATGGGCTCTGATGGAAGCGGGCATCTGTCTTATGAGCGCTTGTCGAATCACCGCCTTTCCAACAACAGCTTTGGTGCCGAAACCTGCAGTCTTCTGCAGACGTCTCAGGAACCGTGAGGGAATGTCGCTTCCAATCTTCTCGCCAGAGATAACTTTATTAACCCTTTCAGGTGTTGTCAATCCTCGCCTCTCAATTAGTATGGCTTTCAGGCTGTCATATTTATTTGACCTGAAAGGCTGCAGCAGCACGTCTCTCACGTCTGATGCTATCTCGCCAGAAAGTGCAGAGCAGGTTAGGCTATACCGCTCGTCGTCATCATCGATCTGGTGGAGGGCGAATTGCGTCTCGATTTGATTAAACCAGAGTTCCACATCAGAGGCGTAGAAAGTTGCAATTCTAAACTTGGGCAAGTTCGTAGCTCGTTTCTGCGGCTGTCTACCAAGCGGTGAAGAACTCCTTGATGAGTCACTCCTCGAGTGGGAATTCAAACGTCTATCCCGAGCAATCCGAGCAAAATCGGCTTTGAGGCGTTGATATTCCTCGTCAGCTGCCCGGAATTGAACCTCATTGTCTTCACTGTCGGGATGATAGCTATCTTTTGGTCTAGCACCCGCGCCTTCTAGAGGCGATGACATGAATCCTTCGCTGTCGTACTGCTTTGACATGATGAAGTAGTGTTTGTGAAATTATTTAATTAATGAAGCACCTGGGGTAGCTGGCCTATTGGCTCTGTGCCTACCCCAAATGTGTGCGCGGACAGGTTGTGCAATGCCGTAAAAATCAGATGAAAAATGTCTGTAATATGTTGAAGTTAGAAGTGTAGACTGTAGCAAATGTTCATGCTATGTCGCATGGTGCGAGAAACGGGGGTTGCAGATTAGTTGCAGAAATATGCGTCGTTGAATTTTCACCCAAGTGCTGTTCACAAATTCACAAAAGGTATGTATCGATTAAAATGAAAACTGGAGGTCTATATGAGACATAAAACGTTTTCACTGAGTCACACACATGCAAAATGGTACCGTGAAAACCGTAGGTCGCAGTGGTACATAAAAAACAATATGCCAGATATAACTGTGATAAGCTATGCTAAGCTATTATAATAGTTTTTGTAAATCGACCTGGGTGAAAAAAAAAAATTCACACAAGTCGAAAAACACATTCAAATATTTGCAATGTTTCGCAATAGCGCAACTGTCAAATCGAATATTTCTGTATTTATAAAAAATTTAAACTTCAGAAATAACTATCGTGAGAAAATTTCGTACTCAAACTGATAGACTAAATGTGACTGCGAAGAAAAACAGTGACATTTGTGATTTAAGAATAATATCTAAAACGTGACTGACAGTAGTCTATGCTGATAAATGATAAAGTGTATCATTTCGCTGAAAAATGATATCTGTGATGAACATTCCACGTTTTTTTTTTATAATGGTACGTTCATCACCGAATCACTTCATAAACGTCCGAATCAATCGCTCGCATCGATTCATTGGTTGACGTATAAACCGACTGTGTTCGATGGCGGTTGGTTTATGTCGCTTGTGGTGGGTGTGTGTGTGATCAGCGCTCACAGCCTGTGCGGCAGGCAGCATGTGGCGTATAGTCTGAGACGGTAAGCTTTGAGCGATGCGTACATAGTATACAGTCAGCATCCCTGTCTCGCCTCACATTAGCATATTCATCAGCTACTGCGTGCCCAAATAAGGCGCTGAATAGCCTAGCACGATTACAAACACCAAAAGCGTTTCAAAGTGAATAAAAAAATCTAACACAATTAGTGACAGAATTTCGTTTTCGAAACGACTTATTTACACATTTTCTCCCTCAATCGTGTTGAAAAAGAAAATTTACAAACAATTAAAAAAAATATTTATTACAAACTGTCCGTGTAAAATTTGGAACACGTGACTAATAATCTCCACCAAATCAAAATGGCGGCTTACTTTATGCTAATGTGTTGCGGCGACACAGGTTCACTGTCCCGATGCATGCCGGTTAGGGGGGAACACGTGGGTGCCCACGGCGAGCTTTGAGCTAAGTTAGGGAAACCAGCGACCAAGATGGCGCTCACCTACCAAATACAAATACAATATTCAGCATTCTCTGAAATAACATATGATAATAGTACAAAATATTGACCTACAGTCCTGGGAATATTTTTAAGCAGACCAAATAAGACCGTTTATTGACATTCATTTAGGGAAACAATTTATTTTGGCCCTAAACCTATTAAAGGTTACCCGAGTCGAAGCGGTAGTAAAAATCTCTGTCGATTTTTAGAAAAATCGTGAAAAAATTTGACGAGATTTCGTCTGTGGACTTTAAGATCGAGTTACCCAATTATGGTAATCAACGATAAAAATAAGTTATAGAAAATACCCCCTTCCTACTCGCCTACAGTGGCATTAGTAGGATGAAGGCATTAAACAAACTCTTACGATAAAAAAAAATGATAGACTATGTCTATAAGAGTAATTTTCTAGATTCTTCTAGAGAATCGGCAAGGCCGCCATCTTGAAAAGGCGCCAAACACGTAGAATTTCGACCAAAAATTTAGAAATTTACGCCGTTTTCGACGCAAAGAAACGTGCTTCTCGTCTGGTAACTCTTTCTAACTAATTAAAACTGGCATACATATATTTTGACCTACAGCTTTCACGTACCTGGTGAAAAAAATGCTAATGATTTTTTTCAAAAAATCCCCTAAAATTATGAAACTATCCTTGAAAACAGCAGTTTTCACCCGGCGTCTAGGTGAAAACACTGTTGCGTGAACGATCAGCCGTCAGGGTCACCAATATGGCGAGTGGGATGGTCGGATTAACCAATATGTCGTGGTAAACCTACACCGGGGTTCCGTTATGGGTCACAACGGCCGACGAAGGACTCCTCCCAATCTTGCCATCAAAACTCAAATAACTTCCTCCTCCGTCTGATCGACGGTAATAAACAAACCAGGAAACTGTCTTCTCTCTTGTCATGTTTATTTGATTAACATGCGATAACAGCAAAGCACAACCATCCGCGCACGGCACGTCTCTATGGACTTAGCGAGAGCGAGCTGCGGCACGTCCGCAGTCGCTGAGTATCACGCTTCAAGTGAGGGAAAAATACCAAGGGCCGCACCACGCTGCTCAGTGTGCGCACGTCACCACGGTATGACAACGAGGCGGTCATCCCTGTCAGCCTGCGTCCAGGAATCTGGGGATAACTGCCACATTGACTAAGCGATGTCAGGATCCTACAATGACATAACAGTCCCGTCCCAGAAAACAGTCATTATACCCAATGTTGTTTTATTGCCGGTCCAGCGTCGTAGCCGCCGTACCGGCAATAAAACAACGCTGGATAAACGTCTCTTGCTGGCTGGGGTGATTTTAAACGTCACATTGCATACCACCCAGCAAACACGCGACGTTTACCCAATGTTGGGTCAACCTCTACGGCATAGGCCAAACATTAAACCAGCATTGGGCATTAAACGTTCGTGTTTGATGGATAGTAGTATAGTCCCAGAGCTAGGGGGGTTTTATTTGTGTTGAAAGGTCCATACGATCCAAGAGTTCCACCTATAGTGAAGTTTTCTCAGGAATCCGAATCTGCGCGTCTTACAAAAATCATTCTGTCCAAAAGTACCGTTAAAACCCTTCAAACACTAGTACCGTCAAAATCGCAAACCGCAATTTGAAATATTGCGTATGAAGTGATTGTTTGCTAAAATTGTGGTAATTTTCTATTTAAATAATTTTTTAATTATTTATTATCCTCACATATGACACAGGCTTTCACATGGATGTAAATTTTTTTGTGTCTGATCAATGACAAATACACAATATAGCTTTAAGTTGGTATTTTAACACGTAATTTTACTCATTTTTCATATTTTTTTACTAAATAGACAAAATACTTTTCTCTCAGCGAATTTTTGTATAGTATAAATGTTTAGTTTTGATTCAAACATGTTCTAGAACTATTGTTGACTTAAAATTTGGAATAAAAAGAATGAGTTATGTGAACATATTAGGGCCTACTCGCTTTTTTCGTTAGACGTAAAATTAGCTCAATTTTCTTCAGGCTCGGGAAAATCGACCATATCTCACGTTTTTGCCCACTGAGTAGTCAAATTTTAAGCTATATCAATATATTTGATATCAATAGATATCTACTGGCACAGGCCGTCACATGGATGTATACATACAAAAATATTTTGTATCTGATCATTGACAAATGCACAAGAGAGCTTTAAGTTGATATTTTACCCCTTAATTTGACCTTTTTTTCATACTTTTTCAGTAAATAGTCAAAATACTTTTTTCTCAACTAATTTTTGTGTATAATAAATATTTAGTTTTGATTCAAACATGTTCTAGAACTATTGTTGACTTAAAATAAACCCATTTGGAATAAAAAAATAGTGAGTTATGTAATCATATTACATGCTTTTTTGTTTACACGTAAAATTTGCACGCTTTTCTATGGACTCAGGAAAATTGTATGTATCTCACAGTTTTGCCCAATGAGTAGTCAAATTTTGAGCTATATCAATATAATTGATATCAATAGAAAGCTACTGGCACAGGCCACGGATGTAAAATATGTTGTGTATATTCTTCTACAAATGCACAAGAGAGCTTGAAGTTGGTAATTTAACACTTAATTTTACCCTTTTTTCACACTTTTTCGGTACATAGTCTGTATCTGTATTGTATGTATCTCACAGTTTTGCCCAATGAGTAGTCAAATTTTGAGCTATATCAATATATTTGATATCAATAGAAAGCTACTGGCACAGGCCACGGATGTAAAATATGTTGTGTCTAATCTTCTACAAATGCACAAGAGAGCTTGAAGTTAGTATTTTAACACTTAATTTTACCTTTTTTTCATACTTTTTCGGTACATAGTCAAAATACTTTTCTCTCAACTGGTTTTTGTGTATAATAAATAGTTTTGATGCAAACATGTTCTAGAATTATTGTTGAATTAAAATAAACAAACCATTAGGTTTTGAATAAAAAATGATAAGCTATTTGAACATATTACACACTTTTTTGGGTTGGATGTAAAATTTAGGCACTTTTCTCCCCCCCCCCCCCCCGGGAAATTGACAGTGTTTCACATTTTTGCCCAATGAGTACTGGTTACCCAAATTTAAAAAAATGTACAAACATCTTTAATATCAGGTAAAAGTAACTATAAATGGCTTTAACGTGTATACATAATATTTTATTTCCGTTAAATACGAAATGTAGAACAATTAAGCGCTAACTTTGTATTTTATCCCTCCATTTGAACAATTTCCAACGTTTTCTTGGTCAATACCAGCAAGACTTCTCGCTCATGTTAACTTTATATGGTATAAATGTTTGTTATTACTTTTACATTCTCTGGAGCCATTTTTCAAAAGTTATCTTGACGACTGAAGAAGTGATCACAGCCATCTTTAAAGTTATCTCAGCCACTACAAAAGTTATTTTAGCCACTGAAGAAGTGATCATAGCAACTTTAAACGTTATCTCAGCCACTACAAAAGTGATCATGGCCACTGCAGAAGTGATAACAACCACCTTAAAAGTTACCTCAACCACTACAAAAGCTATCTTGGCCACTGAAGAAGAAGCGACTTTAACAGTTTTTTCATCCACTACAAATGTGATCTTGGCCACTGATGAAGTGATCACAGCAACTTAAAATGTTATCTCGCCAATGCAAAAGTTATCTTGGCGAGTGAAGATGTGATCACAGCCACGCTAGAAGTTATCTCAGCCACTACAAAGGTGATCTTGGCCACTTACAAACTGGTGTCAGCCAATTTAAAGGTTATCTAAGCCACTACAAAGTGATCTGGGCCACTGAAGAAGTGATAGCAGCCACTTTTAAAAATATCTAAACGACTACAAAAGTGATCTTGGCCACTGAAGAAGTGGTTACAATAACTTTGAAAGTTATCTCTGCCACTATAAAAATGATTTTGGCCACTGACGAAGTGCTCATAGCGACTTTAAAAGTGATCTCAGCCACTACAAAAGTGATCTTGGACACTGAAGAAGAGATCTCAGTCACAGTAAAAGTTATCTCAGCCACTACAAAAGTGATCTTGACCACTAACAATCTTATGTCAGCCCGTAAAAGTGATCTTGGCCACAAAAATTATCTTAGTCACTGAAGAAGTGATCACAGCGACTCTAAAAGTTATCACAGCCACTACAAAAGTGATCTTGGCCACTGAAGATGTAATCATAGCCACTTTAAACGTTATCTCAGCCACTGCAAAAGTGATAATATTGGCCACTTTAAAGGTTATCTCAGCCATTGCAAAGGTGATCTTGGTCAGTAACAAACTGTTGTCAGCCACTGACAAAATTATCTAAGCCACTACAAAGTGATGTTGGCCACTGAAGAAATAATCACAGCCACTTAAAAAGTTATCTCAACCACCACAAAGCTGATGTGATCACTTCTTTAGTGGACAAGATCAGTTTGTTTGTGACCAAGATCAGCTTTGTGGTGGATGGGATGATTTTTAAAGTGGCTGTGATGGCTTCTTAAGGGGTCAAGATCACTTTTGTAGTGACCTAGATCATTTTTTGAGGGACTGACATAAGATTATTAGTGGCCAATATCACTTTTGTATCGGCTGAGATGACTTTCAAAGTGAATGTGATCACTTCTACGGTGGACAAAATCATTTTTTTTGTGGCCAAGATCACTTTTACGGGCTGACATAAGATTGTTAGTGGTCAAGATCACTTTTGTAGTGGCTGAGATAACTTTTAAAGTGACTGAGATCACTTCTTCAGTGGCCAAGATCACTGTTGTAGTGGCTGAGATCACTTTTAAAGTCGCTGTGAGCCAAGATCATTTTTATAGTGGCAGAGATAACTTTTAAAGTTATTGTAACCACTTCTTCACAGGTTAAGATCACTTTTGTAGTCGCTTAGATATTTTTAAAAGTGGCTGTGATCACTTCTTCAGTGGCCCAGATGAATTTGTAGTGGCTTAGATAACCTGTAAATTGGTTGACACCAGTTTGTTAGTGGCCAAGATCACCTTTGTAGTGGCTGAGATAACTTCTAAAGTGGCTGTAATCACTTCTTCACTCGCTAAGATAACTGTTGCATTGGCAAGATGACTTTATAAGTTGCTGTGATCATTTCATCAGTGACCAAGAGCACTTTTGTAGGGGCTGAGATAACTTTTAAAGTCGCTGTGTTCCCTTCTTCAGTGGCTAAGATAATTTTTGTAGTGGTTGAGGTAACTTTTAAAGTGGTTGTAATCACTTCTTCGGTGGCCAAGATCACTTTTGTAGTGACTGAGATAACTTTTAAAGTCGCTGTGATAACTTCTTCAGTGGCCAAGATCACATTTGTAGTGGCTGAGATGACGTTTAAATTTGTGATGATCACTTCTTCAGATAACTTTTGCATTGGCGAGATAACATTTTAAGTTGCTGTGATCACTTCATCAGTGGCCAAGATCACATTTGTAGTGGATGAAAAAACTGTTAAAGTCGCTTCTTCTTCAGTGGCCAAGATAGCTTTTGTAGTGGTTGAGGTAACTTTTAAGGTGGTTGTTATCACTTCTGCAGTGGCCATGATCACTTTTGTAGTGGCTGAGATAACGTTTAAAGTTGCTATGATCACTTCTTCAGTGGCTAAAATAACTTTTGTAGTGGCTGAGATACCTTTAAAAATGGCTGTGATCACTTCTTCAGTCGTCAAGATAACTTTTGAAAAATGGCTCTAGAGAATGTAAAAGTAATAACAAACAATTATACCATTTAAAGTTAACATGAGCGAGAAGCCTTGCTGGACTTCACTAAGAAAACGTTGGAAATTGGTCAAATGGAGGGATAAAATACAAAGTTAGCGCTTAATTGTTGTACATTTCGTATTTAACAGAAATAAAATATTATGTATCCACGTTAAAGCCCTTGATAGTTACTTTTAACTGATATCAAAGATGTTGGTACATTTTTTTATTTTGGGTACCGGGTACTCATTGGACAAAAATGTGAAGCACTGTCAATTTCCCCGTGCTGGAAGAAAAGTACCCAAATTTTACATCCAACCCAAAAAGTGTGTAATATGTTCGAATAGCTCATTATTTTTTATATTCCAAATGGGTTTATTTTAAGTCAAAAATAATTCTAGAGCATGTTTGAATCAAAACTAACTATTTATTATACACAAAAATCAGTTGAGAAAAAAGTATATTGACTATGTACCGAAAAAGTATGAAAAATAGGTAAAATTAAGGGTTAAAGTACCAACTTCAAGCTCTCTTGTGCATTTGTCAAAGATTAGACACAAAATATTATACATCCGTGGCCTGTGCCAGTAGCTTTCTATTGATATCAAATATATTGATATAGCTCAAAATTTGACTACTCATTGGGCAAAACTGTGAGATACATACAATTTTCCTGAGCCCAAAGAAAAGCGCGCAAATTTTACGTCTAATCAAAAAAGTATATAATATGTTCACATAACTCACTATTTTTATTCTAAATGGGTTTATTTCAAGTCAACAATAGTTCTAGAACATGTTTGAATCAAAACTAAATATTTATTATACACAAAAGCTGAGAAAAAAGTATTTTGACTATTTACTGAAAAAAGTATGAAAAAATGTCAAATTAAGGGTTAAAATACCAACTTAAAGCTTTCTTGTGCATTTGTCAATAATCAGACACAGCATATTTTACAACCATGTGAAGGCATGTGCCAGTAGCTTTCTATCAAACATATTGATATAGCTCAAGACTACTCAGTGGGCAAAAATGTGAGATATGGTCAATTTTCCCGAGCCTGAAGAAAAGTGAGCTAATTTTACATCTAACGAAAAAAGCGAGTAATATGTTCACATAACTCATTATTTTTATTCCAAATGGGTTAATTTTAAGTCAACAATAGTTCCAGAACATGTTTGAATCAAACCTAAACATTTATACTATACAAAAATCGGCTGAGAGAAAAGTATTTTGTCTATTTAGTGAAAAAGTATGAAAAATGAGTAAAATTACGTGTTAAAATACCAACTTAAAGCTATATTGTGTATTTGTCATTGATCAGACACAAAATATTTCACATCCATGTGAAAGCCTGTGTCATATGTGAGGATAATAAATAATTAAAAAATTATTTAAATAGAATATTACCACAATTTTAGCAAACAATCACTTCATACGCAATATTTCAAATTGCGGTTTGCGATTTTGACGGTACTAGTGCTTAAAGGGTTTTAACGGTACTTTTGGACAGGATGATTTTTGTAAGACGCGCAGATTCGGATTCCTGAGAAAATTTCACTATAGGTGGAACTCTTGGATCGTATGGACCTTTCAACACAAATAAAAAAACCCTAGCTCTGGGACTAGTACTAGTCAGGCAGTATCTATCCAACCACATGGTACTATCCTACTACGCCAAAAAGGTCACGGCCTAATTGTTTGCCGGAAAAGTAAATAGTTACTGCTTTTTGGATTTGCACAGCAGATTAGAACGTACAGTAGATAGTTGTGATTGCATTAAAGGTCGGCTCATATCTCCATTCATTGCGAATGGAATCATGCCAGTAAATTCGGGTGGTATATATATATATGTGAGCGGCCTCGCCATCTCACAAACACATGTATTCAAAATGGCAGCATTTCATGATCATTCAGATTCGCACAAGTATGACACAATCTAAATTGCCGCCAAAATTCAAAATGGCCGCCAGTAAGACACAATTCCTAGACAATCTGCCATAATAAAAATAATGATGTAAAGCCACTTGGCATCTAGTTTTACAAATGAAATTACTCATTTTCCGTTTACTTCTTCCGTTTATAATAGGCAATTTAGAAGATTAAAACAACAAAAAAGAGTACCATTCTAGCAAGTTTGAAGCATAAAATAAATCATAACTACATCTTATATAACAGAAGTGAAATGGCGGTCATCTTGGATATACGCAAATTAGAAAATTTTCAAACTCAAACAGGACAAACCACCATCAGAAAAAAAATCGCGAAAATCAGATGAATATTGACGACTGGAGAACGTTTACGTCGATTTTGAATATGCAAATAAGTCAATGGCAGCCATGGCCGCCAGTAAGACACAATTCCTAGACAATCTGCCATAATAAAAATAATGATGTAAAGCCACTTGGCATCTAGTTTTACAAATGAAATTACTCATTTTCCGTTTACTTCTTCCGTTCATAATAGGCAATTTAGAAGATTAAAACAACAAAAAAGAGAACCATTCTAGCAAGTTTGAAGCATAAAATAAATCATAACTACATCTTATATAACAGAAGTGAAATGGCGGTCATCTTGGATATACGCAAATTAGAAAATTTTCAAACTCAAACAGGACAAACCACCATCAGAAAAAAAATCGCGAAAATCAGATGAATATTGACGACTGGAGAACGTTTACGTCGATTTTGAATATGCAAATAGGTCCATGGCAGCCATCTTGGATATGCAAATTAGCTGATTTTCGAACTCAGCCAGGATAATCTATCAGAGCATGCTTAGACAAAAATTCTTGTAGACTGGATAAATATTGACGACTGGAGAGCGTTTACGTCGGACGTCGATCTTGAATATGCAAATTAGCTCATGACGGCCATCTTGGATATATGCAGATTCCTGATTTTCGAACTCAAGCAGGATAATCCATCAGAGTGTGTTTAGAAAAAAAACGTTGATACTTGATATGCAAATTAGCCCATGTCGGCTATGATGAATACGCAAATAAGCTGATTTTCCAACTCAACCAGAATAATCCATCAGAGGGTGTTCAGAATTTTTTTTGCGAAGATCGGATAAATATTTAGCACCTGGAGAGCATTTACGTCGATCTTGGATATGCATATATTAGCCCATGGCAGCCATGTTTACTATGCAAATTAGCAAATTTTCGAACTCAACCAGGATAATCCATCAGAGTGTGTTTAGAAAAAAAATTGCGAAGATCGGATAGATATTGGCAACTGAAAAAATGACCTGCAAATCTCCATATCGTGGGGAATGTGAATCTTTGGCCCACATTGACAAAAAAATTTGAATTTGACCCATGGCGCCCATTTTTAATTTTTGTAGCATCTTTAAAAACTTGCACATCTCCATCTTGTTAGGAATGTGATTTAAAATTTCAAAAAAATTACTACTAGTTTTTCGCACCCAGAAAAAAGTGACTAAATTCGTGACTAAATTCCCCCTTTTTAATAGGAATAAAAAAACAAGATTATTATACTTCGTGTATACTATTTATTTACAATTTTTTTTATCCAGCATGCTTGAATGAATGCATACAAGACACAAAGTAACAATCAGTAACAAAATAAAGAACATTCAAGATTGCGGAAAAAATAACTTTTTTCTACTGCCTTTGCGATACTTCTCCGACAGACTGCATCACTTGCTCGCCACTTAGGTTATCCAGAGGAATACTTGTCTCTCTACCAAAACCTGAAAAATAAATCTAATTTAAACTGCAAATATGAGGAAAAGAATGAGCATCACATGTTATCACTTATTTGAATATGCACGAACGTCGATGAAGTCAAAATAGGCTGAGAATTACCAGTGGTGTTATTTTAAATATAATAATGATGCAATTTAAAGTACCAGTAGGTATATTTACATGTTACATATTAAAGCTGCATAACACACAATCATTTACATATTTTTAAAGGTTTTATAAATGGACAAAATCGATGTTAATGTAGCTGGATTAGATCACAACGCGATACACCATCAAGTTATATGGTGTGGTAAATCTGTCAATCTGTGTACAATATAGACATAATACTAATAGTGGTTAATTGTGGGCCAATATAATATTACATTAGACCAACATCAAACCCCTTAATAACAAACAAGAGACGTTGAGCCGCATTGGTTTAACGTTGGGCCAGATCCTTAGACGATGGCCCCGAATTAGTTTGACATCGGATCAATGCCTACAAACCACCGGCGTCATAAGACTAGGTCAGCCCCCATAATAACTCGGCAAGCACGAGTTACTGACCCATTGATGGTTCAATGCTGGTCCAGCTTCTACGACGCTGGTACATCATTGACCCATCGAGGGTTGATAGCATGTTTGCTGGGAACTCAGCTACGGTACCGGTACAATCATTTTATTTACCGCATTTCGCTATTTATATAACTGTATGTGATGACTAACGATGCAATAAAATAGTCTGATATTTTCGAATAGCAATGTCACTATATTTTGAAATGCCAGTGAGGTATCAAATAAAAGACTGCGCGAGAAAAAGATGATTTACTTCACTGAATTCGGTGTAATTCGGACTGCAATTTCTCACGGTCGGGGAAGAGCGTCTTAATGGCGAGCCAAAGGCTCAGATGCTGGCCCACACTTAAAAGCACCATACAGAAACAGGTTCCTATTTTTCAAGTTAGTGACATTCTCTATACCGGTACCGAAATTAAACATGACATTATATGCAGATATGACTCATATCACACAAAGTAATAACTTCTAGATATGTCTAACTGACATGAGACAATACACTTTGTACTGTGAAATGTATCTATGATCACTTAGAAAATAAGAATAATTTTAAAAGTCTTCCACTCTTTTTTCAATGATGACCGTTATCTGCCACTTGGTACTTTTTAACATTTGGGCCACATGCGACATTTGGGATGCATGCGACATTTGGGACACATGTGATATTTAAGAAACATGGAAATTTAGGACAATTGTGATATTGGGACACTTGGGACAGATGAAGCATTTGGGACACAAGGGACATTTGGGAATATGGGGAATTTGGGACATTTTTGACACATGGGACATTTGGGACACATTGGACATTTGGGACACATGAAACATTTGGGACAAATGGGACATTTGGGACAAATGGGACATTTGGGACACATGGGACATTTGGGATAGGCCTACATGGGATATTTGGGAATATGGGAAATTTGGGACATTTGTGACACATAGGACATTCAGGACACACGGGCCATTTGGGACATATGGGGAATTAGGGACACATGGAACATTTGGGACACATGGGACATTTGGAACAAATTGGGTATTTTTGGACACATGGGACATTTTGGGAGACATGGGGCATTTGGGACACATGTGACATTTGTGACACAATGAACATTTGAGACAATTGTGACATTGGGACACATGAGCCATTTGGGACACATGAAACATTTGGGACACATGGGACATTTGGGACACTTGGGACATTTTGGATACAGGAGACATTTGGCACATGAGCCATTTGGGATAATAGGCGGAGAATTACCAGTGGTGATATTTTAAATATGATGCAATTAAAGTACCTTTAGGTATGTTTACATGTTACATGTCAAACAAGACATACATGGGACATTTTGAATATTTAGGACACTTAGGACACATGCGACATTTGGGACAGATGGGATACATAGGACATTTGGGACTGATGGGACAATTGTGACATTTGGCACATATGAGAAATTTGAGACACATAGACATTAGGGACACATGGGATACTCAGGACATTTAGGACAAATGGGACATTTGGGACACATGGGGCATTAGGGACACATTGGACATTTGGAACAGTTCTAAAATTTGGGACGTCTCGGATACATGAAACATTTAGGACACATGGGACTTTTGGGATGCATAGAACATTTGGGACACATGGGACATTTCAGACACATGCGTCATTTAGAATACTTGCGACATTTGGAATGCATGGGGCATTTGGGACACATGGGACATTTGGGACACTCGGACATTTGGACACATGGGGCTTTTGGACACATGTGCATTTGGGACATACGGCACAATTGGGACACATAGGTCATTTAGGACACATGGGATATTTGGGATACATGGGGCATTAGGGACACATGGGACATTTTGGATCCATTGGACATTTCGGACATATGGGGCAATTGGGACACATAATACATTTAGGACACATGCGATATTTGGGACACATGCGACATTTGGGACACATGGGGCATTTTGGAACACATGGGGGATTTGGGACACATGGGGCATTTGGGACACATATGATATTTAGGGCACATGGGACAATCATTTGAGTCAATTGTGACATTGAGACACATGAGACATTTGGGACACATGGACCATTTGGGACACATGTGACATTTGGGACACATGGGACATTTGGCACATGAGCCATTTGAGACACATGGGACATCTGGGACACATGAGAAATTTGGCACAGCTTACGAGAAATTTGGGACACATGGGACATTTGTGACACACGGGGAAACTTCTAAACAGATATGTACCAGATATAAACATCAGAACAAACAATTCTCCAAGACAAGAGTTAACACAAAACAAACACTTGCCATATCTAGCCCACATCTTCGGTTGCACACCACTGCATTCTCTAATGAGGATGGGAAATTTTGGGTTCTCCTTCTTGATAGTCACATAATGTTGTTCGATAAAATCCCTACAAAAGAAACAAATAGTACATATCCGGTAGATGTAAGATTGATGTAGGGTTAAAATTATCTTGATTATGTAGGAGCATTTTTGTACAGAGTAGGCTGAACTGAACCAGAGCAACACTGTAAGTTATGGATTTTTTCAAAGGCTGCAATCATCATAGTAACAATTTATATGTTGTTTCACTGGGAATATGATAAAGACTGTTATGCAAATTATTAAAAAAACAGTCTCATGGGTGGCAACACAAAAGATTTCATAGTGTTCAGATTTATAACATACCGGTATGTGATTGTCTACAACTGCTATAAACACGGTTTTATAAGCCTGTAGTGAAGATAATATGCACAAAATTTAGCTACAACAAAATATCATGATACACAGTATGGTCTACAGTATCAGTTCAGAATGTCCCCAGGGTGTACGTTGATAAGAACAGAATCGCCCTGGTAGCATGTTAGCATGTGCCACAGACGGAAATATTTTAGAGGGTAAACACTGGAACCCCTGCTCTGTGTCACACTGTGTATAGTGAGGAAAGATATACATACATTTATATGTAGTATATATATTACATTTAGGCAGCGTAACAATAAACTGTCAAGCTACAAATTCAGACCTGTCAAGTTTCACGTTTTCAGCGGCAGGCTCCCCTTTTTGAGGCTCTCCTCCCAGCCTCCCAGCGAGGGTACTGTTTCAAATTGCAGCTTTCACTTCCTTAGTAACTAATTTTTCCTGTATCTACTGTATTTCACCTTCAGTCGAGATGTATATTGGTTGATCTCAATCTCTGATTGGTCTTTTCCTATGTTAATAAGCTTTAATAGTCTATTATGTTATTCTGGATACTGTCCTATATCAACTAGGCGGAGACCGGGGGACCAGTTTTTGACAGTTTTGAATACATAGGTTGCAAAAGTGGCATAACCTAATGTATGTTTAAATAATCGAGAAAGCACAAAATGTAGGGGTGGTCAATCCGCTACAATTTACACAATACTGAGGCGAGATAATTTGTGACAACCACAGGGGTAGGCTAAGTTGTGACAAAATTAGTGTGTTGTTATTGGAGTAAGCTGTGACACAGGTCACGAGGTGTAGTGTTATTAGAGAACATGGTGACAATAACAACAACATAGAATAAATTTATATATTGAGGGGCGAGAGGGGGTTGATAGCGAGAGTCATGCTCAAGTTGAAGGAAGGGGTTGAGTGGTGATCGCCATGCTCAAGTTGAGGGGAGGGGCAAGAGCCATGTTGAAGTAGAGGGGAGGGGGTTGAGAAGCGAGAGCGATATATATTCAAATTCATGGGAGGGATTTGAGGGGCGAGTCATGTTCAAGTTGAAGGAAAGGGTTTGAGGGACGAGAAACATGTTCAAGTTGATGTGAGGGGGTTAAGTAGCTAGAATCATCTCAAGTTGAGGGGAGGGGGTTGAGTGGCGGGAAACATGCTCAAGTTGATGGGAGGGAGTTGAGTTAGGAGAGTCACCTCAAGTTGAGGGGAGGGGTTGAGAGAAACAGGTTCAAGTTGATGGGAGGGGGCGGAGTGTCGAGTGTCATCTCAAGTTGAGGGGAGGGGATTGAGGGATGAGAACCATGTTCAAGTTGATGGGAGAGAGTTAAGTGGCGAGAGTCATGTCAAGTTGAAGTTAAGGGGTTGAGGGACAAGAAACATGTTCAAGTTCATGGAAGGGGGATAAGTGGTGAGATTGATGGAAAGGGGTTGAGAAACATGTTCAAGTTGATGGGAAGAGGTTGAGGAGCGAAAGTCATGTTCAAGTGAAGAAAGGGGGTTGAGGGACGAGAAACATATCTTCAAGTTGATGGGAGGGGGTTGAATGGCGAGAGTAATGTTCAAGTTTTAGGACCCGTTCAGAGTCCCCCCAGAAAAACAACATATGAGCCGAAATATGCCCTAGAAAGCATCATTCTAGGCCTTAAAATTTCCCTCTAGATAGAGCATATAACGAGCGAGATGTAGGGTTTATAAATTCTTCGAAAAATTTGGCGTGCCCCCCATCTTTTAATTCCCGGATCCGCCACTGGAGCAAGGACGTAGCCAGGAAATGATAAAAGGGAGTCCAAATTTACTTATTGTTGGGGCAGAACGGGGTCTGGGTGGGATCCTCCCATAATGGAATTCGGTGGACTCTGGCGATATTTTTCTATGTCCAGGCTATAATAAGCTGTCCAAAAGACGGCTGGACGGGTCTCTGGCTAATTCCTTGCACAGGAGAATCATGTTCAAGTTGGTGGGATGGGGTTGAGGTGCGAGTCATGTTCAAGTAGAGGGGAGGGGGTTGAGAGGTGAGAGTCACGTTGGTTAAATGTCGGACCAGAATCAATAACGCTTGTCAATTGATATTGGCACACAGCTCCATACAGCACACCTGCGCTGTGTGAAGTTGTTACAAACACCTGTATTCGCCGAGAACACAGATATTGATTCACTGTTAGTATGTCGTCGTAGGTGGTGGTTCAACATTCTACCAACATTGGCTCAACGTATCACTTTGTTTGGGACTAAACTTACACAAAAAAATTTGTGTCACATTGATTAATGTTTACTTAATTTTTTTGATATTGGGCGTATGACCTATAGTGACAGTTAGTAGTATGTGGCAAGAATGACACGAGATGCGTGTTAACGTGATCTGTTGCAATCCGCGTGAAGACGTAGTCCCAAGGACACAAATGTATGGCCCTGGGCCCTAGCTGAGAGTGAGTTAACAACAGCTGCGACTAAAATCCCCCTTCCCCTATGGGCGGGGAATAAAAAGCGCAGCCTCAGGTGCATAAAAAGCGTAGCATGGGTGGGCACTTGACAATAAAATATAATTGAACTTTTTCATTAACTCTGCTTAATTAATTTTATTCTACAGGGTCTTTATGTTTTTAAAAAAGTTACGACAAGAATGTATTTTGAAACAGGCTTTTTTTGTGTATGATAACATAGAGACACATTGAAATAAAATTGTGATTTTTACTGTTTTTTTATGGTCAGCACTGTACTGAAATGCAGTAGCTGCCCTAAAATTTTTAAATTTGGCACAGTGATAGCTATAAACAACAGAAATAATATGCTTTTTAATGTTTTAAAATATCTTGATTAGTTCTAGAGATATTGTGATTTTTGTCTATGAAAATTTTTACCATTTTACCGGTATTGTTAAGAACCTCATAATTTTGCAGGAAAAAGGCTCTTTTTTAATAAAAATGAAAAAACATTAGGCCTACAACTTGTCTACCCTGATGACATCGCAAGGCTCTGACACAGTGACCTCCATTTTTAAATATTATAGTTCCAATACGACCACAAATTACGCCTGCTGAAAATGGCCTAGGTTTCATAGGCACTTGAAATATTCGTCTCAATTTCTTGTCATCCGAGTTTTTTGGTAATCAGCGCGGGTGTTGTTTTTACACAGCTGGCTGTGTAAACAAATTGGCGGTCAGTGTGACTGGGCCTCGCACAGTAAATGAGTTGGGCGGCCCAGTCATACTGGGTACAACTTGTCTTTAAGTTAACAATACTTTATCAAATTTAAATATATAATAACCTCACATTTTTAGATTCGGTAAATATATGGAACGTGATTGCGCATTTAATTATTTTTTTCAGTGACCTTGACCTTCAATAATGTCAGTCAAAGGCAGGGGCCGCGCTGACCGCTCGCCAATGGCGACTAAACATATTTTTTGGCGATCAATATTTCTGGCTGGCGAAAAATTTGGCAAGTGAAATATCTGGGCAAGGTGTGAGTGACACCCGTCGATTAGACAGCCTACTGCTTCAATAAGCTAAACAACCACGTGCAAAGTGTAGGTTATAGCTGAACACAGGCGACATTCACCAGCAGTGAAACAGAACTGGGCCAGCGTTAGACTACTTATCAGCTAATGATAGCCAGAGTCCTTGAACCAGTTTATATCAGTTTATATCAACCTAATGTTGGGCCAGCGTCGTTGCGGTGGAACAACATTAAACCAACATCAGCTCAATATCCCATGTGTGCGAGAAGTAGCCTTGCTATCGCGTGATAGATGCTTGGTGGTCTAGAAAATGATGGGTAACTTGGATTCATCACTGATCATGTACAATTTTCTTAAATGTATATTTAAATTTATTATTATTTTTGTTTTCATCAAATTTGTTTTTCTTTGTTATTAATGGACTACGGACAATGCAAGTTTACTACTTAATTAGACTTACTAGAATAAAAAAAAATCAAATTGTAACAAGAGCACACTCGATAATAGCCCGCCGCCGAATTATGATAAAGAAAGTAAAGACGAATGTCATCACGTGAATAACAACCCAAGATATAAATGGTATGTTAAACCAGCCGCTTTTCAAGTTATCGCGCCCACAAGGTCAAATTATGTACGTAAAATAAATGTGAAAAATCGCAATAAGTCGACCATTTTGATTTTTTTACCGGCCATTATTGAGCTTGTCCAAGAACTGCTTATTAGTAACATGCATAACAAACTTGAAGAGGATACTTGTGAAAATGTTGAAGTTATCGCGCCTACAAGGTCAAATTATTGACGTAAAATGAGAAAAATCGCAATAAATCGGCCATTTTGAATTTTTTTTCAGCCATTATTGAACTTGTCCAATAACTACTTATTAGTAACATGCATAACAAATTTGAAGAGGATATTTGAAAAACTTTTCAAGTTATCGCGCCCACAAGGTCAAATTATTGACGTAAAATGAGAAAAATCACAATAAATCAGCCATTTTTTTTTTTTTTTCAGCCATTATTGAACTTGTCCAAGAACTAATTATAAGTAACATACATAAGAAATTTGAAGAGAATATGTGAAAAACTTTTCAAGTTATCGCGCCCACAGGGTCAAATTATTGACGTAAAATGAGAAAAATCGCAATAAATCGGCCATTTTTTTTTTTTTTTGCCATTATTGAACTTCTCCAAGAACTACTTATTAGTAATATGCATAACCAATTTGAAGAGGATATGTGAAAAACTTTTCAAGTTTTCGTGCCCACAAGGTCAAATTATTCATGTAAAATGTGAAAAATCGCAATAAATCGGCCATTTTTTTTTTTTTCCGGCCATTATTGAACTTGTCCAAGAACTACTTATTAGTAACATGCATAACCAATTTGAAGAGGATATGTGAAAAACTTTTCAACTTATCGCGCCCACAAGGTCAAATTATTGACGTAAAATGTGAAAAATCGCAATAAATCGGCCATTTTTTTTTTTTTTCAGCCATTATTGAACTTGTCCGAGAACTGGTCATTAGTAACATGCATAACAAATTTGAAAAGGATATGTGAAAAACTTTTCAAGTTATCGCGCCCACAAGGTCAAATTATTGACGTAAAATGTGAAAAATCGCAATAAATCGGCCATTTTTTTTTTTTTTCGGCCATTATTGAACTTGTCCGAGAACTGGTCATTAGTAACATGCATAACAAATTTAAAAAGGATACGTGAAAAACTTTTCAAGTTATCGCGCCCACAAGGTCAAATTATTGACGTAAAAGGTGAAAAATCGCAATAAGTCGGCCATTTTAAATTTTTTTTCAACCATTATTGAACTCGTCCGAGAAGTGGTCATTAGTAACATGCAAAACAAATTTTGGAAGGAAACATGGAAAACTTTTCAAGTTATCGCGCCCACGAGTAAATGTTAACGCCGACGCCGACGCCGCCGAACTTCAATTGCAATAGCCCACCTTTTTTAATTAAAATTAAAAGGCGGGCTAAAAAGGTTGTCAGAAAGGTACCCTACTCACGGATAGCCCTACCTATTCCCTGGACCCTCGTGCACGAAGCCTTGAGCACTGTTGAGCTATTTATAGAACACCTCAGCACGTGGCGGCAGTGCGCCTGTTACAGCTTTGAATCACGTGTCACCCACCAGGCTTGTAGGCCTTGATTTACGACGGGTCTGGGTTCGTTTCAGTGGGAAAATTTTATTTTAACTTTCAGTCATTTATCATTTAAAAGTTATGATGATCTTATAAAAACTCCTTACGATAAACGATTGAAAGTTTAAATAATGATTTCTCTGTGAAACGAAGACCAGTTTCAATGAAAAAATGTAATATCTTACTACGGACAAATATGGGGCCTAAATAACCCTGATTAAAACTGACAACTGTCCACATTTAGACATTCAAATTCACAATTAGAGATCTATACCTCTAGAGCGTGCACATTTAATTTAATTTAAGGCGACATTATAACTATGCTTTTAACTTTTTTTAAATTGTTGCCCACACTGACACTTAAAGTGTTAATTACAGGATGATATAAGACAGAGGTGGGCAAGTGGTCGCCAAATCGCCATGTGGCGACAGAAGCAAAATCTCTGTAATGTAAATATTTTAAAATGACTATTCAGAGCACCTAAAACTAGCAATTTGTGGCGATTGGACTCATTTCGCCAAGATCTCGCACTCATTAAGTCATCGTGGGCGGCCGAAAATAGTCCTGCAAATATGATGATCCACGTGCGCGGGAATCAGTTCAGCTTGGTGTCCTGGTGAGGACGCTGTAAACTATCCCATATTTCAAGAAAAGCGTGCATTTTTTAAACAGTAGTGCTGGCCAAATGCAGAATTAGTGATTTTTTTACACCCAAGGTTGAAGAGTCAAAAATAGCAAAAAAATCAGAAGATCTGGAGATTGAAAACGGTGTCATTGAAGTAAACAAAATTACAGAACCAGATCATGCAGATGCGATGCCAATGGCTATTCCCATAGACTCTCATCGTAATACTCAAACCCAGATATGTCCACTACTTGATGATGACAAGCAATCGAATCCAGTGACGCCAGAATTGAATGGAAAACCTGACAAGAGGATTGCAACTGGCACAGTGTCGGAGCAAAGAAATATAAAGGCAGTGTGGTTCACACGTTTTAAGTGGCTGAAACACGACTCCTGTAAAATATGTGTATCAAGTGGCAGAGCTAATAAATTTACAGAGGGTAAATCTGATGCTGTGCCCAAAGCATATGATTTTAGGAGACATGAAGACACTACAGACCACAAGTTTGCAGTGTCTGCTCAGTGCTCTGTGGAAGCCAAAGAAATGTCGTTAGCAGCCAGGAAGGCATTTGACAGCGTAAAAGAAGCGATCGTGCACACCATGAGAAATGTGTATTTTATCATCCAGGAAGATTTACCTAAGGAAAAACTTGCCAGTTTGAATAAACATTGCATATTCCAGGTAAGCTGCTGTACATTATCATTGCAAATCATCATTTATCATGCTTATTACAGGCCAACATGTATTTTAGGGGCATATGAAGGCCTAACTTTATTATAGGTGGGCCAAGTCCAAGTCATTATCCAGAATTCATAAATTGTTCCTGGAAACTTCATCAAACCTTATTTTAACTAGCCTTACAGTTACGTAATATATAAATAGATCTACCAGCGGTCTTTTAAACACGCCAGCCATTAATGCTTTGTCAGCTTAAGATTAGCCAGCGTCCACGTAAATACAAGATGTTGGCCCTATGCTGGCTCAATGTTGGGCCTACCGGCTATGACGCGTTATCGAGTGCCGGCAAGATAGTGAGGGTAGGGGGAGGGGGGAGGTCGATTTGCTCACCCACGGTGTGCGCGCTCTCACCAACATGGACGGGTGTGCTTTACTGAATAAAATTACTTTCCGCACGGCAGACTGAGCGTCGTAAATGTTTACTCAGCGAATCATAATGATCATACATATGTAGCCAAGAAAAACACAACATAAATATCAAATATAAACGTAAGAATAGACCGTAATAAATTATATAAATATTACATTATTGTTAATGTACATTCAATAGGAACAAATAATAGGGCTATATAATATAATAATACACAGACTACCAGCAGTAAAATAATATAGATCTATATAGATAATAATACATATTAGTAGTAGGCCTACACTAATTTAATTTAGATTAGATGTCATCATAATTCATTGTAGGCCCTACCTGGTATAAATTTGCTGAACTTAAATAACTAGGCATGAGTTAGCTAACAGTTGTGATTTTATTACAGGGATCAACGCCTCTCCAGATGTTATCACATGATCAGCGGCTCCAGTATACCAGCCATGATGCATTTGATGATTTTATGGATGCGTTGGCAGATGTGGTGGAGACAATTTTAACAAATTCAAGTCAGCAAAATACTATGCCTTACTCTTTGATGAATCAACATACCTCTCAGTGAGCCAAAACCTTTTTGTGTACATCAGGTCTGTAATAGGCACCAGAGTGGAAACACACTTTTTAAAACTTTCTAATCTGGAGGGTTGTATTGCTGAGGCTATCTACAAGAGATTGGTAGAAATTCTAGAAGAACAAGGACTAGACAGGGAGTGCTTAATTTCACTGGGCACTGATGGTGCTAGCACTATGGTGGGAAAGCGCAGTGGAGTAACAACCAGATTCAAAAATGTAAATCCATTCATCTTGTCCACACATTGTGCTTCTCATCGTCTGGCCCTTGCTAGTTCCCAGGCAGCAGACAAGATACTTTACCTTGTTAAGTACCAAGAGTACATTAATGCTGTATATAAATATTATCATTATTCACCAAAGAACCAGAGAAGACTGGGAGAAACGCAAAAAATGCTAGGTCAATCGACACTTCGCTACAAAAAGGTATTTGGAACCAGATGGTTGTCATTTCATGACTCTGTCAAGGCAATACTTTCCACGTGTGACAGTCTCCTAAGCGCTTTAAAATCAGATGTTGATGACAAGTCAAATGGCAAGGCTGCTGGGCTGTTGAAGTCGCTGGGAAAGTTTGAATTTGTGGCTATCACTCATTATGTTATGGATGGTTTAGTGATCCTCAACAGATTATCCCTGTCACTTCAAGCTGCAAATCTTACTCATGCTGATCTGATTCTTCTTTTGGAAACGACCAAGCAGTCCTTGTTAAATCTGAAAGAGAAAGCGGGTTCCCATCTTGAGAAATTTCAAGAGTCACTGACAGATAGCCCTGATGTACTGTGTGAAATAGGTGGTTCCAATGCTACATTTTTATACATTAAGGGACATGAATTGAGCATTAACAAAAAACAAGTGCATGCCTTCAGAGCTGTAGAGGGAAATTTTATCGACATTCTAGTTGACAACATAAGTGAGAGGTTTAGTCCTGATGATTCGATTCTATCAGCATTCCAAGTTCTCACCCCAGCTTGCCTACCAAACTCCGGACTAGACAATTTTGGATTAGAAGAAATTAAAAAACTAGGCCAGTACTTTGGCACTAGCAAACATATGATGCTGGAGATATTATTGAGCCTATCATTTCCAAAGATGATTTGCTACCTGAATGGGATTCATTCAAAATAATCATGAGCAAGTTCAAAACCCTGTCACACGACGACTTCTGGGCTATTGTCTTTCAGAAGTATGCTACATTTTCCCAAATCTAGATCTCTTGGGAAGGATATATCTCACTCAGCCACCAACTACAGTAGATGCTGAGAGGTTTTAGTCGTCAAAATCTGATAAAGACTGCCCTCCGAACTAGACTGTCCGCCAAAAGCCTAGATAGGCTCATGCTTCTTAAAATTGAAGAGGAATTTAATTTTAATGGTGCTTTCGAAAGCTGGTGTGAGGCTAAAGACAGGCGCATCTTCCTCTCACATTACAAAAAAAAATTTTAGTAGAAAGTTTTAGATTTAAGACAGGCACAGGCTGTACTTTTGATATCTGCTCATCTCAGCTCTTACTACATGATAGCCAAAGGTGAGATGAGCAGATATCAAGTAAGGCAGGGCTCGACACTAACACTGGCCCGTTGGCCCGAGGCCAGTGGAAATCACTAAGGGCCAGTAAATCACCTAATATACTGGCCCTGGGGGCAACAAAAAAATTACACTCCCCTTGATACTGTGTACACTAAGGACTAGAACGATAAGGCTAAGGGCCAGTAATTATCTGAAGTAACTGGCCCTTTGGGCTACTACCTGAAATCATTTAGTGTCGATCCCTGTAAGGGATGGTATATGTTGTTTTATAATTGTTGAATAATTTTAAATTGTCACTGTGAAGGTAGATCTAACATAAAACCACTAGATTTGTAAGTACTATATGGTAGAGTCTGTGTTAGAGACTCATGCACATGCATTACTACAGATAAGGGATTAAAATGTCGTTTTGTCTGATTTTTTTTGGCCACTGTCCACTTAATTTGGCTACAAGTTTTTCCATATGGCTCAAACTTTACGCCAATTTGTTTTGGCCTCGAAAAAAGTATCTGCTACCACTTTGATTTTCATAAAATTTTACAGGAATGTTCGAAAATATATACTTTAACTGTACTAATAGGTTATTTTATTGTAGTAGGTACCAGACCAAAATATTTAGTTACAGAAGTCCTGTAGCCTGGATCCACTACCAACATCTTTTCTCAAAGAAAATATTGACATCATTGTACCATCCATAACCAAGATCGTGAACAAGTCTATAACATCTGGCTGTTTCCCTTCAATCTATAAGTAACACCATTACTCAAGAAGAGCTCGCTAGATTCCGACACAATGAAGAACTATCGGCCTGTATCGAACTTGCCATTTGTGTGCAAGATAGTCGAGAAAGTGGTGGCTTCGCGCCTCAACACACATATGGCTCAAAACTCTATTTTAGAGCCGTCACAGTCTGCTTACCGAAAACATCACAGTACGGAGACTGCCCTTCTCAGAGTCCAAAATGACATACTGCAGGCCATAGATAGGAAGAAATGTGTGATGCTGCTACTATTAGATCTTTCTGCAGCTTTTGACACCATGATGCCGTAGATACCATCAAGCGGATCGAAGCCTGTGTTATGGAGATAAAGGAATGGATGGCAATGAATTGGCTAAAACTGAATGATGAAAAGACTCTCTCGTTGCTGTTACGGACACCTACAGTGGGACATCTCTCTAACATCAGCGATATTATTATTGGTGACAACAACATCACTCCATCTCCCTCAGCTCGCAACTTTGGTGCCATTTTTGATGAACATTTGACTATGGAGGCGCATGTCAACAGTGTTTGCCGATCTTCTTTTTTCCACCTGCACAACATCAGTAGCATTCGAAGAGTGTTGAATATGAAGACAACCGTCATCATTGTTCAGGTCCTAGTCATTTCCCGACTTGACTACTGCAACTCTCTGCTATGTGGACTCCCAGCTATACTCATAAAGAGATTGCAGAGGGTGCAAAATGCAGCAGCTAGGATGATAGCTAAAGCCGGCAGAAGGGACCATATCTCACCAATTCTCTTCAAACTTCATTGGCTAACGGTCGAATTCCGCATAAAGTACAAGATCCTGCTATTAACATATCGTGCTCTACATGGCCTCGCCCCAACTTACATCACAGAGCTGCTAGTGCCTTATACACCACGTAAAACACTGCGTTCGAGCACAGAGCAGCTTTTGGTAGTCCAAAAGTACAGACTTAAAAACTTCGGTGCCAGGGGTTTTGAAACTGCAGCTCCAGCACTCTGGAACAGTTTGGAGAGCCAGATCCGTCTGCAGAAAACCCTGACCTCTTTTAGAAGGCTGTTAAAAACTCACCTGTTTCGACAAGCGTTTGGCGACTTCACGCAGTAATTGACTTTCTTTTCACTGTCTTTCGAATGTGAAGCGCTTTGAACAGCTTCCAGCTGGATACATGCGCTATACAAGATTTCATTCATTCATTCATTCAAGTACAAGCTAATTTTCAGAAATCTGTACATTGGGCGAGATTACAGGTTTGGCTGTTATTTCGCTTCCAGACCTATACTTGCCGTCAAATAACTAGGATCGCATGATTTTCCGCGATTTCTCCGCCAATTTTGAATCGATTTATTTTGCATTGGCCATTTTCTATTAAAATCCTAACAGCGGTAAAAAATTCGAAGAATTATATTTAATATTTTAAAAGTTAGACCATTTGCTATGTAATAACATTCTAGAATTAATTTGATGGGGTTATAGAGGGACGTCGTAATTTCAAATTACTACATGTCAAATGGTCTAACTTTTGAACCACACTATCTAATTTTACGAAATTTTAAGGGATACTAAGATTTGAATAGAAAACAACCTTTGCAAAATTTGAAGGAAATCGGTTAGGAATTGGCGGAGAAATCGACGAAAATCATGCGATCCTGGTTGATCAATTTTAATTTGACGGCGAGTATAGGCCTAGAGTATAGTTGTAAGTTTCAACCATCATAAAAGTTGAAAAAAAAAAAAAGAATACATTTTTATGCCTTCAGAGACCATAACATTTATAGACTTTTTTTACATATACAAAAACGACCAAAAAAACGACGTCATAAATTATATTTTTTTAGACCCCTGGGCTTGGGGGGCGTTTTTGGTACGTTATTTTCCAGGGCCTCATTTTATCAAGCTGAAAATATACGAGCTCGTATTACTTCTCGTGACCTTTGCCTGCCGCTTACGAGATTATAAAAAGCTCGTCGACTTTCCTCGTATGTCTCCCTCTTTAACATGTATAGGGAGGATACGAGCACTCTGACCCACTCGCTGAATCTTAACGATCCTCATATGCAAATGAGCTATTAATACCAGCTCGTATCTTTTCAGCTTGATAAAACGGGGCCCAGATTTCTTGTGACCCAATTCCTGCCGCTTACGAAAATGAAAAAAAATCGTTGACGTTCCTCGTTTGACTCCCTCTTTTCTTTAACATGAGTCATGACATGATCCAGCAGTGCTCAGCACAGGCCGCGATATCGCGTCAATTACGCACTTGGAGGTCAAATGTCTCCTTTTTTTCCATGGTAGTGAGACAAATGTCCCCACCTATTTCTTGTCTGTGCTGAACACTGGGCGTCAATTACGCACTTAGAGGTCAAATGTCTCCTTTTTTGCCAGGGTAGTGAGACAAATGTCCCCACCTATTTTTTGTCTGTGCTGAACACTGATCCAGGGCGGCCTATACTATACTAGCCTATACAGTATTATGCCTTTATGGTATACTAAGTTACGGTAACAGTGTTCAGCACAGGCCGCGATATCGCGTCAATTACGCACTTAGAGGTCAAATGTCTCCTATTTTTCCAGGGTAGTGAGACAAATGTCCCCACCTATTTATTGTCTGTGCTTAACACTTGGCGTCAATTACGCACTTAAGAGGTCAAATGTCTCCTTTTTTTCCAGGGTGGTGAGACAAATGTCCCCACCTATTTCTTGTCTGTGCTGAACACTGCGGTAAGTATAGTATAGCCTAGGTAGGATGCGAACACTCTGACTCTGAGTCTGACTCTGTCCCACTCGTTAAATCCCAACGATCCTCGTATGCAAATGAGCTATTTATAAGAGCTCAGTTTTTTTCCCGATGATAAAACGGGGCCCAGTTTCATATTTACACAAGTGCCTAGCATGGGCGATAATATGTGATTCCCAGAGCCAGCAAGGCCAAGGCAAGGGTTGAAGAAGGTTGACTCACGTCTGAGTTGAGTTGAAGAGGGAGGATGCGGGGGATTATTCAGGTTGTCTAACATATAAACGAATTTGAAAAGGAGACAATATACCTAACACCCTGACTGGAGGGCGACTTTTGACATAAATGTATTCGAATTTCTTTCAAGTTTTGACCGAGACGAAGTGCTCTGGACGCAGCCATGTTTGTTATGTTTGTTTGTTTGTTTGTTTGGGATAGCTAGCCCTCAAGTGGGGCTGCCCGGGCCTTTCGACTTTGTCCATCGCTCAATCTCCCGGCAAGGATCAATGTATCTCTTAGAACCCATGAGTGCCGAGCCGACTTCCTCACTTTACAAATCTGCCGACCAGCCACCCCCCTCATCCTCTGCTTCTCCTCAGTGCACCTCCAAACTCAACTTCGAAGAGTCTCAGATCGCTGTGGTGATGCTGATGATGCCGGGAAGCAGTGGTCTCTATTGGATGTTTGTTTGGATTAGCTAGCCCTATAAACAGGATGTTTGGGCCTTCCGATAAACATGAATTGTTCAACGTCATTACTAGGCCTATGTAGTCACTACACTGCCACCCGTATACACACTGCTATTCGGCCTACTAAATTGTGCAAATGATCTGATCTCACATTCACCTCCTTTTCAGCCTATTGTTTGTAGTACCCTACGCTTGTGATTGGCCGGTCTAAACGTTCTCTGATTGACTGGCGCAGATAGGCCTATATGTCGGTAGGTAGGCTACAATTTTCCAGCCACCTCGTTGGCTGACTGTCCACTCCTACCTCCGATCTTCGAGTCTAATTCTAGATCCCCGTCTGGGCGACCATAATTATCCTTTCTTTCGTTTATTATATCAATCAAACATATAAATCGCTGTATACCGTAATTACCGGACGATATCGCGCTACTTTTTTTTAGGTCCTGCGCGATATAGAACAGGTGCGCGATATATGATTCTTGATCACTGATTAATCTGTCTGACATGTCTGATCGCTCAGACGAGAGCACTGAGCTGTGAATGGTCAGTAGTTTTGTCATCGCGTTGGCGCCGTTATTACCTATGCCGTGAGTGTAGCCTCTTTGACACGTGGATGAACACGGCTCATTAGGCAAGGTATAGTACAAACGGATTAGTTATGTCATGTCACTTGTCACTGTTACTCTCTGTCAGTAGGATTAACTGCTCAATAAACTGACACGCTGACATTGTACAATACATCAATATAAACACATTGGGGATTTTTTTAGCATGTTTAGAGGTTCATGGTATGTCATGATGATTGATAAATATACAGGCCTACGTGTTACGACGTCGGCCCAACAATAAAACAACATTGGGGCAATGCCTCGTGTTTGCTAGGTACGCATACACCACACGGGACGATACCACATGTTTGTTTTACTGGCGCACGATCCACGGGAGTCTAGACGACATTCTGGGGCTTGCAGTTTTAAAATTTCGCTCATTACACGAAATTTATTTTTTAGGTTTTTATACCGGTATTAACGTAGTTCTATCTCTATTTCGCAGACTCATTTCCATCAACGTTCATTGTATATATCGTCGTACTCACATAAAAAAACATTCGAAGATGATATGCATTATTTGCAGGTTAAACACGGCCCGTGGCTGTAAAATGTCACACCTGCAATGCAGCAATCACCTGATTACCGTCTGGCGGGGGTCTGTGTACTGGCTACTAGCTGGTTCTCGCGTGGCCGAATGACGATTCCTTACGTACAGAAACGTGCATAGGCCTATATTCGCGTTATAATTAGGTGACTCTATTAAACCGCAACACGTTTAACTAAACATGAAATAATTATTAATTATTATTATTATACATTATGATAATACTAAACACGATCTAATATAGGCCTATTCAGGACCCAAGCCGTCACAGATCAAACTTACTAGCACACCATTAGCATTGACGACTGCCGAGTCACCGCGATATTTTGAATTGCACGGTAAATAACGAGTGCGCGGTGTGTGAGGCTCAAGCACTAAGAAAGGCCTATTTTAACTTTTTGTGCGGTATAAACCAGTGCGTGATATCGTCCAGCAAGTACGGTACATGTTCTCGAACAGGACGCGGTGGCCCAAGCCACCTGGCTTGTTCTATGCTAGCAGAGTAGCACGTCCGCCTGCTGCGTGGTCTGCAGTAAGAGTGAGTGGAGCGGTCGAAATGCGCGGCAAAGATAGCGTGGGTGAGGTCCGAAGGGAGAATGCGACTCGTCAGCTGCACAATCCCATCTGGCCTCACTGGCCGAAAGGAAACCGGTTACTGGTCCCCACATATATGCGGCAACAGATGGTTGAAAACTATAGGTCGGTCAATGGTTTGATGTTTTTTGTGCACAATTTGAAATGCATGGTTTCAGTATGTGTTCAGAGACAGAACACTGAGAATGAGTGTACGCCACCATGTGATCAAAACTTTTTTCTTGTTGTGGGCCGACTAATCTAAAAGATGTTTGGTCCCTGTGATGATGTGAAGCGGCGTCACAGCTAAAATGAGGGATCAGCCTTCTCTCACATGATATAAAAGGTAGTTACGGGTATTACACACGTGTATTCAACAAAACCATATAAATTATGATATGCCATCGCTGTGGTGGCGAAGCTGTGGCAATTTGATTTTCTTGCGCTTTTAATGCCTAATTTTGCGAATTTAATGCCTTAATGGTAGGCTACATCGCCCAATTTTGCCATTCATATATTCTGCTACAGTACTGTCAAATGGGGTAACTTTGAACACTTTTTGAAGTTATTCACAAATTGCCAGAAAATGCTGAAATGTTCAAGAAGTTCACCTGCATAAATAAAAATAAATAAAAATGTGCCTTTTTGTATTTAAGCGTGAAATATTTAATATCTGTAGCTAACAGGTAATTTTTCAACAAATTACATTGTGTTCAATGTTACCCCTAATAAGGGGGTAACTTTCAACACCGAACTAAGTGATTGGTTCTATATGTGCCATTTGAGTTACCAATTACTTATATTAATAGATGCAAAGGAATAATAGAAGAGATTATATTCAATCCATTTGACTCATTAATAATATACCAAATCCTGACACCTTGCGGATTGATTAATATTTTTATTATTTCTTATTATTTTGGGGAATAGTTGAAAATATGTAGCCCCTATGGGGTAACTTTGAACAAACCAAAAAGATAACTTTGAACATCAAAACAACACAATTAATTCACTTCAAAAAGGGTGAACGTCCATGCTGTGAGATATATTGCCATTGGTCCCTCCAGCTCAAATGAAAGAATCAAAATTGCAACAATGAATGTCCGATCTATCAAGCCTAAAACTGCCCCCTTCTCCGAATATGTAACATATAAAAATATTGACATTGTGGCAGTGACAGAAACATGGTTAAAACATGATGAAACGAAATCAACGATAGCTGATATCTCACCTCCTGGCTATTCGTTTTTTCACGAACCTCGTGCAGATCAGCGGGCAGGAGGAGGTGTAGGCATACTAGTGTCTGACCAATTAAAAACTGACATTCATCCTCTGCCATCATTTAAAACGTTCGAAGCGATCTCTGCACGCATCGGGAACAACTCGTTCAGTGGTTTCGTTGTCTGCCTGTATAGGCTTCAAAACGGTACATGTCAATTTTTTTATGAATTTCAAGATCTACTAGAGAACATAATTTCACTGCATGACAATTTGTATATATTGTGAGATTTCAACTTACATCTAGATAACTCAAATGGAAACACCAACAAATTCAATGAAATCCTCACATGTTTCGATCTGAAGCAGCATGTTAATTTTCCGACACACGTTCATGGTCATTGGCTAGATCTGCTAATCACCAAACGCATTTCTAATTCTATCAAATCAGTTTTTTCGGCAGCAGGTATCTCGGACCATCTTGCGGTCATAGCAGAAATTCACTGTTTATAAGACGAAATGAAACAAAGAAAAAATATCGTTTCAAAAAATAAACAAAATTGATTATGAATCGTTTCGTTCAGATATGCTCAGTTCGGATCTAATAAAGAAACCAGAGAAAGACCTCTCGGCACTTTGTCAACAGTATGATTCTGTTCTTAGCTCTATTTTAGACAAACACTCTCCTGTAAGTACAAAGCCTGTGTCCAGAAAACCACCAACTCCATGGATGACTCCGGAAATAATGAAGGCTAAAACCCTTCGCAACAATCTCGAATGAACATGGCGCAGATCTCGCACACATCTAGATCGTTCTCATTACAAACATCAATGCCACCTGTGTAATAGAATGATGACAAAAGCTAAATCAAAATATTTAGCTGATCTTATTGCAGAAAATTCGGACAATCCCCGTCGCCTTTGGAATTCAATAAATAACATTCTGCATAGAATTCCACCTCCTGCTCTGCCAGAATTCACATCAGTAAAATCACTTTGTGATCATTTCTCTAGGTTTTTTGTGGATAAAATTGAAACTATCCGTTCCAAATTTCCAGATAATGTACAGAATATTACACAAGTGCAAAAACCAGAAATTAGATCTGAAATGAGCGTTTTTGAACGTGCGTCAGAAGATGAAATTAAAAAGCTTATTTTGAGTTCATCATCAAAATCATGTGATCCGGATCCCATTCCTACAAGCGTGTTGAAAAATTGTCATGACATATCAATAACTCCCATCACTGACATAATTAACATTTCAATGGAAACTAGTACATTTCCTCAAAATTTCAAAGAAGCTCATGTAAGACCACTACTGAAAAAAACATCTCTTCCTAAAAACGAGCTGAAAAATTACAGGCCTGTATCCAACTTAAGTTTCATTTCCAAAATCTTAGAAAAGATAGTAGCCAATAGGCTGCAAGCTCATATAAAAATAACCATCTATCTAATCCATTACAATCGGCCTACAGGAAACATCATTCTACAGAATCCGCTCTACTGAAAGTACATAACGATATCATTATTAGTATGGATAAGGGTTAAGTTACGGCTCTAACCTTGCTTGACTTCTCGGCAGCTTGCGACACCATTGACCATGCCACATTAACAGATAGACTTTCTGATTGGTATGGAATATCTGGCCAGGCTCAAATTTGGTTTTCTTCTTATTTGCAAAATAGGCACCAGTCCGTAAAAATTGAAGACACTTTTTCAGATAAATCCCCACACTCTCCTATGGAGTTCCACATAGCTCTGTGCTAGGACTTTATACACTACACCACTCAGCGCTATTATCTCTCGTTTCGACATAAACCACCACCTTTATGCTGATGATACTCAAATTTACATGTCTCAGTTTCAAACGCGAAGGAATCTCTTGAGAAATTGAAACATTGTTTAATGGGTGTGTCGGCCTGGATGACAGGATCTAAGCTGAAGCTTAATCCTAGCAAGACAGAATTTCTTCTTATTGGGACCAAACTTCATCTACATCAGCTAAAAATCTTAGCGTACTATTCGACAGTAGTCTGAATTTCAGAAAAAGTCTGTCCTTAGATCTTGCCAAGCAAATTGCAGTGGCACTCGTCAGTAGTAAGTTAGATTATTGTAACTCACTTTTTCACAATATGCCAGAAAAGGATATCGCTAGATTACAACGCATTCAAAACTGCCTTGCAAGAGTAGTAACCAAGGCCCCACGATTTAGTCGCTCCGTTCCAATTCTAAAACGATTACATTGGCTTCCTGTCAAGTTTTGCATTCATTTTAAAATATGCGCAATAACTTTCTGAACCCTAAAAGAGAACCAACCTGCATATCTGGCTGATTTACTTTTTCGGCCGAAATGCTCGAAATATCTACGCTCTACTAATTCGAATAGATTTGTTGTTCCTCGTATAAAGACTAAGACTGGGTCAAGACCTTTCTCTATAACTGGTCCAGCCTAATGGAACGCCCTGCCTGTGCCAATACGTAATGCCAAAACAATCTTAACATTCCGGAAATTACTTAAATCCCACCTATTTGACCTGGCTTTTCCACCCTAGTCCCTCAGCAGCCCGGTTCCTTGTTGACGAACCTGCTTTGGCCTAGATTATGACACATGATCACGCTAAGGATTTGTGCGCCTCTGAGCTTGGTCCGCTGAGGATATAGGCGCTATAGAAGTTTTATTGATTGATTGATTGATATATTTGATATTATATATAGGTTTAAGCCTCATAAAAAAAAAGTATGTGGGGTAACTTTGTACATATTTAAATTACCCCTCTACAGTTTATGATTTATTGTTTTATCAAGCCCAAGAAAATGAATTTAAATTAGGGATAAATACTACACATACACATTGTCACAAGAGCATACCTAACATTGTGTCACCATACGTGACTATAGGATCAATAATTAGCACTGCACTTATTCTAGTAGAATCAAAGCTTTGCGGCATTTATAATGCTGTACTAAATTGGCCACCATTTGTAAATCCGTTGTGAAGGTGATCGAAAGGCTGATTATGGTTAATTTAATTCAATGTAATGAAATATAGGGTTATAATGTATCTGGATATGTTTGTTATTAGATATATATGACTATATTGACAGAAAGTAAAATTTTATTTTTTGCAAAATTGTTGTTCAAAGTTACCCCCCCCCCCCGTTCAAAGTTACTCCAGTTTACGGTACTTCACTTTTGCTACATCAATTTGTTTGGACTCCCCTGCATCGGTGTTCATATGAGAGTGGTATATATAGGAGAGAGTGGGGAGTACAGAAGTGGGCCTTCAAACATTAAAATCAGATTTACTCTATATCTAGGTCTGATCACTATGAAATGTGGTCCATCACATATACCCCCGAGGCCACTATGCACCCATGTTGAGTGCAAATTCAGTAATGATACCAATTCGATAAATACCCATTAAAACTTTTGCGAGGAGAAGTGGGCCAAATTGGGGTGAAGTGGGCCACGCATAGGGTAGAAGTGAGCCATCACTAGGAGAACTGGGCCACCACGAATACCATGGCGACTGATGCTGATGGTGGTGTAATTCGAACCAATTGCTATGCAGTCACAGTACTGGGGACACAGTCCGTATTGGTTGTAAAAATGGGTAGTCATTGAGGTTATGATGGTGTAGCATTATAATAGTGAGTCATGGCACATGACATGGTATCATGGGGATTATGACGTGTTGACACTTTCATATGATGATGTTATAAATGTTTTAACACTGTGAAACTATCATAATATGATGTTTTCATGAGTTTTGTCGCAGTGACACTCTGATGACGTCATGTGAGTTCTGACGTGGCGACACTATTATAATTATGATGATTTGCTGAGAGCTATAACTTAGTGAAACTATCCCATGGTGTCGTCATAAGTTATGACGCTGCGACACTATCATATCATGACATCATGAGAATGATGACGTGGTGATACTATAATATGATGATGATTGTCATGAAAGTATTCTAAGTGGTGAAACTATCGTATCATAACGTCATGAGATTTACGACACAGTAAAACTATAAAAAACGTTAAAGTTAAGACGCAGATGAACTATTATATGATGCCATCATGACAGTCAGGAGGTGGTTAAACTATTGTATGATGTCGTCATAAAATTCACACTGTAATGAAATTATCATATGATGACATCATGAGAGTTACAACACAGTGACACTATTAGGCCTACATGATTATGTCTTGAGAGTTATAATGCAGTGGGGGTACTGGGGTGGTTGTTAGGGCTAATACTTTTTGATTCATTGGCAGCTCCTTAGTAATTGCTACGTCTGTTGCATTCTGTATAGCATAGTAGTAGTAGCAGAATATTGCTTAACCCTTCCATCATCAGCTCTACATCATTTATTCCATCAATAGATTGCACTGTTTTTAACATATTACAATGTCACTTGAATAACCATTAGTGCTGAAAAGTGACGTTAAGCAATACTCTACTTATGGGATGATTGCTAGTAGTAGTACGTACTTTTCGCCCCCATCTGGGGAGGGTCATTAGAGATCTGTTCCGTCAGTTGCATGCTATCCGGCATGGTACGGATGCACTAGTCTACAGCAATCATCCAAGAGAAGCTGCAGCCTCTTCGTATCTGACCATAATCTTTGGCCGGATTGCCAGAGGTGTACCCTGTGACCTCCGCTCAACTGCGGTGCCAATGCAGCTCTCGCATCAGTGCAGGCGCTGGCGTAGGCTGTGGTAGCCTTAAATAACAGGCAATAGCGTGTTGTTGACATCAGGTCTCTCACGGGGGATGAATGGAGTTACCCTTCCTATTGTTACCCTGGGGACTATCAGACCTGAGGATAGCGGAGCTGCGCGAAATGCCACGGAGTTTCAGCATTAAATTGCACAGCGAAATCCAAGTCTTCGGCCGTCTGGGCATGTCTGGGGGCAGATCCCCTAGACATGCCCAGAACCCCTTATCGGGCGAGCGAAGAAAACCATTCTCAATAAACCCAACATGCCTTATCACCCCCACCCTCACATCATCGTCTGTACATCATTCATCTCATCAATTGACTACAACGTTTTTATTGTATTACAATATCACTTAAAAGACCATTTGTGCCGAAACGTGACGTTAAGCAATGATTTACTACTACTACTACTACTACTACTACTACTATCATATATGATGTGTTGGAATGACGTCATAATGGTGTGACACTATCAGATGATGAGAGTTTTGATGTGTTGACACTATCATATCATGATGTCATAAGAGTTATGACGACGTGACACCATATATGTTAATCCCTGGTGGGCAATAGCGAGGGCACCACTAGATGGCAGATGACGGGTGATATTAGTTATTGTTTCAGCCAGTGAATAACTCTTTCAGGTACTAGATTTAAATTCCGGACTTAAATATACATTCGTGACAGTAAGCAGTTACACTTAACATTCATTCGACTTGGTCTTGACTTGGTCTTGATCCAACAAAATACTCGAAGCAAGTGCAAGTCTTCATTGTGCTAAAATACTAGACTACGAAGCAGGTTATATATGTCGGTCAATCAGATGCCTGTATAACTGATTTTCACCCTGATAGCCCATATGCAAAGCATCTTAAAAAAACAGGCCTCAACCATGGCAATGCCTAATTCAATTCTCCAGGAGAGTGCAAACATAGGCGCAGTGGTGGACAGGTGTAGTAGAACAACATTTCCAATGTCGGCTCAGCACCCGCCAACCACCGAGATGAGGATCATATCAACCACCGGCTGGTGCAGCACACACAGTGTGTACACTGACCATACATACCTATACATCCATATACTCCAACCCTTTACATCCAACGCTAGAGTTGCATTTAGCCCATTTTAACTATATTAAAGTGGGAAAACGATGCTACATCTATTTTGTTTATTAATCATCCACTCTGCGGCATAGCCTGTTGAAAATCATGACTGGAAGTCATAAGAGTTCTAGTGCAATAACACTATCATATGATGACGTCATGAGAGCTATAGAGGCGGCGTGACGTACACTATTATTATAATTATGTCACGTGAATTATGACGGGATGACACTATCATTTAATGATGTCATGAGAATTGGGATGACGTGACACTCATATTAGGATGTGTTATGATGCGTAATATTATGATAGTGTCATTCGCTATGATGTGTTGACATATGGTAACATATGATAAAGTATGATTGGACGACACTATTGTATTGTGACATCCTGAGAATTATGAAGCAGTGAAATTATTGTATGACGACGTCATGAGAGTTACGACGCAGTGAAATTATAATAAAATGACGTCATGAGAGTATTGATGCAATGACAGTGACACGGTCATATGGTGAAGTCTTGAGAGTTATAGCGCAGTGACGATATCATAACACTATCATATAATGATATTTATGATGACGTCATAAGTTATGATTGCATGACACTTTTGTTTGATGACGTCATGAGAGTTATAACGCATTCACACTAACATTATGATGACGTCATGAGACGTGACACTTTCATATAATGAAACCATGAGTCATAACACAGTAACACTAGTCTATCATATGCGTAGGCGTCAATAATTTTTATTGCGTAAGACTATCATAGGTCTATACATTTTTTATGCATGTAGGTCTATTATATGCATGCTGATACGTCCTCATAGGTATGACATCTAAAACACATGATTTGGTGATAGATAAAGCTATGTAATTGTGTTTTTAATTGAGTCAAAGTAAGTTTTTGCAGCCGGGATTCCCTTAATGGAAAACCAGCGTTATACAAAAATGATTAATTTCACATGATATATTATTGTACTATATATGTAAACTGAGATCTATGTATCATGGCTGAAATTGCTGAGAAATATTCTCAAAGCGAATGGAAATGGTTTTTTAGAGAGGACCATTGTGTACGTTGTTTGAGTGGCTCGCTCATCATGCATGGGTGCCGGTGCCGGTGCAGCTTCAGTTTTGCTGGCTACCCAGTAACCGGGGGGGGGGGGGACTTCCATATTTGGGAGTACTGGGGATGTGCCGCTGGACAGGGTGCCTTTATGCGCTTCCGCTTTGGCACAGGGTGTCTTTTTCCTGAATCGGGATAGGGTGCTTTTTTGAGCTTCCAATACTGGGCACCCGCTAAATTAGCATGTATTTTGCTGATTTAATTTTCAGGCCTTTATTAGCCGAATTTCATCACATTTTTTAGCCTAATAGCCTAAAAATGTTATAAACAAATATTAAAGAGCTTAAAAAGAATATGAAACATAAAATATATTGGTAGTTACAAGTAATTAAGAAAATGAGTAATTACACCATAAGCCGATCAGTTAAATTCGGTGTTAATTGTAATTTCCAAACTGGGACAGGTAGGCATACGTACGTGTTTTTTTAGCTGCGAGGCGAGTTGGGACCGTTCAAGGCGTAACTAAATTACTTGAGGGTTTAAACGGCGGAAAGGCATCCGGACCGGACGAGCTCCCGAACTTGATTCTGAAGAATGCTGCCAACGAAATATCTCCCTTTCTTAAAATTATTTTCGACCAATCTCTACAGACGGGCAAATTACCAGATGACAGGGTAGAGGCTAATGTTGCCCCTGTCTTCAAAAAAGGGGATCGGCACTCTCCGGCAAACTACAGGCCGATATCCCTCACATGTGTTTGTGCCAAATTACTCGAACACATCATTTGTAAACAAATCATGTCCCATTTTTCGGAAAACAAAATTTTAACACCTGTACAGCATGGCTTCCGATCAAAACACTCATGCGAAAGCCAGCTTTTGATTACAACTGATGAATTTATTCAAAATTTTGAAAGCAAGACACAAACAGATGTTGTTGTCTTGGATTTTAGTAAGGCCTTTGATGTTGTCCCCCACCAACGCCTCTTGCACAAACTTGACCACTATGGAATTCGGGGAACAACTCTTAATTGGATTCAAAATTTTTTGACCAATAGAACCCAGAAAGTAGTAGTTGATGGCAGCTCTTCAGAATCAGCTCGCGTGAGGTCCGGTGTGCCCCAGGGTACTGTTCTCGGACCCCTACTCTTTTTTACCTATATTAATGACCTCCCTTCCACGGTCTCCTCGCAGGTTCGCCTCTTTGCAGATGACTGCCTCCTGTATCGCCCGATAAAATGTCGAGCAGATCAGGAGCAGCTGCAGAGAGACCTATCTGTGTTACAGGACTGGGCAGATCGATGGGGGATGTGTTTCAACCCCTCGAAATGCTCAGTCCTGAGGGTGTCCAGGCCGAAATCAAAAAACCTGGAATTTGAGTACACCCTTAAAGGCGAAACACTAATGAACGTTTCATCAACACCATATCTTGGTGTTTGCCTTAGCGAGACCCTGGAATGGGAGGCCCACATTAACAGAATTACAAGTAAAGCAAATTCCACTCTGGGCTTCCTTCGGAGGAACCTGAAGGCATGTCCCCCTAAACTAAGGGAGACTGCCTATTTCTCCCTGGTCAGATCATCCTTAGAATACTCTTCAGCAGTTTGGGACCCCTTTAGACAAAAAGATATTGATAAATTAGAAAAAATTCAAAGATCAGCAGCAAGATTTGTCACCCAAAATTATTGACAAACAGCCAGTGTGACATCTCTCCTTCAGAACCTGGGCTGGACTGACTTGAAAACAAGACGTAAAAATTCTAGACTTGTGAGCATGTTCAAAATTTTAAATGAGCTAGTCGAAATTCCTATCAATGACCGTTTAATCCCAGCGGACAGAAGAACACGTGGTGGGCACAATCAGGCCTATAAACATCTTAGAGCTAACACCACACTGGGACAAAATTCTTTTTGGCATCGAACCATCCCTGATTGGAATTCTCTTCCGGCAGCTGCCATAGAATCAAAAACTGTGGCAGCGTTCAAGAGTCAGCTGGTTGACTAAGTCTACCAGCCCTTTCCCCCCTCCAGCCTGATACTCCACATAGGAGGTGCTGCTGGAGTATAATGTCAAAGTCAAAGTCAAAGTCAGATTTTGAACATGCCGGAGGCACACCCCTACCCATTTCTAAGGTGTGTAGGCCTATCCTCCTCCCCCGTGCCAAGTACACGCATAAAATTATATAACATGTGTACAATGTTGGAACACCGTTGAAGACGTTTGGCCGACGTCGTACAGATGTGCTGCACACCTTCTGCACCGTCGCTGTTGAAAGTTGGTAGGTCTCACAAGCTCTTGTTATGTAAACACACTCTACACTAAAAATGTCACATGATGCTTTTATCAGAGCTTCTTTTTTGGTGTGGACTTAACTCGGCAGTGATCCCGGCCAGTGATGCGGTCCTCTACCTCAGCTGTACCCTGAGGGCAATAACTGGGGCCTCTTTACTTTTAGGCTATGCCTCCTACGAGGCTAGGTAGGCACGATTCATAGCTATAATGTTTTTAGCATAAATACTTGTACAAAATGAAGCATGGTTAATAAAACCTTCTCTTTTCCCCCATTATTTGTCTTAGTAATCTTTTTAAATGAAATATTCTCTAACATTCGATCCTTTAGCCGGGAATAGAGGGTAGCCACCCCGGGGTAGTTAGCAAAATCTCACCCTCCACATGCTACGGGTTAGCAAGCAATGCCTAGCTGAACCGTAAGACCGAGCGTCATATGTGACACGCGATCAATTTAACCCCTATTACCGCCCTCGAAATATCTTTCAATTGACTTCACCTAACTTCTTGACTTTTATGTTTTATGAAGCCACTCAGCTTATTTTGAAACATTCGCTCAGTTATTTATCGTGTGAGAGCATTTTTAAAACACCTCCTGAAAAATAATTCGGCCATTTGAACCATTTGTGACGATGTGAGTATCTCACGTTGATACATGCTGCGCTCTAACCCGGAACGTAGTGGAGGGCGAGATCCTTTTAACTACCCCGAGGTAGCCACTGACTGACAAAGTCAGAAGGCCTTTTCAGCCTGTATTCAGGGCTAGCTATCTCAAACAAACAAACGAACTGTCATGGCTGTTCACGCGGCGTCGTCAGCATCAACAAATCTCCTTAATATTTTTCTATTTCAAGTCAAATTATTTGATTCCACTTGATTTAAGACAATTTGGGTTTTAGAAAGGTTCAAAGATTGAAGGAATAGGCTCTATATAGGCTTACTGTGAACGTAGCCTCGTAATTGATAGGGTGGCCAACCAAAAATAAGGCAAATTAAAATTGAAATTTTCAAAATTTTCTCAATTTCTGAGACACTGTAACCTGGTGACTGTGTGTGTGAGTGACTGACACTGAGTCTCTCAGACTGTGACTTAAAATTTCCTGCACAGGCCTCAGCTCTGCACTGTCACTGACAGCAGTCTCAGAGTCAGACCGCCACACTCACTGTCACAGACAGTGCATGCACTGGATGCAGTGTCAGTGAGTGCATTTAGCAGCTGTTTATTGAGACTGGCAGGCCAAACGCTGAAACGGCCAGCCTTTATTTTCATACTTGCTGTTTTTCTGTTAACGTTAGGCCTAGGGTGGTGGAAGGTATTTTCGCGCAGGGGGTAATTTCGCGCACCTCGTTTGTTTTTTGCCCTAGTTCTTAAAGTTAAAGGGTTCTGTAAATTTTTATCTTGTTACGATTTTCGATCATTGACAGGTGTTTTGATGCAGCGTATAAAAAAATCGCGTCGTTTCGCGGCAAACTTTTTCTTTCATCCGCCATTAAAATAGTTCCTTTTTATTTTAAGTCCCAGAAAATGCTGTTTTTTTGGCTTCTAAAACTCAAAATCAGTGAAATTACATTTTCTTATAATTTTTTTGCATATGGTTGTATCAGGTTGAAATAAAAACAGACATGTGCCGGAAGGAATCCTAAATCCATTTGGAAACAAACTAAATGAAAAATATATGCAGCATGGGTCTCCACGCTGTTACACAATGCGGTGCGCGAAAATACCCTCAACTGCGCGAAAACTCACCCAGAAACATAGGAGATTGAAATACTCTATGCTCCCTATTCCCAATTGACCCGGAAGTATATTTTTTTCAAACTGGAAGTGGCTCAGACATAGGCCTACCAATCATAATACAACCCACATTATTCATACGCGTCCATTCTGTGCACGCTGTGGGCCGTATTCGCTTAGGTGCGCGAAAACTACCGCCACCACCCTAAGGCTAGTCTACATTCTTATGTGGAATCGCCTAAACTATGTAGACTATACAGTATATCAGATTCCAACGTTTCTTCATCATGCATCACATAGACTAGTATCATTCATTTAATATGTATTATTAAAAAGTACCGGGTAGGCCTATGTCTGCCAAAAAATTGTTTTGTCTGCCATATTGTAGTACACTGGACCTGTATCCACAATGACAGCAGTTAAAGTTGAGTTGTTGTTGTTGCAGTTCTTGTTGTCTGTATATATTTTATATATCTATGATATGTGAAGTCATTTATAATAGAACAGGTATTGCAGATGTTGGGGAATGATGAATTTTAGAACTGACCCCTATTTTCGTACTTGAAATTGCAACATATCTTAGGCTCGACCAATCTGAAGCCTAAGAATACGATATACTGTACTGGTACAAAAATACAGGCCCTGAAAAGCATTTCAAAAATCCCCCGCTCTATTCTTTTTTTCTGGGGAAAGCCCTGTATTGATACAGGGCTTTCCCCCCAAAAAAAAAATAGAGCGGGGGATTTTTGAAAAGTGCCATGTAGGTGTTGTGAACCAGTGATGCCTGAAACGTGCGCGCCAGAGACGCGCAGCAAGGGCATGCCCAGGAGTTCTCAATAGGGGGGGGGGGGGCTCGAAAAGCTGTGAAGTGTAATGTAAGGAATGGGGACATAGTGAGACGCACAGCGTCTCACGAACTTGGGGGGGGGGGATGTGTGAGGGCAAACCCCCCAGGAAAATTTTAGATATTCAGATTCATTCTCCTGCAATCCAGAGCATTTTTGTCTCATTAAATGGTATTGAAAATAATTGAAAAAAATATATATTCTACAGAATATTTGTATTCTAGTCTGAAAAATTTATTATGAAGTACAAACACTGAAGTGACCCAGGGAGCACTTTGGGGTATGCCCTCGCATCATTGCAGCATAAACATTTCAAATGCCGCATCACTGTCACGTCTAGTGTGCCCTAGGAGAGCATTGCCCTCGCCTGGTGACAATTGGGATTTTTCGCTAATTTTGACGATGTTTATCAGGCCGCTATTCGCTTATTTCCAATTCGATCTTTCTAAAATTGAGCTCCTTAGCAATTAATATTATTATGACGACGTCACAAATTTTCAGCCAAATAGATACATATACGGCCGAGATATCGCTCTCGCAAAAGTGACACATTTTTTAGAACGTTACTGATCCAGATACAGCTGGTAAAAAATTCTTCTGCAGCCCAGAGGTGGGGGGGTCAAAACCCTTCTGACCCCCCCCCCCCCCCTACTGTGCACGCCCCTGGGTGGGTCAACATTAAACCAACATTGGTTACTCGTTGCTACTGATGCAGAGTGTCTCTGTAGGCGGGTAGATACATGTAGGCCCCTACAGGACTGTCTGCCTAGGAAAACTAAAAAAATAAAACTTCAGAAATCAGAAATTTATAGGGGGGGGGGAGAGCGCGCGCCTGTTGCCCCCACCCCCCCCCCCCCCCCCCCCCCACCCCCCTTAAACACGCCCCTGCGCAGTGCAAGAGGGGTACAGGGGCATGCCCCCTGAAATTTTTTGAATATAATAATGCATTTTGTCAGCCCTTCACTGGGCGGATCCGCGCTTTGGGGAAAGCCCTGTGATAGTGACTGATTATAGTCTTTACTTTTTCTTTTGACAGGTTATTCAAATGAATTTGAGGATACTCACAGAATGTTTGATGAATTGAATGAAACCCTATATCTTATAAGCCTGTTTTAAATACAGGTGGTTTCTGACTTTCAATAAAAAACAATGTGTAAAACAGAGCTCTGAGAATGCAAGTTATTCAGCTGGGTAGTGATCAGTTCTGTGAGCAGTCAAATACCTGTATTATACCATATTTCACTGCACAACATTTTGTCATATAGCATAAACATGTCATCTAAAGGAATGGATAAATATGTCAGGGTGAAACAAATTGGCGAAGGATCGTTTGGTAAAGCTTTGCTGGTGAAATCGAAAGAAAATGGAAGACATATGGTTGTCAAAGAAATCAACATGGTCAAGGTTTGTTTTATTTTTGGTGCAGAATTTCTAAAGCAGAAATAGATAATGATCTGTAAATCAACAATTTATGTAACATACAATAATATTCTGTGTATTTATCGCTTTATACACAATACAATTTATTTGTGGAAATGATTGGTATAAAGTGTAAGATTAGAAAAAAAGATTCAGATACACAATCAAGTCGTAAAATGTCTCATCTCACTGTGACAAGTTTTATGGAAGAAAAACAAACATACTTTAAATCCTTTGAGCCAGTATTGTTTATTCATTGGAATGATCAGCTTATATAAATACATATATGAATTCACATGTAACATATATGATCATGATGCACATAATGTTTATAATGCTCAAGTGCAGTGTTTGTATGAGATCGTTTGCACACTTGTGCATAAATCCATTGAACTCCTCACTATCAATTACCCTGATGACATCACAATTTAGGCTCTGAGACAGTGACCTCCATTTTTGAATGTAATAGTTCTAATACGATCGGTTTATGCCTGCTGAAAATGGCCTAGTTATCATAGGCACTTGAAATATTCGTCTCTATTTCATAGCATCCGAGATTTTTGGTAGGCAGCGCGATTGTCGTTTTTACACAGCTGGCTGTGGAAACAAAATGGACAAAATGGACTGGGCCTACGGCGAAGTAAATGAGTTACGGCCCAGTCATACCGGTCAACTATCACTGTTGAACAGCTCAGCTTTTTTGGCTGGTGATCCACTTGATGGCTTGTCAGTGTCCATGTCATTCTCGTCGTCACTGCTGTTGTGAAAGTCGGGGTCAATCGCAAAGACATCTACTTTACCAAATAATCCTGCGTTGATGCAGTTCACAGGGACATGTCGCCAAGCAGTTGCCACCCAGCCACACACATAGATCTGCGTATGTCGCCTATATTCATGCAGAGGTGATTAATGATGCATTGACAATAAAAGTGCCATAATCAGTCTGGGGTAGGCTGATTAACACCATGATCCAAATTAATTAGTTGATACCGTTATTATGACATCGCCCACTTGACAATAGCGGTGACTTGTTACGGGTGAGTGGAGACGAGCCAGCCGTCATTAAGGTCATACGTGTATGACATCGATGACGGCTGGCACATCTGCACTGTATGTGATTCTTGTCATGCAAAGGGGCAATTAGGCAAAGATACAGAGAATCCAGATGAGCTGTTTGACTGGCTCCCACCTGCATAACCAATGTGTATGATGGGTTTTGTGTATACATTGTACTTTACAGTATTTGGCTCAATGGTGGCGCAATATTGGACCAACACTACTAAAATCTGTGGTCATCTAACTAGGGCTATTGTTCCTTGCTCAATACTGTTATGCAAAGCCAAAAGACAGTACGGTATCTTCTTACTTTACAAGTAAGCAGATCTATGTAGAATTTCAGTAGTTTTGTCACTCAGTTAATAGGGAAGTTATACTGTATGATATGACACCTGAACTAATATGGCTCAATTAGGCCGCGTGTATGTATTACTCTCTCGTCTCTGTTGGAAGTATTACCTGCTCAATTATAACTGATTTGCTGCTATTATTCTCACACAACGAAGCGAAGCTATACAGCAGAGCTCTTTCAAACCATAAGGATATAATTGATAATCACACAGGCATTTGCTGTTTCAAGATTAACTCTCTGTTCAAAGCGTCTCTATAGCGTCATGCGTCACAGCTGTTGTGACTTTGTTTATGCAACTAATGTATCATCTATCCTGTATTGTTTTGATTTCACTCTCTCTAGATTGAACCACAGTGACCATTTAGGATTCAATTTGTTCAGTTTCGCGTAGTGAAAAGCTACTCAGCTTTGTCAAATTCCTAATCAAACTTGAAAATGATTAGCGAAATATATCATCTTTAAATTTAATGATATATAGGAGAAACCTGCCTTATTGACTCTCTGTTGCCACATGTTTGGGAATATTTATAAAAATACAACGGGCATCGATATGACCCAAAGTCACAAATCTTACCATAACACCTTTAGAACTGGAAACTGCTGTGTCATGAAGGGAATGGTTGATAGTTGCGTAGTATCATATGTATATGTATCACTGTTAGCTAGGATTGGGCTGACAGGGTGTGTAAAATAATTCAGGGTGTATAACAACCCCTTTATTATTAGCAAGATATTTTTGACAGGGTGTGGTAGTAAATTCTAGAGTGTGTTGCAAAAATGCCTTGCTAGCTAGCACAGTGTATACATATGCAATATACATGTGATGTATGTCTCAAACATCAAAAAGGCGGCATATTTCGGACTTCTGAACTATATATTACCAATGCACAATATGCAGCAATTACAGTATACTAGATAGATCGATGTACATATTTTTATGTAATGGCCACAAAAATGTGTGAAACTTCAATCCAAATTACTTGCAGTTAAACTGAGAAACACTTACAGAACAATTTTAAATATATATTATATCAAAATGTACTGTGTCCTGGAGAGAGAAACTATATACATCTGACTGCTTTAACAGCCCAACCTATTTCATCTTACCGACATTTTTCTATTCCAGATGGGTCGTAAAGAACGGGATGAATCTAGAAAAGAGGTAAGTTGTAGTTTTAATTTGGGAATTTCTTTCAGTGCCGTAAAGTGATTTTACAAGAACATTCCCTCTAATTTTCTCTGACATAAATGGAATTAAATAACATATATAAATCAGTTGCTGTACTTTTAATGGTATGTAACATAAATGTATGTATAATAAAACAAAATTTCACTGGATACAGTAGATCCTGTCACCAACAACCTTGTTCCTGCCAGACAAAAAAAGTTGTTTGGTGACAGAAAGTCCTTTTTCATTGTAAAATACAAATGACAATTACATATATATACACTCCAATGGTTGTGTCGTCATCAATGGTTCAATGCTGGTTAATTGGAGATCACCATTGGACAACATTTAGCCAACCCTGCATCAACGTCAAGATTGATGACGCATCCCAAATGGCAGTGTTTTCAAGGCGCCGCGACATCTATAGAACAAAGCAACACACAACTGAATACCTGCTGATATTAACATGTGCTATAGACAATATCATTTATATATTTAATCACAGCGTATTTTCCTATTACATTCTCTGAACAATTTAATACTGTTGTATTGTGCAATTTTATATACTTTCCAACTAATGTGAGCCTTAAATTGATTCAGAGGGCATATCGTTAGTTGACTATTGGACATGGGTGATAAGATGTCCTACTGGCAGTTCAGCGTGATAATCGTGTGGTAATATTGATGGCTTGAGGTAGTTATTGTAACAGCAGCCATGATAGCTCTCTGTTGACCATGATATCCACACAGCCAGATCATGCAGCTGTTTGTTCATCAATGTTTCACAAGTCGAATGATGAAAAAAGTTACGGTTGTTCGACACAAGTAAAATAATGACCTTCTGCTACATTTTTGAGGTCGCAAGTCGCGTTTGACAAAAAGTTGTTGATCACAGGCCGGTAACTATAGAAAATGTTTCCTGTAAGAAAAAAGTTGTTTGTGACAAAACGTCGTTCCTGATAGGGTCGTTGATGACAGTATCTACTGTATTGTGATTTAGGAATGCAACTGGCTAAATATAAATAATATTAGTGAAAAAATAAAAAAACGAAATCACTGATTTTGTTTTCTTGGCTTGTCAATGTTGTGAAAAAAAATGGCAAAAAACAGTCATGTGTAGGACAAGTATAATTTTCCAGTGGCAGAATCAGAGGGCAGAACTATGTTCTATTATTCGTCATTTTAGTCAAAATTGATGCATAATTTTTTTCCCGGGGGAGAATATTTTTAATGATAAAAGGTGTGTACAAATTCTTGCAAAAATTGGTGCCCCCTTTGTCAACTCTTGGATCCGCCACTGTTTCTTAAGATTAGAATACAATAAAATCACTTGAAATCTTTTAAAATGTGTTCAAATAAATAGTCCACATGATCCCAAAGACTGAAAGCAATCTTTTCATTTTATTTTTTCACCATATATTCTGTCTTAACATGTCTTAGAAAATGTGTACCACATTATTATTTAATGTCATTAACATGTCTTAGAAAATGTGTACCACATTATTATTTAATAATGTGGTACACATTTTCTAAGACATGTTACAGCAGAAGATATGGTGAAAAAATAAATTATATGGCCACAGGTAAATACCTGTGGCCATATAACCATATAATTTATTTGATTTTCGCAGGTAGCTGTTCTCGCACAACTACAACATCCGAACATTGTCTCCTACAGAGAATCATTTGAAGGTTTGAAACTTATCACATTCAACTACATGTACATGTATTTATAAACAATAATTCAAAACATATTATAAATAAATGTTGTTTGTAGCACCTTAAGTGGCTCGAGAAAGTTTTTGTGGCCTCCATCTCCGTCTGTGTGCTGCAGCTGCTGCATTTTCTACAAATAGCTCTCCTGTTAATGTTATCCATATTTTTGCATAAAAAAAGGTTTTTGGTGCATTTTTAGCAGGTTAGCAATGGTATCCCATGAAAAAAACATTGAATTTATGATTTCTTGGAAAGATACGTTAATCCATCTAAAATAAAAAAATCTGACAATAAGCATTAAACATTACTAAAGAGAGAAATTATTTCAATACTACAAGTCAGACATGAGTGTTTCAGAATAATGTTCATTGAAGTTATGATTTAAAATTTATATTGATAGAGATAGGAAATCTTTACATTGTGATGGACTATTGTGATGGCGGAGACCTATATGCAAGAATAAATGCGCAGAGGGGAATTCTATTTAAGGAAGAACAGGTAATGAATATCTTTGTACCACTTATCACGAGAAATAAAGGAACATCACATTTTTTTTTTAGATCAATTAAAAATGTGTTTTATTAGGCCCACTTGTTAATTTGTATTAAATCCTTCAGATAATCAATTATGTTATCCTTTAAATAATCAAACATTTCTTCATTCAATGTGCACTGTTAATGTACCTCTACTTACAATTTCAAGTGTTCAATTTTTCCACAATCAGATGCAAGGGCTTTTATTCCTGCCCCCAAAGATGTCCGCCCGTCCATTCGTCTCTCCCCACTTTCATTTCTGCAGCAGATCTCGGAAACTCATAGTGGTATTTTCTTCATATTGCACACACACATCTTTTACGTAGGGTGGCCAATAGGTCATCATCACAGACTTGATAAGACTCTTAAAAATTTGCTTTTGGCTGTTTTTATCTAGACTCCCCTGGCATTCCATATTTTGCCAGTTTACTAAACAACATCCTAGTAATCTAAATATAAAATTTGGGACAAAACAAATAAATATTGATAAAGTTACAAGCTACAAGGTCATGTTTCGTGTTTTTTGGAGTGCTATTATTTTGCGTCTTAATTTGTTCCATCACACACCTCTAATAATTACTTTTTTAAAAAAATATATTTATTTGGAAAGAGACTAAAATTGTCATCATTTTGGCCTTTGAAATGGGACAATAGACCATATATTAAGATGAACGGGTAAATACATGTACACGAAAAAAGTTGTGTAAAAGACAGAAAAGTGAAAACCCCATTAAATTCGCCTTTCAGGATAAAATACATGTAATACCTTTTAGATTTTATCATTTTCCAAAATTTAAGCCAATTTATAATTCGAAATTTTGTGATTGTATGTGCCAAATTTCGTAAATGGAGGATAACTAAAGGTAAAATAGTGATCATTCAAAGAATTAACTAGTGTAATATTAAAAAAGTATTTGTGCCAGATACATGTAGCTAAATCATTACTATATACAAATGTGCGGCTTTGGTTGAGATCTGCCCTGAAAAATGTCAACTCTATCAAATTCAAAATGGCCGACTGTCGGCTGTACACTGTAATAAACTTTAATATGCTTGATATCTGGCAAACTGTGCAGGATAGCTAGGCCATTTCCATAAAATAAAATGTGCGGTTTCAGTTAGGGACATGTGCTCTGAAAATTTCAACCATAATTTACTTTAATATACATGTATGTGATATCTAGCAAACCGTTCGAGATAGCGAGACCATTACTATAAAGCAAAATGTGCAGTTTCACGGAGGGATATGCAATAATTTTTTTTAACTCAATCAAATTTAAAATGGCCGACTTGAGGCTATTTTTGACTTTAATATTATGAATAATATCAGGAAAACCGTGCCAGATAAGTAGATCATTACTATGAAACAAAAGGTGTGATTTCAGGGAGTAAAATGCCCTGAAAAATTTCATTTCGATCAAATTCAAAAAGGCAGATTTGCAGCCATTATTGACTTTGAAATGCATAATCTCAGGAAAACTGTGCAAGATAGCTAGACCATTAATATAGCACACAATGTATATCCAGGGAAGGATATATGCCCTGAAAATGTCAACTTAATCAAATTCAAAATGGCTGACTTGAGACTTTAATAGCTGTAATATAGTTGTAATATACAAACTGGGCTAGATAGGTAGACAATTTACTGTAAAACAAAATAGGCGAGTTCAGGGAAGAATGCACCCTGTAAAATTGCTATCATGCAGGTGGAGTGGGGAATTGTGGTGGCCGGCTGGCCTCTTATTTCAGAATGAGATGACTTATATCTGAGAAATTCTGATCAAATATTAATGATGTTGGCAGTTCAGACAGTTATTTCAAGCAAGAACTTTTCAATTACTTTATATAGTTGGCTGGAGAATTCTTGCTTGAAGCTACATTGTTAATTGTGCTCTAGTTGTAGCAGTGTTCGAAATAAGGGTTGAAAAGAGGTTGTCCTGCATATAATGGGTTTGAAAAAATCAGGTTATTCTCCAAGATTTCGATTTGTCAAACCTCAACACGATTAATAATTATGGACACTTTATCGACCCCTAAATTATTATAATATAAAGAGCTCAAATTTTGGTTATCTCTTGACTTATTTCGAGTGCTGTGTAGTTATGTAACCATTTCAATTTTTGCTCATATAATGGTTAAATTGAAATGAGAAAACCCATTTAAAGGTCTACAAAAAATCTAATGTCACAGCTTTTGTCTACAAATTGGTCTTTGTTTTAAAATGATTAAATGATAGCTGTAGTATGTTTAAAAATAATTAAAAAAAATTTATTTCAATTTTTAAATTTAATTTCAATTTCTAGATCCTGGACTGGTTCGTGCAGATCTCTTTAGCAATCAAGCATATTCATGATCGGAAAATTCTTCACCGAGATATTAAGTCACAGGTAAGGATTACTAGTTGTGTTCTGAAGCTCAATGATGATATGAAAGAAATAAAATACCATACATGTGCTCATCTAATAGAATTATGTAATATTATGTACATGCATCATTATTAAAAAGTGTCCATAATACACAATTGTGTATGTTATAATATTAACCCTTTCATTGTGAGGACCGTCTTTATACGTCAGATTCTGTTGTATAAAGACAGCCCCCGCACTGAAAGAATTTAAATATTTATAATGGCCGTAGTCCTAAAACAGGTATTCAAATGAATCAGAAAGAACTAGCTAAGACATTTATGTTTTTAAATTGTAAAAACCCTTCAGTCTCCATGTGTTAAACAAAAATAATTCAGCGTTGTAAGGGTTAATGCATGCACATGTCATAAAATTGTGTACATAACGCTGCAGGTGAACATCATTATAGCACAAATCATTATTGTACAAATTGGTTATAACACAATAAACTCATTGACGCTGAAATTTTATGACCAATTTTCTGGCCTTTTTTTTCAGAAATTGTGTTACAGTATTTTCCAATGTTTATGCTGACATTCCTTGTGGTACACAGAAATGCTCCTTAATATTTATCTGAGCTCCTTGTCGGCCCCTGCGGTCGGTAGCCCTTAGTTGTAGAAAAAGTAGCTCTTTTCTCCAATATTGCTCGAAGTCCCACCATATGTATTGGTAGTTGGGTGGTACACTGTGGTAGGGGACAAGTAAAAAAAACAATATTTTGTGATTAAGTTAGGCATTCGCTCAGTTCTTGTGATAGCATGGACCGTATAAAGCAAAACACTTTTTGTATTTGTTATTTTTGTTGCAGAATATTTTCCTGACAAAGCATGGTATTGTTAAGCTTGGTGATTTTGGCATTGCGAAAGTGTTAAACAAGTGAGTATTGTATCTGTGTCTGTCCACACTTCTCATATTTACAATATTTTTGTAGAATTAGAAAAGATCCACAAGTACCATGTACACAGATCAGACAAATTTGAAGTAATTTATGTTGTGTTTTAACTCATTGTCGATGGAGACCAAAATATCTCCAGCCAGTGGTGTAGCCAGGGGGGTAGGATGGGGGGGGGGAATTTCCCCCTTAATTTAAAAATTTATCTGGCTAAAGTGCACTGCGAGCAGCGCTTGTTTTTTAGCACATTATAAATACTACTTTTTTTTAAATCGGCCTTCCGCAGAAGCATGTACATGTGTAGTTACTGAGAGAGCTGTATTGAATGATACAGTATATATATCCCCGCGTATAGTGCGACGCCATGTATAATACGAGTTAGGATTTGAGGCCTCGGATGACGGGAAAAACGTCTACCCCTCTGTATAATACGACATCAAATTTTGGATGTCGGCGGTGTCCAGGGGCCATCATAATATGATGTAGGCGTATGGATATTATCTTGTTCTACTAATCATTGCTAATTAGGCCGTGACACAGGGTAGAAACTTGCGTGTATACGCGATACTCGGCATGGACACCGACAAACAGTACAGCTCTGCAAAACCAAAGGGCAGTATCTGCTTACTTGTAAATTAAGCAGATACTGTATTTTCATTTTCAACAGGCAGAGTGGATATCGTCAGGACTGTCTGGTTTTAAATTTTGGCAGACATTCTGAGGCCTGCATAGGCTACATATACACTGTATAAAATGTAATCAGTCAGATTTTAAAATATTTAAATTTCGCCTACAAATTTATATTATTTAAATTCATTTATTTCAAAGACCATATTTTGATATCGTCGTGCTCAAATAAGAACATTGCAAGATGAAATGTGATTGTAGATAATTTGCAGACTAGCCGCATTGTCTAGACACAAGAGGTGTGTGGCTGTATAAGGTGTCTGGGTGTGATAACAGCGCACATGCTACACAGCGGCAACAGCGGTAGGCGTTAATGTTATCCCAGCAATATCTTGTTATATTTCATGAAGGCATTTCTCTCACTCCAATACATCTTAATAAACTATCATGTTCAGATAGGCCTACCGTTGTACACAGTAGAACACTCCCATCGGAAAGGTGATTTTAGATTAAATCATTATTTTTTATAAATGAACAGAGGAGTGTGAATTGGTTGCAGACTAACTGTGTCATTTAGGCCCTCCTATCCGCCCATGGTTGTCAAAGGTGCCGCGAGCGTCTTGTCTTTTGGCCGGACGTGAGACGGGGGCTCCCAGCAGACACGACACGTTCACCTAATGCTGCAGCAATGGTGTGTCAGCGTCGCAGACGGTGGCCCAACATTGTACCACGACTCACTGTCCAATGCTGTTTAAATGTTGGGCCAGCGTTGTCGACAGTGTCCTAACTTTAACCCAGCATTGCGTTAGTGTATTGTGCTCACTGTGCGCATTATCACAATCTTTGCGAGGCGTACTGACCAAACACGTTGACTTACTGCTAGAGCGCTAATTTTTTTTATTAAATTCTACATCTATGTATAATACGAGGTGCCTTTTTGTGACGTGAATAGGTGAGAAAAAACATCGCATTATACACGGGGATATACGGTCCCTCAATTTGTACAATGTTCCTACTGACACCTGTATTGAGTAGGCTGCACATTGAATTGTGTGGCAGCATTTCAGTTTTGTCATTTCACTGGCTCAGTCATCATCGAGTCAGATCAGTGCTTCAGCCATCGATATCGCTCCCCTGTTAAATACCGTATTTCCCCACGACACCATCCCATGTATAATGCAAATTAAGATTTGAAGCCTCTGATGACGTGAAAAACGTCTGACCCTGTCTATCGTGCTCCCTTATATTTTGGCTACGTCCACTGGCCATCAAAATATGTGAGGTATGGTCATGATTTTGTTCTACTACCGTATATCCAGCATTGGCCCATTGTTGGAATAATGCTTTTTCGACTATTAGTCAATGATCCAGCAAAGCTAGCATACATACATGATGTCCCTACAGAGATATATCACCACTTGATCAATGCCGGCCAAGAGTAGACGAAGTCATCGGGACTGTCTGGTTTCGGCATATGGAGTCTATGTAAGATCATCAGCCAGCCTGTTCTAACAAATACTACTGGGGTTTTCTGCTAGTGTTGAAGTCAGTGTCACCTATCATTATTGTCGGGAGGTGCATGCAGTATGCTCCCAGGTCTAGTTATTATATGCGTTAAAAAACGACAAGTATTATTAATTTCATTAGTATTAATTTTTTTTTTTTTGTCAGTAAAAAGTCAAATAAATTCCAAGTGAAAAAGTCATTAAAAGTCATTATTTTAAAGAAAAGTAGACCCGCATGAACCTTGATATGCACAGCAGCTGTTATTGTACGGATACATGTATTATTGCTCTAATGCTATGGTTTTTCCATCTGTTTGTCTGCCCTCCCTTGTACATTTAAGTGTGATTGACTCACAGGTTTTCTGAAATCTTGTCCCTACAAACATTCTTTGAAATCCGATTCAAATTGTGGATATTTAATTTTTTATTTGTAAGCCTGATTGACTTATTAACATTTGTTTCTTATGTATTCTGTTATGACTTGTTCAGCACTGACGGCTATTCCCATCTTTCTAATTTTGAGTATGGTAACTTGTATATAGTTTAATTGTGTTTTCAGTACAATGGAACTGGCCAGGACATGTATTGGCACACCTTATTATCTTTCCCCTGAAATATGTGAAAATAAACCTTACAATAACAAAAGGTTTGTATACTGGTTATCTATAATTACCTACCGTAATTTGCATATCTAAGATTGCTGCCATGGCACTAAATATATAGCCCCATCATTACTGCATTGGCAATAAACTTTTAGTTGTGGAAGGTGGAGACTTTCATAGTTGCTATACAAATATAACATCTGGTTGAATTATATTTTTTGTTCCCACAGTGATATCTGGTCATTGGGATGTGTTCTATATGAGCTTGCAACACTGAAGCATGCAGTGAGTACTAAGCTGATATTTTTACAATCCCACCATTATTATACATAAAATAATATTATACGTAAATAAATATTTTTGCACTGAGTATGATCAGTACCAGAAATAATCTTTTATTGTCAATTGAGTATTCTCTTTATTTTTTAAACATAACTAATTGCTTAGAAAAATGATAGAGTATTGCAGTTTTTACTAAGTATAATTTTTTTTTTAATTCAATTGAATATTGTAGGGCTTCATATATGCAGAAAATTTAGTTATGTTTATTAAAATATGCTTACAAAGACATTTATTAAAACATGCACATATTCAGAATAATGAACTTATAATGTTATAGCATATTACAGAGACACTTCTTATGTTTGAATGTTCTGGTTATTGATCTAAATTGATAACTGTACAAAATGAATTCTGTAAATAACATTTTAATTGTGTATTTCTAGAGCCATTTTTATATTGCCATTAAAACATACTTTGAAGTCAATTTTGAGTTGTGTTGCCTTTCTGAGTCAATATGGTAGCCAACGCTTTTTATGCGAAAACTTCAATTGTAATTTTCTTTTGCATTTTCTGTCCAACATGACTGTAATTTAAATTCGATACATATATAGTAGAGTCAAGATTCAGATATACATTGTACATGTAATGATTATCATTATTGCCTGACTATACTGCGCTCCGTTGCATGGCGCGCGAGAGGCGGAAATGGGCATTTTCTTTATATTTGAGACAAAGATTACTTGCACCCTTATTGCCGTTGTATGGTGATTCATGGGGGAGGCAATAGGGTGGTGTGCTTAACAAAGAATATGCACATGTCTGAACGTAATGTCAACCCCCTGACACAGTTAGGCCAGCGTGGTAGGTAGACGGTGAGCTAATATTGATTCAATGTAGATTATTGTTTACTTAGTATTCTGTAATGCTGGATCACCTACTACGCTCGTCCAACAATCAACCATATACTCAGTCTTGTGTTTGCCATGTGGTGTAGCAAAACAATGCCGGGTGACAGACATTAGGCCAACAGTGAGCCAGCTACTCTGACATGAAAGCTGTTGTATCTTCGCCATGAAGTTTAGTGGTATTGTATATGTTTCAGTTTGAAGCAGGAAATATGAAGAATCTTGTCTTGAAAATAATAAGGTTTGTTATTTTTGATGTACTGTATATCCCCGTGTATAATGTGATGTTTTTTTCATGCGATGTTTTGAGTTGCATTATATGAGCTGAAAAAAAACAAATCTCCTGATTTTTCACCTGATTCCCTGTCTTCCGAATTACCCTGTCAATCTTCCAAATTTCCCACATTTCACTCTTACTTCAAACTTATCTTATATTAAGATGAACAATTTCAATGACTGCACAATCATAAATTTATATCAAAAGTCCGTCGAGAGACCTCCAATTGGTGTCTAAAATTAAAAAATTTCTGGGTGCGTGGTTGGCCATGTCGCGGAACGACTTTAGGGCGAATTTTCTGTCATCTTACTTTTTTCTCACCTCACTGTTTTTTTTTCTGTTCTAACTGGGCGTCTCTGTATGAGAGGTACGTACTGGCCTAGTGTTGGATTAATGTCTGGGCCATTGGGCCACAAGTGAATTTGCATTGTACTGACACTTCAAAGTAAAAAACTGGAACATATATGTTTGGGAGCTACAACTACAACATGTGGTAATTGTGAGAGATTAATGTTGTGTCTTGTGGCAACCCGTGGATGATACGGGCAGTACTGAGTAGGCCTAATTCAGGGAAAGCATATTATCCTGCTCCCACTTTACCACTTCTTCTAGATCTATGTAAGATAAGCTTTAGAATAGGGAAATATAATTTGAATTTATAAATATTATCAATAAAAAGGTTGCTTTACTGCGGGTCAAAGCCGCAGAGTGTGGGCCAACATCAAACTAGCATCTGTTTCACGAGAACCGACCATTTGCTGAGTATGTATACATTGAAGCATTTTAGTCGGTGGCTGGGCTGGGCTGGGCTGTCTAGCCATATGCATCACAAAATCATGGAAATGTTACAAGCTATATATTCAAGTTGAACCAAACATGAACAAATTTTAAATAATAACTGACATTATAATAACTGACATTATAATAACTGACATTATTATTAAGGGACGAGAAGAACAAAGCAAGAGCCAGATTGCACAACAGGTGGTGACATCATGGTGCATTTGGCACACACACAGCAAGGTTAATTTAATGGTCTTTTGGCCGAGTCCTTTAAATCACAACCACAAACTGCCAATACATTTCGGCAAATAGCAGTAACAGTATACTTTTGCAGTACGCAGTTACTACTGTTTGCCTTTGCACGACAGGGTATTGATCCAATGTCAGCCTTTGTAATTTCCACTTGGCTTCAGCACTTAATCACTGCTGGTCTAATGTGGCAGACTTTATATTTTGTCAATGGAAATAACACTGATTTAACAGAATAGATAAATAGAACGATACAGTTTAGTGTCCTCTATCAATAGTAAAGGTCCTACTATTGAGAATAATATGGTGATATATTGCATGGCAGTGCACACGTTGTCCAATCCCATATGATAAACATTTAGCATCGCAATGACGAGTAACTAACTGAGCGTGGCTATACAAATTCATATGGAGAGTTTTGTTTGTCAGCATTTTAGCTTTTTAAAATATCCTTCATATTGGCAATTCTAAAAAGTCTACCCTATTGTCAGCGACTTTTACACCAACAACATTTTTTACCTGGCAACAAGAGGCTGCTGGTGATAGGTTTCAGTGTACATAATACTCATGATCTTTTTTTGTTGTAGAGGTAATTATCCACCCCCGCCTTCGAAGTATAGCTATGACCTGAGGGGATTGCAAGCAGCCTTGTTTAAAAGAAGTGCCAGGTAATTATTTTAGTTTGGAATATTTAAAGTATTATTTAAATATTATGATTAAAAAATTATATATTATTATATATGATTTAAAAATAGTAAAATATACTCTTGGCTAGTTAAAACACATGCAGAGGTGGAGTCATGGCAATTTTGTGGACAATATATATTTAACTGGTGTATATTTTGCCCTTGCAAAATATCACACTATACAATCGACCATTATGTGAAAAAACTATCCATATGAGAGATGTTGAGCATCAAGTTTTTGATAGTATCAACGTTTGCATCATTTTAATTTTATTTGTTAGAGACCCTGTTCCACCAAGTTTCCTGTTTGGTTTATCAGCATTCTACCTTTTTTTTAAATGCCCTTTATATCGGTTGTATGGCATAATCTCATAAATGAGATTATAATACACTATTCACATAAATGCTAGCTTTTATTGAAGCTAATGAGTAATAATATTTTACTATTTTCAGAATTATTTAGAAATTCCTTTTTTTCTAGGGATAGACCATCTATCAACAACGTTCTGAAGAAACCACTGCTTCAGTCAAGAATTCGTAAATTCCTCAATGATTCAGTAAGTGCAGTCTTTTAAAAGTGAAGAAGTGCCAACCCTTCCGATTTTTGCTTACAATTTTTATGCATCTTTTACACCACTACGATAACCATTAATATTCTTACGATTTTAATCATTTTGCTGCAAAAGATATTGTCTACCTCTCATATTCATTCACATTGCCAAAATTATTATACAGTATAACTTGTCTTGGCCGGTCACCAGTTTGTACGGCCACCTCCACTCAACGGTCACCATTTGGAGTTCCAAATGCATTTTCTGTATAAATGACCTCTAATGACCGGCCACCTCCATAACGCGGCCACGGCCAGTGATTTTTTAGCAACAAGTCAATTTTTGACCTTCAATTACCAGCCACTATATATCGGCGGCCACTTTTTGTCGGCTAGTTTAATAAAATCGTCAGCATAAATAACAGACATTGCGGCGAAAAAATGATAAGTGCTGGCGTTATTTTCGCATTGTTGTTGTGATATTAGGACAAGGCCAGTGAATTTCCAGGACCAAGTCAATATTTGACCTCCAATTACCAGTAACTAGGCATAGGCTATATATGTAAGTTGATTATTATATCATCAGGGCAGGTTATTAAATGGCTACGGCCAATAATAATTAACTATTGAACATCATATTACCGGTCACTATATATTGGTCAACAAGTCACCCTTTGACTTTCAATTACTGGCCACTATATCGGCAGCCACTATAATAATGATAATATAGGCCTACAGTACTTACAGTACATGTCAGTACTTAGCGCTAACTATATCTCGGTCAATATAATAAAATTGTCAGCGTGAATTCCAAACATCACAGCAAAACAGTTCAAGTGCTGGCGTAATTATAATTAATTTTTCATATTTCTGACCGAAATAATACTGACTCTATGTCAACCAATATAATACAATGTTCAGCGTGAATCGCGGAAATCACGGCAAAACATTTTTACGCTTTTTTAAAGACGATTGCAACAGTTCTGGACTGACCCTATGAACTCTGCGGCATCTAAATCCACTGCTGTGTTCTATGTGGAAAAAATCACATATTTCATTTTGACTATAGGCCTATTTATGCCTAACGTCGGAGCACTGATATGATAGTGTGGGTAAGGTAATTAATTAGATGTTAAATATTACGCATGCATGCATAGACAAACACGTGATATTATCCCAAAGATGAATAAATGCCGGCTCAGCGTTGTAGACGGCAGACCGAAATTAATCCAACAATGCAGCGATGTCCCGTGATTGACGGGAATGCCACACGTAAAATCTCGCAACATATCGTTACATGTGCGGTGAACGACAAGACGTGACGATGACCTGTGGGCGGGTGTTCTCGACCAATCACAGTAAGCCTTCAAATGATTGACAGCTCACCCAGCAGTGACAGCATGTATATGATTAGACGTTCAACCCGACAGCCGTTGTGTTTTATTATATTTCTTCGCTTCTTGGCGCTAAACAGTCAAGTTGTGTGTGTCACCAACAAACACCCTTTACCGGCGTCAAGCTATGAGGCTCATGTATATATTATTGATAAAGAACTATTATTACGGGTGGTGATTAGCAACTTGCATCAAATGGCCGAAGTACTAAATCCATATATAGGCTATTACATATTAATTAAAATAATTATATTGTATTAATGTAATTAAACATAATTTATAAATACATCAGTATTTATTATCATGATTAGCAACTTGCATCAAATGGCCGAAGTACTAAATCCATTTAGGCTATTACATATTATTTAAAATAATTATATTGTATTAATGTAATTAAACATAATTTATAAATACATCAGTATTTAATATCATGATTAGCAAATCGCATCAACTGGCCAAAGTACAAAATCCATATTTTTACTTAATATAATTATTAACAAAACACTTATCAAGAAAAGATGAAACAGATGTTTGTGAAATTGTAACTGTAAGCAATGATTCCTTTGATTTTGTGACATCCATAGAAAACGGAGAAATCTCCGTTGAGACTTAAAATCTAGGAGCGTTCAAAGTGTCAATTAGCCCAGTCTGACGGGAAGTTACTCTATTACTGCAGTAAACAGGAGACTCCAACCCAATGCTGAATCAATGGTGGCCCGCCATCTGCGATGTCGAACTAGCAGCAAACCAACAATGGGTCACCGTGCCGCGTTCAATGAAGAGGCAGTTGATCATCGCTGTGTCAATGCCGGGTCAACAGCCTTAACACAGCGTTGTTTTTCTATCCTGTGTTATCTTGAACGGCAAGCACACCTTTTACTGCCTGGCCTGATTATAGTCACACTATTTTTCGCTTTAAACATAATTTTTTTACTCAGGAAATACCTACACATTTTTGGAAGGCAATATATTAATTTGTTGGCAATTAATTCGTATACTGCCTCGTAATGTACCATTAGATTAAAAAAAATATTAAATATATATTCTATATACACCTAGTATTTGAAAGGTGCCTATGACCGGTCACTAGGAGACACTCAGACTGCCACGTAGAGCCTAAAGACAAAAAAAAGTGGCCTCCTATGAGCGGCCACTTGTCTTGAACGGCCACTTTCGGCTTGCAGTAGTGGTGGCCGCTCAATAGAGGTTCTACTGTACCGTCATGTGTAGGCCTACATTCAGAGACAAATCGAAGAATGATTTAACAAAATAATACCAAGATATTAGCTTGAGTATACTATGGCTTTGTCAATATGTGGTGAGTACATTGCATAAGCCTACATGTATTCCTGCACTATTCATTGTATTAGCATGTTTTGATTAATTTATAAGAGCATCAACATAACAATAGCTCATCAGAAAATAAATTAAACCCCTATTAACCCTCTAAGTCCTCACGATGCATTTTACATCCCTGAAAACAGACTTAATTTTCCTACAATTAGGGGTTTTAGAACAGAAATTTCCATGAATCTGGTTTACCAATACGTGGCAATTTTCTTTAATATGTCACTCACTTAAAGTCATCTTCATCCACTACAAGTCAAAAATTGCGAAAGCAATTCGCGGCTTGTAGTGGATGAAGAAGACAATGGTAAATTCAGACTTGAAAGGGTTAAAGGCATAAATTTAATTGCACCAGAGTCCACCTTTCTGGGGCCTAAGGCGGGCCCTAGACCACTGCCTAAGTAATAACCTTGAACTAAAAAAATGGGCTGTGCATTGTGCACCTGGGTACGTTTAGGTGCACTTTTTTAGTGCGCCTACTCTTTTTATATCAAGGACTGAGAATTTATTGTGGGGGCATGCTCCAGACCCCCTAGTGAACAGATCTGTGGCGCGCAGTGGACATGTGCGATATGCATTGTGCTCCCCAATGATTATTTTGATTTGGCAAAATGAGTTCCTATTTTATTGATTGAAGGTTGGTACCTCTGCAAATTCAGTTAATCAATTTGGGACTTGAAATGATTATGAAGCTAGAAAAGAATCTGTTAAATTGCTAAAATTTATGATGAATTAAACAAAAGAAAATATCTGGTAATATATCTATGAATGGTAACATATCTTGCTTATGATGGATTTTCTACAGGAACTAGCTTCAGAGTTCAGTCACACCGTAATGCATGGCTTGAAGATACAGAAAGCGTTACCAGCTGGTGGAGGAAGGCCTCTACCACCTAAACCTATAGCTGCGAGACCCGTGCCATCTCCAGTTAATGCTCCACGACCTGGAAATGCTGCTATCGCTCCAAGACACCAACCAGGTGAGCAGTCGCATTCAATGTATGATCATTTCATTTGATATCGGAACCTAATATTCTGTGCAATGCATATTCCTGTAGTATTTTTTATTCATACAAAATGATGGGGAGGACAATAATCATATGCACAATTGTATTAAGCAGCGCTCAGCGTTCATGGGCTGTTTGCCTGTATTCCACGCATTCCTCTGCGACTGCAATTATTCTGAATATTATTTTTCTATGTTACTTTGTACTGAATAATGAAACTTAGCTGTGAATAAATTTTTTCCTTATTCTTAGCCAAGCGAGCACCAACTCCAGTAAGATATGACCCATCATCAGTTTATGGACCATCTGTGGCCAGAAAATCAAAAGATTCTAGGTAGGCTGTTTGTTTGATTTTCCTGAAGTTTTTGCTATTTGACTTGCTATCACAAAGTTTTTATTGGGTGCAAAATGACATGTTAGCCTAAAATCTACTACTGTACATGTATTATGTGTATGTACTGGATTATTACTGGAGGTTACACTAATCTCTATATTCCATAGAATCATGTTCAACATGCCAAATCTTAATGTAAATAACAGTAATTGTTTGGGTCAGATATTGATACTTATAATTTGTATAGTTTACCCTACATTCTGTTACATGTTATTATTCATTTGGTAAGCTAGACTGCTATTTGGTAAATCAGCAGTCGGGATTAGCTCATTCAAGATGATCCTCTCAGTACATGCTTGCTTCTATTGACAGGACATTTAGAAATAATAACTATTTATGACATCACAAAATTTTTGGGAGGCATACATAACTAATTTCATTTTTTTAACAATACACAAATTCTCCTAACAGAGCCAGTTTTCTTATATCTCATGGTGAAAATTAAGATTATTATAATTATAATGCAAAAATATCTTCATGTGAGGTGTTGTTTTGTACAATAGTGTTCAATGACAATTAGAGGTAATGACAATTAGAGGTGAAGGCCCGCTTTCAATGCTACCAGGTCATGTTCACTTTGTAGTCAATCTAGTTTTATTTATCTAGAGATGTGAGGAAATCTGCGGAAGGGAAACGACCTGTTGTTGAGGTTAGACGGTCCGGCGGTTCTGCAGCGAAGAAGTCAGCCTTGTCAGCAGCAGAAAGGGTGTGTACTTCTGGCACAATGCTGAAAGGTGTCAACAGTTTTGACTTACCGTATATCCCCGTGTATAATGCGATGTTTTTTCTTAGCTATTCATGTCGCAAAAAGGCACCTCGTATTATACATAGATGTAGAATTTAGTACATTTTTTTAGCACTCTAGCGGTAAGTTCTGCGGTAAGTTCTCTAGCGGTAAAACATATCTGTTAACGTAGGCCAGTCAGCGTGTTTGGTAAGCAGGCCTATACAACAAAAACAACAGTTAGACTATGCTATTCCAACTAGTAGAATGTCATTTACTGTATTTCACGGACGACTTAATATTAGCGGCCTTGCGATGATTGTGATAATGTACCCATTGAGCACGATACACTAACGCAATGCTGGGGCAAAGTTAGGACAGTGTCGTCAACGCTGGCCCAACAATTATAAAGCAGCATTGGACATTGGGTCGTGTTTGTTGTGTTGTGTTTGTCTCACGATGTCGGCGTTTTTCCCGCCGACGCGCGTGGCACCTTTGACAACCACGGGCAGATAAATGGCCGCGTTAGTCAGTGTTAATCTGCAACCAATTCAGACTCCTGACCTGTTCAATTATAATTGATTCGATCTAAGATAGCCTTTCATATGGGAGTGTTCCATTGTGTACGATCGCAGTACGCCTATCTGAACATGATATTTTGGAATGAGAGAAATGCGTTGACGATATATAACAAGATATCACTGATTATATTTCTGATGGCAAATTCTATACATGTAGGCCTCAGAATGTCCATATTGCTGGGATGACATTAACGCCTACCGCCGTTGCTGCTGATGATACGATATGGAGCAAATGGTGGTATCCGTTAGCTGTAGTTCACGGAGCACGGCTCTGTAGCACGTGCATTGTTACACCCAGACACCTTATACAGCCAAACATCTCTTGTGTCTAGACAGTGCGCCTAGTCTGCAAATGTTTTCATTTTGGAATTTCCTCATTCGAGCACGACGATATTTAAATAATATTATGGTCTTTGTAAAAGATAATTGAAATAATAGAAATTTGTCGGCGAAATATAAATATTTCAAAATCTGACTGATTATATTTCCAGTGGCAATTTCATACAGTGTTTATGTAGCCTATACAGGCCTCAGAATGTCTGCCCGAGACAGTCCCGATGACATCCACTCTGCCGTGGAAAATGAAAATACAGTATCTGCTTACTTAACAAGTGAACAGATACTGCCCTTTGGTTTTGCAGAGCTGTAATGTTGCCGCTGTTCCCGTCACGGAGCATCGTGTATACAAGTGTCTGTCCTGTGTATCGGCGCTATTAGCTGATTAGTAGAACAAGATATTATATATATCTGACCTAACATTTAGATGACCGGGGACGCTGCCGACATCCAAAATTTGGGATCGTAATATACAGAGGGGCAGGCGTTTTTCAGGTCATCCGAGGCCTCAAATCTTAACTCGTATTATACATGGCGTCGCACTATACGCGGGGATAAACGGGACCGTATTTTCACTTTTGCACCTAATGTTATTCATGGTTCCAAGATTCATGTAGAAAGTGGTGAAATTTCAGTCACGTTGGAACTCGGAGCAAAATGATTGCAACATTTCAACCTGCCTTCAGCAGATCTATATTGATCACACAATGATCAATGGGGGAGATTTAATTGGATGAGGCCATCCACTTCAAGCAGAGAGGCCATTCTATGAACAAAGACCAGGCCTACCAGCTGCCACCAATCTGTAGACGGTCAAATCATTCTACAATCTGGACCGAATCACCACCCATGAACATTGCGTGATCAAGATCTGCTGAAGGCAGGTCAAGGTGACTAAAATTTCACCACTTTCTACTTATCAATTTTTTTTTTTAATAATTGATATTCAAGCATTTGTGTGATCTGCTATTATCCACATGACATGAACATCGTTTTTTTATCCCCCGCTCACGAATTAGAACCCCCGTTTACAAGTAGGGGCAGGGGATATTGTCATCACCATGTCTGCCCGTGCGGCCGTGTGGCCGTGCGTCTGTGCGTCCGTCTTTTGTTTCTGGACGATATCTCTTAAACCGTTAGCCGGATTGCTTTCATATTGCATACACACATCCCTTAGGGGGTGTAGATGTGCTTTTTGGGGGTTATGACCTCTGACCTAATTTTTTACCTTTGATTTCGAGCCGATTATTGACTTCAACTGATTGCAGGTGATAAGTTCAGTTTCCGGACGATATCTCGCGAAGCGTTTGCTTCATGGTTTTCATACTGCACACACACATCCCTCAGGGGGTGTAGATGTGCCTCTTGGGGGTTATGATCTTTGACCTTCGTTTTTGAGGCCATTCTTGACTTTAATTGATGGCAGACGACATGTTCATTTTCCGGATGATGACTCGGAAAATGTTTGCTGAATTGTTCTCATATGGCCACACACATCTCTTAGGGGGTGTAGATGTGCCTTTTTGGGGGTTGTGACCTTTGACCTTCTTTTCAAGTCTCCACCCACTATGTGGTGGTGGAGACTTATTGTTTTTTTGCTGGGTCCGCCCGCCGCCGCCGCCGCCACTTGTTTCTGCTCTCACTCGAAAACCCCTACTTAGATTATTTCCAAATATTTGTAGTATGCATACTGGCCCTGGGGAATTTGTCTGGTAAATTTTTTTTTTGCGTTTTCCAGTTTCTTCAACAAAATTGAAGATGGCCGAGGTTTACGTTTTTAGTATTTTAGCGGTTATTTCTGTTTTGCTCATTTTGGGCATCATCAAAATTTGTTAATATAGCTATACACCTCTACTCAGAATATTTCTAAATACTTCCAGTATGCATATTGGCCCTGGGAAAAATTGCCCTGTAAATGTTTTTTGCGTTTTTCAGCTTTTTCAACAAAATCCAAGATGGCCGCCAAAATCCTATGTCGCTCTCTAGAGCTTGAACCGCTTCATGGATTTGTTTCATGTTTGATTTAAGGGAAAGACCTTACCCTGGACGTGTGCTGAAACGCTTTTCTTTTGATTCTGATAATAAAAACTTTGATTTTTTTACGTTTCATAATTATATTTCATATATATTTTTTTATATTTCAGTTTTGCTCATTTTCGACATCATCAAAATTTGGCAATCTAGCCATACATCTCTGCTTGGATTATTTCTAATTATTTCCAGTATGCATATTGACCCTGGATATTTTTTTATTATCGCTTGCTATCAGAATTATTGGGCAAACATTTACCTAGCCATGAAATAGAACGCCATATGTCTCTGTAGTATGATAAATAAAGATTATGATGTATTTTTTAAATTCACGGCTCTTATCCTAATTCAACTTGAAACTCAACGACCCTGACATAACCGCTCCGAGTAAGTAAATTTAAGTCCACTAATTTTCAAGAAAATATATATGATATTAAAAATCCTTAGGTATTACTCTGTGTAAAGAAATCCAATGCATTGTTTAAATTGTGATTCTATTTAAGTGCTCCCACTACGATGTCACCATATTTTCAGCATCAACTCGACTATTTATTTAGGTCAAAATTGCAATATAGCATGTTCTTATATTTCAGGTACCACTCAATTGTTCGACCCGAAATAGTTTAGCATACATGTGCAGCCCATTATCTACTCTCATTTCATAAAATTCTGGTTAGATTAAATATAAGTGACAGTACTGCATTTCTCTATAATTTATGTATTCTGGCTGCCAAATATATGTGGGCGGGGTGGAGACGCAAGCTTTGCCCCTCAGGCTAATCTAGTTAACCTTTGACTTTTAGGCCATTATTGAGTTTAATAAATGGCGGGGGATATTGTTAGCGTCAGCGCTCTTGTTTGGCGTTCACCGTTGCCTTGGATTTCCGGCCGTCTGTCCCAGTGTTCGCATTTTCGTTTCCAGACCAGATCTCAGAAACCCATGTGGAGATTTTCTTCATGTTGCACAAACACATCCCTTACAGGCTGTAGATGTGACTTTTTGTACCTAAATCTCCAAAAGCCAAAATTGCTCAATTTCTTTCAATAATTTCTTGATATCTGGCGAATTGTGCCAAATAGCTAGATCATCACTATGAAACAAAATGTGAGGTTTCAAGTAGGGATATGCTATGAAAAATATCAACTTCATCAAATTCAAAATGGGTGACTATCGGCCATAATTTAATTTGATATGCCTTTTATCTGGCAAACCGTACCAGATAGCTATCTCATTCCTATAAAACAAAATGTGCTTCTTCAGTGAAGGATATGCACTGAGAAATTCAAAATGGCCGACTTTAATATCTGTAATATACATGGCAAACTGTTCTAGATAGGTAGACCTTTTACTGTATTACTATTTCTATCATGATTAAAGCGCCCCCAAAATAAGTTTAAGAACTTATGTATTTTTACTGCCTTGAAATAGCCAAGGGTTGCATTATTTTTAAAAACATTGTAGGAACTGGAACGCAGAAAAAGGGAATTAATGGAGAAGGAGCGAAAAAGACGTGACGAATTAAAGAAAAAGGTTGGTGTGTTTCATTGTTTGCATATAACAATGACTGAACTATGTCAACCATAAATAAGTTACAAGTAATATAAGTACAATGTAATGGGGTTTTTTCTAACAACTTAATGAGCTAATTACAAAATAGAGTGTGAAGCATTTCCCAGCCTACGTTTATACATCTTGTTATTTAACAACTGAATGATCCTTATTTTCTGTAAAAGCTATACCTAGTTAGATCATTTAGAATTGATGCCGGCAAAAAAATAAGAAAGAAAAACTGTGGTTGAGTGGGCTTAAAAATACTTGTTCCTAACAGTCCTACTGAAAAGGCTGGTGGGTGATTAACTGATTTGGCCATTGAGATATTCAGAATAATTTTATTTGAAAAGCATGAGAAGGAAACAATCTATTTATGGTAAATATCTATTGCACTTGACAATTTGTGAACCCGCCTACAATATCTCCAGACGAAATGCATATCAAAATCAGACTGAAAAATAACTGGCTGTCACTGCATCGTGTAGCGAGGAGGTCATTTATACTGAAAATATATCTATTGCACTTGATAATTTGTGAACCCGCCTACCATATCTCCAGACGAATTGGCTGCATATCAAAATCAGACTGAAAAATCACTGGCTGTCACTGCATCGTGTAGCGAGGAGGTCATTTATAGTAATAATATACCGTAATTACCGGACGATATCGCACTACTTTTTTTTTATTATTTCAAGCTCCAGCGCGATATATAACAGGTGCGCGATATATGCTTCTTGATCACTGATTAATCTGTCTGACATGTGTGATCGCTCAGACCAGAGCATTGAGCTGTGAAAGGTCAGTAGTTTTGTCATCGCGTTGGCGCCGTTATGACCTATGCCTTGAGTGTAGCCTCAGTGACACGTGAATGAACACGGCTCATTAGGCAAGGTATAGTACAAACGGATTAGTTATGTCATGTCACTGTTACTCTCTGTCAGAAGGATTAACTGCTCAATAAACTGACACGCTGACATTGTACAATACATCATTATAAAAACGTTGAAGATTTTTTAGCATGTTTAGCAGCCGATAGTATGTCATGATGATTGATAAAATATCTAGGCCTACGTGTCAGCGTGTAATATAACTGCACATCAATGCATGCCTATGTACATACCAAGCAAACACGAGACATTGACCCCATGTTGTTTTAGTGTGGGGCCATCGTCTTCGACGTCGGCCCAACAATAAAACAACATTGGGACAATGCCAAATGACGATGCCACGTGCTTTACTGGCGCGCGATCGACGGGAGTCTAGACGACATTCTGTGGCTTGCAGTTTTGAAATTTCGCCCACTACATGAAATTGATTTGTTAGGTTTTTATATCAGTATTAACGTAGGTCTATCTATATTTCGCCGACTCATTTCCATCAACGTTCATTGTATCGTCGTACTCACATAAAAACATTCGAAGATGATATACATTATTTGCAGGTTAACCTCGGCCCGTGGCTGTAAAATGTCACACCTTCAATGCAGCAATCACCTGATTACCGTCTGGCGGGGGTATGTGTACTGGCTACTAGCTAGTTCTCGCGTGACAGAATGGCGATCCCTGATAATACTAAGCACGGTCTAATATAGGCCTATGCAGGACCCAAGCCGTCCCAGATCAATCTTACTAACACACCATTAGCATTGGCGACTGCCGAGTCACAGCGATATTTTGAATTGCGTGGTAAATAACGAGTGCGCGGTGTGTAAGGCTCAAGCACTAAGAAAGACCTATTTTGACCTTTTGCGCGGTATAGACCAGTGCGTGATATCGTCCAGCAAGTACGGTAATTAGAATTTCAAATAGTGGTTCTTGAAAACGATCTTTGGGGCAGTAGAAACAGGACTTCACTTGTTTTGCCCACCAAAAATGTGAGGTTGTCTGAAAAAAAGTCTGTATATCTTTCGGATATGAAAGAATGTATATGTTTTTATCACAACAATATGTATAAAAATCTCTTTCTACCTTATTAGATGATTTGAAGACTATATTAATCATTGATACACAGGAAATACAGTAAAACAGAGTTTCATATTTTCATATAAAAAATATTTATTGAGCTTCTAATTCTTGCCCATAGGACTTGGTAGAGAATCACAGACAGTAACCTTGGGCCATTCCTATATTGTCCCGGCATTGGGTCAATAGGGTTTCAGTCCTTTGGATATGAAAGAGTGTATCTGCCACTTTGGAAAGTGGCAGATACACCTTTTCATATCCAAGGCAACGGTTTGTAAAGCCACGAGAGATGCTAACATCTACAAATTAGGCTTAGTAGATTTGTAATTGTAGTTGTAGAATTTGTTTCAAGAATGACAGTTATTTAAGGGTTTAAAGACTGGTATCTCTGAGGCTGCTCAAACTAGTGATTGCCCAAGATAATCTGCTGTATGAAAATAACCAGCAAACTCGAGGCTGGACCAGTTTTACACTGTCCCAACCTAAACTCTTTCACCAGCAATACCCGGACATTTTCAGCTATAGAACACAACATGCTCCCCTCTCTACCAGGAACTGGTGGTGAATGGTCAGGTTTCTCTGTGGTCAATTCCTCAGAATGACACAAATAAATATTACCATATATCTCCGCATAGTGCGACGCCATGTATAATACGAGTTAAGATTTGAGGCCTCGGATGAGCTGAAAAACGCCTGCCCCTCTGTATAATACGACCTCAAATTTTGGAGGCATGGATATTATCTTATTCTACTAATCTGCAATTAGCGCCATGACACAAAGCAGACACCTGCATGTACACAATGCTCAATGACGGGAACAGTTGCAACAGTGCAGCTCAGCAAAACCAAAGGGCAGTATCTGCTCACTTGTAGAGTAAGCAGATGTGTATTTTCATTTCCCATGGCAGAGTGGATGTCATCGTGACTGTCGTTTTGGGGCCAATGGCCAGACATTCTGAGGCCTGCTGGTCTGCAGGCTATATATACACACAGATTTAAAAATATTTATATTTCGCGGACAAATTTATATTATTTTAATTTATCTATTGTAAACAAAGACCATATTTTAATATCGTCGTGCTCAAATGAGAACATTCCAAGATGAAATGGGATTGTAAAACATTTGCAGACTAGCCGCATTGTCTAGACATAAGAGGGTGTTGGCTGTATAAGGTGTCAGGATGTAATAACACAGCTGCACTCCGTGAACTTAGCAAACATTTACCACCATTTGCTCATCACCGTATCAGCAGCGGCAACAGCGGTAGGCGTTAATGTTATCCCAGCAATATGGACATTCTGAGGCCTACACGTATATAATTTGCCATAGAAAATATCAGCAGTGATATCTTGTTATATTTCGTCATCGCATTCTCTCATTCCAATACATCTTAATAAAATATTATGTTCAGATAGGCCTACTGTGTACACAATAGAACACTCCCATATGAAAGGCGATCTTAGATTAGATCAATATTATATAAATTAACAGGTCAGGAGTGTGAATTGGTTGCAGACTAACGGCGTTATCTGCCCGTGGTTGTCAAAGGTGCCACGCGCGTCTTTGCCCTTTGGCTGGATGTGAGACGGGGGCTCCCAGCAAACACGGCACATTCACCCAATGCTAGAACAATGTTGTGTTAGCGTCGCAGACGGTGGCCCAACAATGTACCAGTATTGGGTGAACATCTCTTGTTTGCTGTGCTTGCACTCACAACAAACACACTCAATGTCCAATCCTGCTTTATAATTGTTGGGCCAGCGTCGACGACAGTGTGCTAACTTTGACTCAGCATTGCTTTAGTGTATCGTGCTCATTAGGCGCATTATCAAAATCATCGCGAGGCCGCTTATATACTTCGTCCGTGAAATACAGTAAATGACATTCTACTGGTTGGAAAGGCACAGTCTAACTCTGCCGTGCAAAGCCAAAAGGCAGTATCTGCTTACTTTACTACAGAGCAGGACTGTTGTTTTTCTTGTGTAGGCCTGCTTTTCAAACGCGCTGACTGGCCTACGTTTACAGATCTATACGTTTTACCGTTAGAAAACTTACCGCTGAACTTACCGCTAGAGAGCTACAAAATTGTATTAAATTCTACATCCATGTATAATACGATGTGCCTTTTTGTGACATGAATATCTAAGAAAAAACATCGCATTATAGTTTATACACGGAGTATATGGTATACTCAGACAGTTATTCCTATTTCTTAATTTTTATATTGGTCATAATTTATATATTCACCAAATCATTTCGTTTATTTTATATATTATCTACACTGGTAAATCAATTATGTCCTTGTGTAACCAGCTGGGGTGAATCACATTCTGAATGCCTTGAGTAATAAAGACATACCGGTACATCACACATCCTCCATACAACTTGTATAGATACTCACCACCCTGGCACGTACCCGAATGCGTACTATCCACCGGTGCGTACTATCTATGTTTTTTGGTACAAATCATGGCATGTGCATACTATACACAGGTGCGCACTATACCCTGTGAAATACAGTATATAAGAATTGGTGGTGGAAGATTTAAGCCAACATTGGTTTGACATCTTGTGTTCACTGGAATAATCTAAATATTTTATATCATTGACATCGCTGTTCTTAGAGGATGGTTAGATTTTAGGTGAGTTTTACCCTTCAAAACTTGGCATATATGAAAGAAAAAATATTACTGCACACTGTATCACTTGTATTCCCTAGCATAAGGCGATCAGTCTACATTGTTTTAGCCCAACGTCAAAACAAATCAGAATCAGTGCCTCATGTCTTCCTGAGTTTTTATAAACAAGTTTGTTACTAGAAAGTTTTACAATCATAAATTTATGCTTGCTACGTTATATGCAGATTTAGTAATATGATACTAATCTACAGTGTATTTATTTTCATTTCCACTGCTGACTGCTGTGATTCATGACAGGAAGATCAATGTGCTAAACTTCACAAAGATTTATTGGAGAAACAAAAGGTGAGAGATGTGCCCAAATATAAAATATGCTTGATCGTTTCAGACCTAATTTTATCCCCCTCACGTAGGGGAAAAGGGAATTTTAGTCGCGCCAGGATTCCGTTTTATTGTGGGCGCAAAAACTCAAAAACTTTGAAATTTAACATCACATTCATAGCAACATAGGGATGTGCAAGTGATGCTTTAAAGATGCTACCAAAATGGCCACCAGAGGTAAACTCTAAATTATTTTGTGGCCACAAAAACTTAAAGACAGAAATTATTCAAATTATTCCCTATAATATGTATATGTGCAAGTGATTTTTTCAAGGTTTTACTGAAATTCAAAATGGCCACCACGGATCAAATTCATTTTTTTTGTGGGCAGAAAAAATCTCAAAAAATTAGTCGGAAATTATTCACATTTTACAATCACATTCACCATGATATGGGCACAAAAACTCAAAAAATTATTCGGAAATTATTCACATTTTACAATCACATTCACCACGATATGGAATTGTGCTAGTGATTTTTCAAGGTTTTGCTAAAATTCAAAATGGCCGCCACGGATCAACCTTAATTTTTTTGTGGGTGCAAAAAATCAAAAACTTAAAAGTCAGAAATTATTCAAATTTCACAATCACAATCCCTGCGATATGGAGATGTGCAGGTGATTTTTTTAGGGTTTTAAAGAAATTCAAAATGGACACTATGGATGAATTTCATTATTTTTTGTGGCCGCAAAAACTGAAAAATTGATGTCAAAAATAATTCAGATTTTACAATCAAATTACGCACAGTTACGGAGGTATAGTACTTATTGACCAGGAAAATTATAAATTTATTATAAATTTATTATTTATAGCATTTTGATATTTCTGTGATGCATCAAATGCATAGATATACCAGTATAATTTTTTCACTGATGGGAGAGAAATCAAACCTGAAATGTCATTTGATCGTGTTTAGGCTGTGTGCATTGACACCTGCTGTGACAGGTAGCCTCGCTCAAGTGTGAACGAACACAGCTCATAAGCACGAGTTGTTTAATATAAGTGGGGACTAGCCATGTCATGTCACTTACAGTTGGCCTAATGTCTGTTACCCCGACATTGTCCCGCTACACTATACAGCAAAAACAAGACTGAGTATAATGGTGGTTCAATGTTGGACCAGCGTCACTGGAGGTGGTCCAGCACCACAGTATACCCAGTAGACAGGATGCATTGAATCAATGTTGGCTTGCCGTCTACCACGCTGACCTTACTGACAGGTGTCTGTCATAACACAAACAAGCGTTATGTCTGTCAGCTGCTGTGACACTGAGGATGCTAGAATGTTGTAATATACACATTAGGCAGCTTATTTATCAGATATACTTGAAATTTCTTATAAACTAGTTTCAGTTTTAGTAAATGTGCTATTTCAACAGTCATTTTTCTGGTTAATGACCTGTGATATACTTTAGCCAATCTAATGCCCACTAATCACATGCTCTCAGGGTCACATATATTCTCTGTTAATCACACCACTCTATTGCTCCTGTCAATCACCATGCAACCACAACACGGAAGTGCGTATATTTAAAGAGTGTGCATGATGAATGTCTCAGGCATGAAGAAAAGCCTATTTGGGCCTCTAGCCCGCTATACAACGGAGCGTTGTATAATCTGGAAATTACGGTAACCAAACTGCAAAACCTAAACTGGCAAACTGTCATATCTACATCATGTCACGTGTGGCGTTTTGCCTGCCTTATGTTACGGTACTTTGTCTGGATATTCATCTCTAAATAATTTGTTAGATACAAATGTACAATATTTTTTTTTTTAAATAGTTAAATCATTCAATATTTATGTGAGATATCAACACAAAGAGTTCATGGTACATAAGTTATTGTCAGAAAGTTTGGTGGTGTAAACTCAATTTTCACAGATATTGTACTTACTGTGTAACACTTAATGTGTAACATTATTCATTTCACAGCAAGCTAGATTGTCCAAAGCCAAAGAAGAAGGATGGAAGAATCTGCTTAGCTCTTTAGATTCTACTGGCAGTGAGGCAAGTGGAGTGACATGACCTTAACAAACCTGATTTGTTTAATCGTCAGATATATTTTATTTCTTAACAGTTTTAGTGTGCTGTTTTAAATCTAACATACAAGTATTTATTTGCTAACATTTAGTCCACATTCCCGCTAATATTGGAAGAAAGATTCCTTATATTTTTTCTCTGTTCCCACATTCTAACATTTCTGCGGGTATAATTTTCTGGTATATAATGATTTTGTTACTGTAGAAATCAGATCCTTCTTCAAAGGGTGACTCACAGAAAGATGAGGCTGAGGTCCGAGTGCCACCTGCAAAGGTTTGTCACAAGTTTACTGGTTTAAAACAATACCTAATTTTTTCCCCTTTTAAAACATCTCCTGCACCCCAAGAATTTTTTCTCATCCCCTTAAGAACAAATGAATGTTTGTTTATTATTATGACTAGTGAATCCCATTATTTACATAACAAGAATTCTAATCCCCTTCTTAAAATAACAAGAATTCTATACAGTGTGAATAACTGTGTTAGGTTCTAGATATTACGATGGATCAAGAATGGCACTGTTAAAGTCGACCTAACAATAACAAATTGCATTCATTAAAAACCGGAAACAATGTTATAGGTCTTAAAGTTTAATATATATACAGTAATGGGCAACGGTACAGGGTGACGATGAGCGTGACAGGTGAATTTAATATTAAAGTCTATGGCGCTGGTGTTGACTTCAGATGATGTGGTGGACTGTAGGTTGTCGGTGTCTTGACGTTGAGTGCAGTCCGAATCTGCACGGATTGTTAGAAGGGGGAATAGAAACGTCTTACTGGAGTTTTGCAGGTCATCGCTATGATATCATGAATGGATTTTACTGGTCCAGGGAAGATTAAACCGTCGACATGACGAACAAAGTCAGAAGTCATAATTGACTGCATGTAATGTGACTAATCTAAATATGAAGACATCTCTGCATGGTCTCGCTGCTCATCCTAGAATGGACTAAGAGGCCGATTGAGAATGTTCACACAACTTATATAACTGAAGGCTGTACCTGTCGGTGCCTCATGTGGGTACACAGAAGTTGTACAACCACAGTACTAAAGGACTGTATGCAGAGTCAACCACGGTATTGAAGAAATGTATGCAGCGTGAAGACAATGACATCAACATCTCATGCAGGGTTCGTAATAGGGGCTGAAAGTCTGGTTGTCCAACGGACAACCACATACTTAAAATGTGGTTGTCCGCCCAATTTTCTGGTTGTCCGCATGCCTTTGCTTAGGGCGGCTCCTAGCTAAGCCTAATTCTGGAAAGAGTGATATTTTGCCATCAACAGACTACTTTTTGTCGGATCAGTTTGAGGCCTATATTGTTATCGACCTGTGACGACCGACTTTCTGTTTAACACGTCTTACGACCTTCAAAATTTGGCAGCGTTAACAGACTTTGAGCTAATTTTTATTAAATATTTTTTTGTTTGTGCAGTTGATTAGTGTCATTAATTTATATTATGTAGGCCTATATGTTTGTAAAACAATTTTGTAACCTAATATAGATCGCTTAATGTATTCAAACTAGGCCTACATGACTGCAGTCTTCAAAAGGTGGCTTTGATTCTTAGCAGTGCTATATTTGACGCGATAACGGCGGCACCGTCGACATAGATAGACCTACGTGCTGTTGTAAGAGACTGGCCCAGCGTTGGGTCAATGCAGACGACGTCGCACCACTATTGAATCAGCATTGAACTGGCACTCCTTATTGGGATAAGATCGGTTAAAACATGGAATAGTAATTATATCCATGCTTGAAAGTAGTGAAATACAATTTGCATAAACTAGTTGCGGATGACAATGACTATATGAATGTACCGGTACAGCAACAGCTTACCACGTTCATGGCTGCTCCTTTTTGTTACGATTCCACCTATCAAACGTTGATTATCAAGACATGTATACCTGCAAGTCTAACACACAAGTCATAATGACAGGGAAGGGGAGGGAAGACGATAAAGGAAACAGCCCCAAGAAACGGAAACCTGGGGATTCCCCACTGACTAGACGAATGTGTGTGGGCATTGCGATATCAATGAATACAAGTTTACATGTGGCTTCAGCACTGATTCATTGCAAATGTCGCATGTTAAAAGCGTTTTTCAAGAAAACTAATTGTTCTGTTTAGTCCTAAATTTTAAATACTGTTTTTCTACCACACAACATTGTCAACAGTCAGACGCACGTGACAGCAGACACGATTCAAGTTATCTCTGTCTGTGATCTGACGCTACTCTGCTGTGCGCCGCGTGTCACAGTACGGCGTATGTCAGCGTGTTCAGTGGCAAAATTGTTTTGGTGATAAACGTGGTTGTCTGTACGGACAACCAAAGTGTTCCAAAGATTCATATTTGGTTGTCCGTGACGATTTTTGATTGTCTTGGACAACCGGACAACCACTATTACAAACCCTGTCATGCATTATGCTATTGCCAGCTAAAATATGTATTCGAATGTATTCATCATCAGAGTCAGGCCAATGCCGGCTAAGGTATATATTTAAATGTATTTAACAAATGTTGGCCCAATGTCGGCTCAAGTATGTATTCACAATCTAATTATATTATATGTGATCATAGCAAACTAACTGATCACACTCTCCCATTCAACAAAAAAATAATGACTTGTATGTTAAAAATAGGATATGTGGACATATGGACTCACCCGTTCTTTTTCCTACGCGCATTGGCGAGGGGACGAGTGCTAGTAGTGCACACTGACTATAATTATTTTTTTCTGGGTGCAGGAAATAAATAGAAATAGCAATTCTCATCCCAATTGTAGCTTTACAATTATTGTAACGTTCAGGTGTGATACCTTGCTAGATGGTGACCTCTCTGAGTGGGCGCAAAATCTGCCCAGATAGGTCAGTTTTTTTATCCAGCCTTGAGAGAACAGCTGACAATATGGTCTTCGTCAAATTGACTTTTGTCTGATATTTACTGTTTTCTGATACAGACTCACTATAGATCACTATACATGTATTCTGTTACAGTGATATTTCTCACAATACATTAGGGTTTTTAGCATTCATAATAATCTGTGCCATTCATCATGTCAAGATAACGAAAATAACAGAACATTATTTAGATAATAACCTAAGAAGATATCCATAGTATACATGTATGCAGTGTGAATTAAAATAATCTTAATAATTCCCACAATGTTGGATAAGATGATGGAAATTGTGGCATCTTGGGAACTGGTTGGTATAAATAGATGAATAACTATTCATCGCTAAGCAGTATTGCTGTGTAAAAATATATAAATTGTACTTTTAGCGTTGAGTAAGATTGTTATAGCTTTTATTTCAGTGCAAAAAAAAGGTATTTAATTTTGATATAATTTTGGAACACCAAATATTTTTACATGCATATACATTAGACGTCAGCTTCTGCCTACGCATATATTACTACATGTTGTATAAATTGCTTGTGAATTAAGTGGTAGCTTGTATAAAATAACTGAAGATTTCTGATTAGGTCCAAATAAATCTAATTACTCTTTTGGATTTACATTTATGGCATGACGTTTTTTTACCCAAAATATATATTTTGCTGTGATTTTTAAAACCCCTATTAAAACCCCTAGTTCAAAGATCTATTCCCTATAATATTACTTGACCATGACACACTTCCTAAATCATTTGTTTGTAATTTGGGATTTATTTTTGATTGTGATTTTAACTTCAAACGACAAAATTGCAAAATATGCTTCTAACACATCTGTGACTTTTGGCGTATTATGAAGTACCTTGTCCCAGAAGCTGCTAAATCGGTTGCATGTGCTCCACTACTACTAGTCATCTTGACTATTGCGATTCTCTTTTGTACAATTTCCTGACAGGGACATTGAAAGATTGCCTCGTTTTAGCAGATTTAAGCCTCTCTTTTCTCCATTGGCTACCAGTAAAATACAGCATATGTTTTAAACTCTGTACCATCACTTTTAAAGCCTTCCTTTTTTACCGACCTACATATCTCTTTAATTATTTAGTCCCACTTCAAAATTCAAGACTGCTTAGATCCTCCAACACAAATATGTTAACTGCTCTACGTTTTCGAACAAAATGGGGGTCAAGGGCTTTTGCAGTTGCAGCTCTCTCCACGTGGAATTCACTGCCGGTTAATTTGAGAACTGCGAGTACAGTCACCTCATTTAAAAAAATGCTGAAGACTTTTCTTTTCGATTAGGCTTTCACTCCCCCCCCCGCCCTAATTCCTCGAAGATCCGACGCCCAGTTGATGATCTTAAGCTTTGACACTCGACATTGTGCTGATTCCGATTTGGATTCTGCGCCAAGGATTTAGGATTTAGGCGCTATAGCAGTTAAGGAATGATTGATTGATTGACTTTAACTTATCTGATGTTAATAATAGCCCCTGACATGAACATAATGACATGAGCAGGAGAGTCTTAAAAGAAATGTACTGTATGCTTTGCTAAATAATAAGGAAATATTTTAATCTGCATATTAATTACATGTATCATATTTTTTGGTGTATAACCCGCTACTTTTTACTCCTTGGAAAATGTCCTCTTATATCGCGTCTGGATGGCCACTACACACACACTGCACTCTCACAGTGAGCCGCCACTTGGTAATTCAGACATTGCATCAATAATGGTGTGACATTTTACTGCCATGGGCCGCGGTTAACCTGCGAATAATTCACTATCATTTTCGGCCACGTGGAACTAGCGGTGGATGGCCACTACACACATACTCCACTCTCACAGTGAGCTGCCACTCGGTAATTCAGACATTGCATCAATGAAGGTGTGACATTTTACTGCCACGGGCAGCAGTTAAACTGCGAATAATTCACTATCATTTTCGGCGACGTGGAACTAGCGGTGGATGGCCACTACACACATACTCCACTCTCACAGTGAGCCGCCACTCGGTAATTCAGACATTGCATCAATGAAGGTGTGACATTTTACTGTCACGGGCCGCGGTTTACCTGCGAATAATTCACTATCATTTTCGACAGTTCTTAGGCCTAATATGTGAGCACAACGATACATAAAATGCTTTTTGTATTTAGAAACATTGGAAGCCCTGCATTAGAATGATAGAAACAAGTTGGCAAAATATTAATATACCGGTATTAAAAAGACCAAACAATTACATTTTCCATGATAGACTTAATTTCAAACGTTCAGACCCCAGAATGTCTTCAGACGATGCGAGGTCTATGACGTCACCAACAAGCGGCAGACGTTTGCGCGCTATTCAGTCAAGGTGTTATATCGTCCTGTGTGGTGTATGTGTACAGGCAATGCATTGTATATAACGGCGGGAGATCTACAATACACGGTGTGACACAACAAGTGTTGACTATGATGAGAGGCATGCATACATGTAATATACACTAACACGCAGATCTTTCTGGTGCCAGCCTGGCTTACAATCGGCCGTTAATATACCCCAAAATGTTTTTAATAATGTATTATTATAATATACAATGTCGGCATCAGTAGCCTACTATTTAAAACATATCAGATTTTATACTGCTATATAGGCCTAGCTTTGGGATGTAGGATGGTCGTCACAACTGTAGTGTTGTGAGTGTATCACAGATCGGCGGCGTGCAGGGTATACACCACTGCGGGGTATCTATCATCAAAGCAGCCATTTTTGGTTAAATTAACACTCTGCGGGCTATACTCCAGAGCGGGCAATACACCAAAAAATACGGTAATCTCAGATTGGACATATATTTATTCAACCTTTAATTTATTGCAGCCTGCACAAGCGCCTGCTGGACAAGGAGGAAAATATGATCACTATCATGCATACCTTGAAAAACTGGAGCAAAATCAAAAAGGTAAGATTAATTTGTGATTTTTAGTCTGCATTTTAAATTATAAAAAGAAAGCGTTTCTATTGTAATTGAGCTGGCATGTTTGGTGAACAATCAAAACTTAGATTCCATGGGATTTGCTCCATTGTATGATGGCTAACATGTTGATTAGGTTGTAGGTTTAACTTTAATAAAAGAACCTGTCAATAGTTGAGCTGGATGGTATATTTATGCTTAATTCTCAGCTTTTCTTTCATTCTACTTCACCACTTAAACATTGGTACATCGTTATAATTTGGAATTGCAAGATCTAAGCTAAGGTACAATTTTGATATATGTAGAAAAACGAACAAAATGGAATTAGATATATATATTTTTTAAATAGCATGCACATAGAGGTACAATGCATTTAGTGTCTGTAAGTTAATATGAGTAGACTAAATATGGAATTCCAAGCCCTGACCAATCAACATTGGAACATTCTATCACTTGACGGAATCAACCAATGCAAAACCATTACTTTATTGTTTTGTTTTCAGCAAATGTTGTAATTCCCCAGAGAGGATTCAACCCTGGTTTAGCAGCTCAACAGGGACAAGTCGCCGGGTTTGTTACTATAGCTACTTTGCAGATTTATCTTGATAAACTTGGTCCAGAGACTATGACCTGTCAAAAGCATGCTATATTTAATCTACAGTAAATAGAGCATCATCTTGCAATTGTGTCTAGTTGATCGGAGACACACTGTAATTTGAATTGTTCTCTGTAGGGGCAGTGTTATTCACTTAGCTAGCTCTTTCTGAGCAGGGGTACTGTGATGATTGCTAGTACATGTAGTAGTACTTTTTGCCCCCATCCGGGGAGGGTCATTATGGATCTGTTCCGTCTGTTGAATGCTATACGGCATTGTACGGAAGCACAATAGTCTACAGCAATCATCCAAGGGAAGCTGAAGGCTCCTCGTATCTGGCCATAATCTCGGGCGGATTGGCAGTGGCGTACTCTGGTTCCTCCGCTCAACAGCGGAGCCAATGCAGCACCCGCATCAGTGCAGGCGCTGGTGTAGGCGGTGGTAGCGGTAAATAACGGCAATAAAGTGTTTGACATTAGGTCTCTCACAGGGGGTGAATGGAGTAACCCTACTTATTGTGACTGTGGGAACTATCCGACATGAGGATAGTGGAGCTGTGCGAAATGCCACTGTGTTTCAGCATTAAATTGCATAGCGAAACCCAAGTCTCCGGCCATCTGGGCATGTCTGGTAGATCCCCTAGACATGCCCAGAACCCCTCATCCTTATCTAGCGAGCGAAGGAAAACGTATCTCATCAATTAACTACAACGTTTTTATCGTATTACAATGTCACTTAAAAGACCATTTGTGCCGAAAAGTGACGTAAAGCAATGATTTACTACTACTACTTTTTGAGCATTTCTTTGAATATATATGTTATGGGTCTATGACTATTATAAATATATATATATTCATCTTTTAGTGTAACTTTTGATACCAAATTCTGATGTCTGAAACCGGTATCAGGACATTTTCTGGTCATACCTTGTCTGGTCAGTAGGGTGATTTACCTAGTCGACCATCAGGGTTCATGCGCAATATTAAAAGTCTTAAAATGTCTTATTTTAAGTAACATTTCCCCGACCTCATCAGGTTTTCAAAACGTTTGGAAAAATACTCGTGGCATGACAGGCATCTTAATTCTTTTTTTTTGTCGAATTAGTACTTTGTCACCCTGATATCTACAAAAGTGCTCTTTCAATTCGCTTGGCGCTCAACATACTAGATACAAGTATTAATTCCTTGATTGCATCAGTTTTTCAAAAGTTTGGAAAAATATCCGGGTCATGGTGGCCATCTTTAATCTTTTTACTTCAAATTAGCACCTTGTCACCCTGATAACTTCAAAGGTGCTTGTCCGATATGTTCAATACTCAACATACTAGATACTAGTACGAATTCCTATATTGCCATGTTCATACGATCAGCGCCCAGGCACACATGAAGCATTGACCCAGTGTTGGCTTAAAATTAGGCCAGCCAGCGTGGCAGACTGTTGGCCAACATTAGAACAGCATCGAGTCCGTGTCTTGAGTTTGCTGGGGATTTGCGTTTTACACTTGAAGTGTCCATTGCTGGATGACTAATTGTGAACGATGTCATAGATATTATCCCAGCATTGGCCAGCTCATCACATCATACCTAGACGCTGCCTTACAAGCCGTCCACACGTGTTTGTATCTTCACACTTTGACGACGAACGTTGTAGTGCGGTTATACAGCACTTGTTACTATAAACAGATAAACACACACGTTTTTCTAATTAGGAAATTAATAAATTACCGTTTTGTTTTAGAAGTTATATTTATTACGGGGTTTTTAATAAAAGGCATACTATAAATAATTAATCAATATAACTGTAATACATCTTAGAAATATGACCTATGAATATTTTTTATCTTTATACGATTGATTCAGTCCTGTATAACGCTATTCACTTATACATGTAACACAATTTGATTATTGGACCCCAACGATAGTGTTATGACGATGGTCGCCTGTAATGCGTTGTTCAATTATTGCTCAAGGCTACATAATAAGTTGTATTGTTAATATAAGCCTGTAGTTCTTGAGAATCGAGATATGATTGCTAATTGTCCAGTATGAATGCTGTAGCTTTGCAAGTATTCTGCTCAAATCTTTCATGATCGTTTTTAGCCCGCATTTCAATTAAAAAAGGTGGGCTATTGCAATTGAAGTTTGGTGGCGTCGGCGTTAACATTTACTTGTGGGCGTGATAATTTGTAAAGTTTTTAATGTATCCTTCCCAAATTTGTTATGCATGTTACTAATGACCAGTTCTCGGACAAATTCAATAATGGCCGAAAAAAATTTAAAATGTTTGATTTAATGTGATTTTTTGCATTTTACCTTGTGGGCGCGATAACTTGAAAGTTTTTCATGTATTCTTTTCAAATATGTTATGCATGTTACTAATAAGCAGTTCTCAGACAAGTTCAATAATGGCTAAAAAAAAACTCAAAATGGCCAATTTATTGTGATTTTTCGCATTTTACGACAATAATTTGACCTTGTGGGCGCTATAACTTGAAAAGTTTTTCATGTATACTTTTCAAATTTGTTATGCATGTTACTAATAAGCGGTTCTCGAACAAGTTCAATAATGGTTGAAAAAAATCTAAATGGTCGATTTATTGTGATTTTTTGCATTTTATGTCAATAATTTGACCTTGTGATAACTTGAAAACTTTTTCATGTATTTTTCCGAAATTTGTTATGCATGTTACTAATGACCAGTTCCTGGACAAATTTAATAATGGCTGAAAAAAAAGAAGATTTATTGAGATTTTTCGCATTTTGCATCAATAATTTGTCCTTGTTGGCGCGATAACATGAAAACTTTTTCATTTATCTTGCTCAAATTTGTTATGCATGTTACCAATAAGCAGTTCTCAGACAAGGTCGATAACGGCTGAAAACAAATTGCAAATGGGCGATTTATTGTGATTTTTTGAATAATTTGACCTTGTGGGCGCAATAACTTTACGTTCAATAATGGCGGTGGGCTATTGTCGAGTGTGCTCTTGTTGTCAAGTTCAATGGACAGTGGTGAAAAAATCCTAACTTATTGGCAAATTTCTTCTAATTTGTCATGCATGTTTCCTGATCACTCAAATGTTATCATTCTTTTGCAACATGTTTTTTTTTAGTGTGCTCATTTGTTAATTATTTCAGTGTAAAAGCGTCTGAGGCTGCCAGCAAAGCTAGACAAAGAAGTGAAGCAGCAGGGAAGCCATATGTTGTTAATGAATTTCTAGACAGGAAGCGAGTGGCAGCTGCAAACAAAGCTAAAGGACAGGCTAATATTCATGGCAACATACATGGAAATTTGGTAACTAATTTCTGTCCTTATGAAAAAGTATATGATGCACCACGCTGTACCCTGTGGTACCAAATAGAAATCAGCCATTTTGTTTCATTATTTAATTTATTTTTCAGTGCTGTACCCTGGGTACCAAAAAGTGTGAAATAATTTTAAAAAAGGGCAAAAAATATGTGAAACGTTCTTATTTTTCAAAATATTTTTGTTTTGGGGGCATTTTCGTCGCTAGGGACTTTTGGTAAAACATCTTTCAATGACGGAACCTATTGCAGCGCAAATTGCCGCCGCATTCACCAGGTGGCGCTGCAAATCACGCGGTACCCCGGGGTACAAAGGTACCGCGGAGTACTGCGTGTTGCATCATATGTCTAATTTATGAAAGCATATAAATGTTTTATTCTGTATTTTTTTAATTGCATGTTTTTCCTCAGTATGCAGTGGAAATTAATCACTAGGTTATGCTTGGATTTGATGTTGATTCGACCATTTATCTATCATCTTGTGTTGATGGATTATGTTTTATTCAGGGTGTAGCAGGAGCAATTTCACCTCGTGTTGGTCCAGGGCCCACACCTTCACCCAGGCCGTCAGATGGTAGACCACAGTCAGCTCGATCCGAGAGAGAAAAACAAGAGCAGGTGATAGTTCATTAGGCTAATTGTACAGCATTGTGTAAAGATTTTTTAATGAGATTTTCAGAAAATATGGTGAAAACATTTTCACAATTTTTTTTATTATAAAAGTTCCAGCAAATATTCTTTGATCTCTAATTGCAAAATTATCATAATTATATAAAACTGATAAATACTATTACCTTGCAATATTTGGTATGTGGTTTGAGAATGTTAAGCCCATTTGCTAGGCATTCAGGTGGCACTTCTGTGATAGAAGATTTAGCACAATGTAGAATTTCTTTGCCAGTGGTGCCCATGTTAGGGCTCAAAGCTACAGACAATATTGTTTGACATCAGGCCTCACTTGGGATGAATGAAGCTACCCCTCAACTATTGTTACTCTGGGGACTATCCGACCCAAGAATAGTGAAGCTGAGCGAAATGCCATGGTGTTTCAACCATAAATTGCACATCGAATCCTAAGTCTTCGGCAGTCTGGGCATGTCTGGTGTTAAACCCGCTGGTATAGGCCTGGTTAGAACTTAGAATTACCATGTGAGTGAGGGAAAACACTCAATAACCCACCATGTCATCATCTATACATCATTCATTTTCACATTTGATTAGGCTGGCAAGTCCACCAGTGTCCAGCCAGCAGGGGATGTTTTCCCAATGCTGTCTCAATGCAGGACTGTGACACTAAGTCAGTATGAACACCATGAGCTAACATCCTGTGTTGGCTACGATCTGAATGCAATCAGTATGTGCATGCACAACTATAATTACTACTGCCTCTATATAAGTAACTTTGAAGTTACATAAATAACTTTGGAATAGAGCTCATCATTTATATGTATTTCTTGAACATGATTCACAATGGACACTCTGTTTATATTGTAAAAGATGGCTTTGAATCCCGGCGCTGACACAATTTTAAGCCAACATTGATGCAACAGCCTGTGTGAGTTTAGCCACACATGTAGTGCTAATTATTGTGCTTGAAGTGATTGGCGTAAGTGGTTATGTATCTAACAAGGTGTGTTGCAATACAGGCTACTCGACTTGATAACAATAAATCAAGGGTGTGTGTATTCTTGGCTTATTAGAAGGCCTTTGATAGGTGACACCTAAAAGTCACGAAATTGGAAATGCAAGAAAATTTAAACATATATATATATTTAAAAATATCCAACTGACAATAATGTATGTTTGGGAAAGTACAGTATGCTTAGGGGAAATGCTCTTCAGTGATAAGTGGGTATGCATAATCTAGAGGAACTAGAATGTTGAGAGGTTGCCTTAGAGAGAGGTACTACTGCGATATCTAGTTAAGAGATAGTTGAGATAGTATTAATATTTTTCCTTATTGATTGAAATAAAACTAGCTTTAGAATGATTTAAAAAGCATTTGTGATTTCTAAAATTTATGGGGGAAGAAGGCCATTAGACATCCATCCCTCAAGTTTTTTGGTTTGGTTTGATACAAACACTGTCTTCTACCCTGCAAATCAGTCTCCACAGCAGAGGTATGACCGTCATTATCTGCGTCAAAGCACTTTTCTAGTTTCTAATTTTAATGTAGCTTTGTTTCCCTCATATCCAATTCTCTGAGAGAAAGCATCATAGACTTGAGATAACAACCTTGATTTAAAATTATCAGAATACTTGTTTGAATTCTGTGTTAGTAGGGTAGCCATAGATTTTGTAGAAATTAAATGAAATTCAAGGCTTTGAAAGTGCTTGATTTCAAAAATTGTTATTTCCAATAAGGCATTACATTTCTGTGTTTTGAAATAAATGGTTGCAAATGGTTGAAATTTTTAGTGCTTAGTCTATATTGAAAAAAGTATGTTTGATTTACCTTGAAAGTGCTTGAATTTATTTGAAAAAATCCTTAAAAGTTCTTGAATTTAATATAGCATTGGATATATGAACCCTGCTTTATCTTCCCCAAACTGATCCTTCACTTTTTTGTTTCTTTTCAGGAGTATCTTGCAAAATTGAAACAGATCAGGTTGCAGAACTTTAATGAGCGACGCATGCAGAAAGACAACAAACCTCCTGCTAACATAAACAAGGTATTTTTACTATTTATTCTTATTTTTATTACAAGAATAAAGTAGGTTAGTCTAATCTTTGACCCATTGTGATTTACCAGCTTACCCATCCCCGATTTACATGCCATAAGCCATGCAGAGTTTGCAGTAGGCTTGTATCATCGATTACATATATCTGACTCTGCACTCTTCACACAGCTGATGGCCTTATAACTGATATGGGTGTTCTTGTTAACTGTACAAGTAGGAAATTTCCTGGTGTATAACTGGCTACTTATTTGGCTGGGTCATTTGAATTCAGAGAAATTAAATGATATAGCATACTTAAAATTAAATGGTAACATAAGTTATTGGCTGTGGGTATAGCAAGTTTGGGTTATCCACGGTCAAACCAGTGATTTATGGTAAATGTACCTTCATAACGGTTATACACCGAAATGAGTTATACACTGAAAAATACAGTAGCAGCTAGCCCTACTTTATCTGTGGTAACATTACTAATTTGTAAATAAATAACATACTTACAACAACTCATTTTAATTACCCTATCCTTGAGAATAAACATGCATTCACTTATATTTTGAAGATGCACTTAGTTTTTGAAAATAAGTTATGCAATTATATTATGCTAGTAAATAAAGTCTTCACATTCATTTTATTAGCTTTTTAGGCCTAGATGAGCTTATGCAATCGTGTTGCGTCTGTCGTCTGTTGTCTGTCGTCTGTCCACAATTCACAATAAATGCTTCTCCTCCCTCAATTTTTATCCAATTTCAATTCTGTTTGTTTTGTTTGAAAGAGCTCGTGCCTGTGCATAAAACATCCTCACAGATTTCAGAATTTTTTTGTCATTAACCCTTAAAGCCCTGATTTTTTTCATTAATACCTTGGAGGCCAGAGTTTTTTTTTCAATTTGAAATCATAACAAATGTCTTAGTTAGCTCTTTCTGATTCATTTGAATACCTATGTCATGGGTGTATGGACCTCACCAATAATTGTTAATCTTGCAGTGCGGGGATCAACCTTAGACGGCAGAATCTGACGACTAAAGTCGATCCCTACGCTGTAAGGGTGTATTAACTTATGACCAAAATTAAGACCTAATTAGTATTCTCCGTCCACAATTCACAAGAAGTGCTTCTCCTCCCTCAATTCTTAGCCAATTTCAATTTTGTTTGGTTTGTTTGAAAGAGCTCGTGCCTGTGTCATTGATACTCTGGTTCAAATATTCAAACATGAAAAAATGAACAAAAGTTGCCATACTTGTCAACGGAGACGTTCACAGCTTTGTCCATAATTTGAAAGTTTCGAAGTTTGTTGTTATCAAAACAAACACTGTTAATAAATAAGCATTGTTTTGGTTAATTGTCCAACCACTCAGTCACTCACCCACTGTCACATCAGCCTCCCTCTTTCTCCCAGCCTTTGCCTCTGCTTTAGTAGCCAGTAAATTCTAATCCTGCAACGTAAATGGGTTGACACTCCCAAACATGACATGGCTAGACACTAATCATGGCTAGTCTCCTAATCAATATCCTGAATATCCATATAAAGTTTCAATATGTACAATGATTAACTAAGTGTGGGCCTAATGTCAGAATAGCTAAAAAGGGAACATTTTTAAGACATCTAAATGCTATAATTGGCCCTTTAAAAATTCAAAACTGTGGACAAATCTGGACATGGTTGATACGTGGCCAAACTGATCATTATTGTAGACATCACCTTAAAATATTTTGTACAGTGGCCCTTTTAAACACTATATATTTTGTTTTTTTTAGCCACCATCAGGACAGGATGCTGATTTAAGAAGAAAAAAGATTGAAGCTCTCAGGGTTGGTTATTATGCATCCCACGGATGCATGTATGTGTTCAGTAGATTACCAACGTCGCCGCCTCTCACTACATCTTGTGACCGCAATATCTACAGAACCGCTGGTCTGAATCACTCTTAATTTAGTCTGTGGGCCATTACCTGCCTTCCAACGAAATTAAGAGGTTTTGGTCACTGTTCGTAACACTCATAATTTTGTATGTAGGCCATTACCTGCCCGCCCACGAGATGAAAAAGTTTTGTCAGCTACTGTGATTTTTAAAAAAAGCCGGCCATTTGTATTTTTTAAGGACCTTGTGAAGGCATCATCTCAAGAACCGCTACTCCAAATCATTCTGATTTGTATGCAGGCATTTACCTGCCTGACCACGAAATAAAAAGGTTTAGGTCACGGTTCAGTGATTTTCATAAAAATAGTGCCCATTGTTTTATTTTTCCAGACCTTGTGAACGCGTTATCTCAAGAACCGCTGGTCTGAATCACTTGTAACTTGGTACGTAAGCACTTACCTGCCTGGCCACAAAGGTATTGGTCACAGTTCAATGATATTATGGTGGCCATTTTTGTTTTTATCTGCTCAGTAATATTTTGCCAATAAAAATAATTGGCAGGGGATGCATTCGATTTCGCCTCACAGCGAAAACACATCTCTAGTTTCATTTTTTTATGAAAGGTTTTTTTTGACAGCATTTTTATAATATAGTGGCATTTGCATTTATGACTCTATGTTTACATAGATGATAAAGGGTGCACCCATATAGCCTTTCTATGAGATGCACCCATATAGCCATTCTAAGATAAGTTGTTGTGTTGAAGTGTGGACGTTGAATATTAACCCGTTGGGGGCCAATCCCGGATATTTTTTCGGGATTTGTGACTGTCCTCCAGGTACTAGTCCTGGATATATTCGGGATTGATTACATGAGATAACAAAGAAGTGCATCAGTTTAATATGGTTGTCAACAGGTTAAGAATAATTACTAAAATGGCACTATTTTTCAGGCACAGGCAGATGAGCGAGCCAGGCAATTGAAAGTTGAATTAGAGAAGAAGCGCAACAAGTAAGTGTGTTGTTTAATCTTTGATCTAATATAAGTGTAGCAGGTATGTCATCTGTAGCTTTTGGTAATTGGATCTGTGGCCCCTCAAGGTCACATGGTCATGGAAACCAAATTGGCTTTTACTTTTTCTTCAAAACCTAACAATTGGCTCTAGGTGTATTTGTTGAACATTTTCATTTAAATTTATTGCAATAGCCTATTTAACTTTTTACACTTGTTGTTGGGTCTAATGGTTACTAAGGTGAAGATTAAAAATTAAAAAAAAAAAATAAGTTTTGTCCAACATAACTTTGTAACTGAAGTTTATATATGTACTGTAATTTGATATAAGTTCTAGAGCATCTACCGATTTGTTTGTTATGGTATCATCAGAGGAAGCACAACTCTTTGCTAGTTATCACTCTTTAAATATTATTAGGGATGCTCTTTATATAATAGTGTATTGTAGGCTTTTATTCTCTTCTAGTCGGCGTCACATTAACATGTTTTTCGCTGATTACTCAGTCAATTCTCAGTGATTTTCTCTCACCAGCTACCTTAAAATTTCATTTTATAACACTGTATAGTCTCTATGTAGTACCTTATTAATTATGACGTGCCTCTATAGGATAAACACAATAATTTCATTGAAATTAAATTCTGTTTTAAGTCCTGAGTGATATATTATCATGTCAAATGGCTAAATTTTTAAAATACTACAATTTTGCAAAAATTTACATGTCCATGAAATCAGTTGAGAATTGACTTGAGTAATCTGTGAAATAACATGTGCTATGTTTATGTGACAGCAACATATTCGTTTTTCAGTGTTGGACCCTCACCCAGACCAGCAATGCCAGCAAAACAGACACCGGTTATCGCTGCAAAACCAGCACCAGTAGTGCCAGTCACAGAGGTTATGAAAGCAGTAGGAATCAACAAGGAACTGGTTAAGCCGTAAGCATATTCATACACTCATATTTATATTGAAATAGTTCAGTTTGTTCCTTTTAAAGATCGGTGATTTTCAGTAGGCAGTGTGGTAATTTGAAACTCAAGGTCGTTTTACGCTATGGGGCTGGATTCAGAGGGGAGGAATCACCCTGAAAAAATTAGACTTGATCAAATTCACAATGAGCCATTATTTAATAATTCACATACCCGATATTTGGTACACTATGCTAAATGGCTAGACCATTACATTTACTACAAAACAAAATGTGAGATTTCAGAGGAGGAAGCATCCTGAAAAATGTATTTGATAAACAGTGCTAATTAGCGGGACCATTTAATACTTTAAAACAAAATGTGTAATTTCAGGGGAGGATACACCCTGAAAAATTTCAACTTGATGGAATTCAAAATGGTCGAAAGTCTGCCATTATTTACTTAAACATCTCTTATATCTGATAAACCATGCCAGATGGCTAGACCACTATGAAACAAAATGTGAGGTTTCAGGAAGGGATATGCCCTGAAAAAAATTCAACCTGATCAAATTCAAAATGACTGACTTTCTGCCATAATTCATTATTGATACTAATATGCATTATATCTTGCAAACCGTGGTAGTCAACTAGACCATTACTCTAAAACAATTAGTATTGATTCTAGACTGACTTATTACTTACACCAGGAAGGTTGTCTTTTTAGTCTTGTTGGTTTGTTGTCTGTCTGTCCATCAAATTACTTAAAAAGTAACAAACAGATTTGCATGAAATTTACCAGAGGTGCGTCTCGAGCCAAGGAACAATCGGCTAGATTTTGGGGATTATCTGGATTACGATCCGGGATTCAGATAAAGATCACTTATTTCGATTGAGGTTTGCAGTCTTTGACTAACTGTCTTAATCTTACCCTTAGACTTAGCCTCTAAGGCCTTAGCCTAATTGTCTTGAGTCTTGATTTTTGACCCAGTCTAGGACTCAACAATAAATAACACTACACAGAATCGCTTCAATCTAATTCGGGCGGGAGCGCTTGGACTTGTAGTCTTGTGGGAGGGAATGTTGAACTATGAAAAGTGGCAGACAGGTAACCATTGTGTACTATGTGAGGACACAGCCTTGTAAAATGCATGGTCTCTGACCATGTTGCTAGCTTAGTTCTTGGCTCCACTACTTAGTTACTGTCCCCTGAGAAAAGAAGGTCTTTGTTAGTTCTTAATCTACATGGGTGCCATAGCATGAAAGGGATTTATAATCTTGGTATTTGTCAATGATGCCGATTACAATTTGAATAATATCCTAAATATATTATTATCATATAATGTCATCACATCTCTGATCTCAATGTAATGTAAGCTGCTGGCCTAATTCATAAGTCAAAGTAATTACAGCTCTTGCTTATAATTATTATTTTAATTCTTGTTTGTTCGGCTTCAATTGTTAGGGTGACCTCAAATTAATCTACCCGCAATAAGTTTCTTTTTAACATCGCACTGTTTTTTTTTTCAAAATAAATATTGTCTCAAAACTGAATTTACAATTTACAGTGTACTTCCACCCAAACCTGCTATCGGGATGACTGCGGCCATGCAAGCTATCGGTGCTACCCCATCTGAAAAAGAGCCAGTAAATGCAGGACCTAAATCACCACCAGTGGAAACACTGAAGTATGTAACTTATATCACTTATCCCAAAATTCAAACTTTTGAATATTACCATATCTACAGTATATTGATTTATTCATATCATTTGTTTTTTCCTTGTGAATTTGATATTTTAAAAACTGTTAGTCTAGATATATAGTAAATTCAATTGCATTTATTATGAAACACATCTCAAATTGTATAAATGAGAAACATGAATGTTCCCTTTTGAAATGTTTAGATAAAAGAGAAATGTTGATTCTATCAAAAAATCTGATTCATATGATGTTATAGATCAATTGTTCAACAGCAGAAATCAAATATTTTGAAGAGACTCAATGCTAAGGTAAGTTTTTTAGGAGTTATTTTATTATCAATTTTTTTTTTTAATGGATACAGCTGAAATTGCATTAGCTCATAAATTCTTGTATCAATGATATGTATGTATTCTATGCCATATTCCTTCAAATTTTATTCTGTTATTTCAGGTGTCTGACACACCGCGCACTAAATGGGGAGAGCCTAGTAAGTCAGTGGATGTAAATGCTGAACGGCCACGCTGGGCAGTCAATAATGATGTGGCTTTATCACAAATGGTGCTAGAAGAAACAGGTGGAAATATGGAAGGTTTGACGAATGTAGTATACACTACTATTACATATTCATGTTTATGTTTGAAACATATTTCAAATCATCATAGAACAAATTCATATTAACTTTTTTTTAAATAGCTCTGTAATAATATTTGATAACTTGATGATTGGGTTGAATCTAAACAAATTTATTTTCAAAATATTCGACATACTGAGCATATATTTAGAACTGCCTCGTGACTATTTGCTGTTGATAGTGTGACTCCATTTCTAAGTCACTTTGTAGTGGTGGTTTGATGGCTGCTATCTTGGCCTTTCTATAGGTTTTTCTCTAATAAATTAAATCTTATTTTTCATATATGTACTGTGTATCGCCTGTTAGTAACCGTGGTTTTTAACCAAAAATATGTCTAAAATACACTAAAAGACAGTGTATCGTCACGCACGTCGGTGTGAGCTTTGTTGCCTGACTGTTAAGTCTTATCCGTCTGTGTCCCAATAGCTTATATTGAAATCAGGTGTATTCAAATTAAACTGAACGTGAAAAGACAAAGAATAATTATTTTATGTTATTGAAATTTACCCATGGAGGCTGATTTTCAACATCACATGTACACTAATAGGGACCTAATTTGAAGTTACTAAATGTGTGGTATCAACGTCCTACCGATATTTTGAATTGAACTTATGCATAATGATATTAATAATTAACGATGTAGAGGGCGACACAACAATTTACTAACATCCAGTTATCGCTGTGTGTTCAAGCAACTGCATCCCGATGTGAATAAAGATGATTGAATAAATATCATAGTCCTAGAGATATAACAATCTTTCAAATGTAACCAAATACACATTTTAATACACATGTATACATGTATATACAAGGCAATGAAATAAAATAATTCACAATTGTGACAATGGAATCTGATTTTCAATGTCACATCTGATATATGACAAAACATGTATTGTGATGGACTGAGATGGTCAGCCTCAACACCCCAATTAGCGTGACGAGAAGAGCAAAGCGATTGCTGGCACTGGTATTATCACACAACAGACCAGCAAACACGAGTAATTTACCCAATACTGGTTTAATGTTGGTGCAGGTCCATAGTCTGCGAGCCCAACATTGAACTGGCACTAGCGTCTCGTAATCACGGGATGTGGTCAGGCGTGGTGGGGCATTGTGTCGCCTAGCTGCATGTTTTATACATGTGGTATTAGGCCCAACCTCCTTTGAGAAACACGCATATAATGACTTTGTAACACTGTATACTTTTGTACAGTCCTTTATAGAATGACTTGGCATCGTGATTGTCAACATTTGTGCTCCTGTGGATAATACTGTGGACATTACTTTATGTAGGCTTCTTGTTGTTGTATTGTCTGATAGAAAACAAAGCATAATATAATGATATATTCTAGGACGAAGTTTTTTTTTTTAGGCATGGCATTGACTACAATAATGGTGAAATACCGCTGGTTTACTATAACATGTGTCATGCTAAACTACGCGGGTTATTGGGAGGAATTACATGTTATATGGGCTAAAGTTCAGATGTGCTTTGTAACAGAGTTATTCTGAAATTCAAAACCATTGAAATAGACTCCAGGTAAATTTTTAAAGTCTGGAGTGCATTTGTAGCCAGGATGTGGTTACTAACCGGCAATATACTGTATATCAATACACTTTTCACAAGCCATTCCCGAAATCATGTCAGTGTTGGCAAATTAACCTTCCTGAATGTTATTTGGCTATCTCTGGTGTACGTTTGTTTTAGCTACAAATGCTGGAGATGTGGTGCTGAAGCATCAAAATAGTCAAGGTGAATGCCAGATAGAAAATGAAGTTGATCCTAAAGCACGACGGAAATGGGGCAAAGATGTAGCTGCAGTAGAGGAGGACACAGAAGCACAGTCACGTAAACAGTGGTGTCAGCCTGGCAGGACTGTTGTCAATGTTTTATCAAATGCACGACTTGTAGAGGCACAGACAATTCCTAATATTATAGATATAGATCCAGAAGAATCATTGAAAGATAAAACAGCAGCACACTCAGCTGTACCATCAGTTGGTGACAATAAGGATGAGGCAGACAATACTGAAAATGACAAAAAATTAGGTTAGTTGATATACTTTAATTTTTAAATAAAGTATGTTGTATAACTTTTTTAACTTCTATATTGGCCGTTGGTATAAACAGTTATAAATTGTATTTATATGCCTTACCTGCTGCAATTTCTATTCTGCACAAGATGCAAATTGTTGGACACACTCTTGTATCCATGTCAATTGTTATCTCGCCACACATGATACTCGTCCCATAGACTCAGATGTATCATGAACTATATGCTCAATCCTCCCTTCACTTCTGTTGGCGTTGGCATTAGTGTTGGTGTCGGCTTGCATACTTTCCATTTCTGGAGCATATTTTAGCACTTGCACGATTTTCTTCCAATTTTGCACACAACACTTCTAGGCGGTCTATATGTGCCTTTTGGGTTACTGTTTTTTCACCTATTTTGGTTCAGTACTACTATGGCCTAATGAGATGTTTTGACATAACTTCCAGAGCATATCTCAGTAACTATTTGTCCAATTGTTTTAAAATTTTAGGGGGTCTAGATTTGTATTTGGGGTAGTTCGAACTACTTTTGGCTCATCACTATGGCCTAATTGGATGTTTTGATGTAGGAGCAGATCTCTAAAACTACAGTGTGGATTACAGCCACAGTGTACATAGATCGTCTTATAGATCCCTAGTTGGGCATTTTATTGTACCTTGACCTAGATTCGACCCAGACTTTGGCCTAATATATAACTGTATGGTATATTCATGTAAAAAAAAAAGCGGAATATCTTCAGCTATGCACTAAATACATCTCTCATATAGAATTATATCAAGAATATATTCTTGCTTATATGTATTATGACCTATTCGCTCAGGCTTCCCAACACCCTTTAAAGTAGAGAAATGTAAATAAAACTACTTTTTTTTTTAAGCATTGCAATATTAATGTAAAAAGAATATACACTTACAGGGCTTTAAACTGCAATATCTCTAAAATGGATTCTTGGGCCTCAGCCCTTTGCACGATGGTAATTAGCTTCATGTACATAATTTTTCAATGACTTGAGCCTTAATTCTAATATTTGACACCCCAAGCACATCTGAGGAAACTGCAATGCTTCAAATGTGACATGCTGTAAAGGTGTTTTACATGCTTGCACAGTACCTTGTTCTAGGTTTAAGTTTCGTTTCATTGCTTTGTCCATGTTTTGAATTTAATTTTCAATCTAAAATACCAATAAAATGTAATGATACAACACTTTTAATCAAATTGACAATGAAGATTATCATATTGATCAGGTGATTTAGAATTATAAATACATTATAGATCTATTTTTGTAACAGAAAAAGTAACAAGTTCTGACGGACAGGCGCCATTAGTGGTTGGAAATGTGTTCACAATTCATCATGATCCAGAAAAAGGCAAAGTTATTATGACTAAAGCAGAGCCTCAAGTGACCATTGAGGTGACAGATGAGGCAGGGGCTAATTCATCTGCATTAACTACCATACACTCAAAGGGTAAGATTTAAAACATCAACTTTTTTATGATAAACCTTGTTTAATTGTAATGTTTTTTTTTTAGTCAGACACATAGTGGAGCACACAAACACCTATTTGGGGAGTTCTCCAGAATCATGTGGGGGAAGTATTTCTATGGGTCATGAGAAAACAGAGATCTGTCTCATGAGTGAGGTTATCCTGCCACATACAGTGATGCTAAGGCTGCTTGTGAGCACGATTGGGGGCCAAGATGGCAATCGAATGCCCCCTAAATGTTGCTGTAGAAACTCCCCATAAATATGTAATGTTAGTATAACATAAGAAAGAGTGGATGGTTGAGGGAGGAGGTGGGTTGAAAAAATCTAGAAAAGAACAGCAAGCAACTAGCTTCCAGCTGTTAGACAAAGGACTGACTTTTGGGAGTCAGCCTTGGGCTAAACTTCCCATCCAGGGGCTCTCTGATTGGTTCTCTAAGGAACTACTGTTATTAAGCCAATCATAAAACAGCTGCTCTGTGATTGGTGTGTGAACACTGACTGTGGTTGGCTATCTTTCGATCCCATTTTTGCACAGAATTGCCAAAAATCTTGTGGAGCAAAATATAGCCAGCAACAGCTTATTGTATAAGTATAACACCAACAGCAAGCCTACAGCTCTAACATGTACATTATAAGCAGGAGACAAAAAAACCTGTTGCCCTAGTCACCACCCACTGCAATGTAAGCTGTATCTAAATGTAGTTGGGAGAATAAACTACAAAAAAGACATAAACCCACCTATATGGATCTTATATCCTAATAGGTAACATTTATATCAAATTTTTACGAAGTCCATATAGGATATGGCTGGTGACCCAAGTTTGAGTAAAGATTGGAAACCAAGTCAACTATACTTTATATGCAAACTTGTATTCATAATATTACAATTGGCTTATTGGGGAGTTCTCCAGCATCATGTGGGGGAAGTATTTCTATGGGTCATGAGAAGACAGAGATCTGTCTCATGAGTGAGGTTATCCTGCCACATACAGTGATGCTAAGGCTGCTTGTGAGCACGATTGGGGGCCAAGATGGCAATTGAATGCCTTCACAAGCAGCCTTAGCATCACTGTATGTCGATTGTCTTCAAATTTTACACACAACACCCCTAGGGGGTATAGTTGTGCCTTTCGGGGTATTTGAACTTTGACCTACTTTTGGTTCAGAACTATGACCTATTTAGACGTTTTGACGCGCACTTCGTTTCCGGAGCAGATCTCGAAAAGTACTGGGCCGATGATAGTCATATTGCACATACATGTTCTCTAAGGTCTCTAGTTGTGCCTTTTCAGGTTTTTGGACCTCGACCTTGAAGTCGACCCAGCACTTTGACCTAATTTATAACATCGGTAAATTCGACTGGAAGATTTTGCGGAATATCATGAAAACCGCTCAAGATAGCTACACCATTACTATAAAACAAATTGTGAGGTTTCAGGAGAGGATGCATCTTGAAAAATTTCAAGTCGATAAAATTAAAAATGGCCGCCTATCGTCCATTATACACCTCAACAGGCCTGATATTGCGGAATATCATGAAAACCGCTCAAGATAGCTACACCATTAATATCAAATAAATTGTAAGGTTTCAGGAGAGGATGCATCTTGAAAAATTTCAAGTTGATAAAATTCAAAATGGCCGGCGGCCATTATTCACCTCGACAGGCCTGATATTGTGGAATATCATGAAAACCGCTGAAGATATCTACACCATTACTATAAAACAAATTGTAAGGTTTCAGGAGAGGATGCATTTTGAAAAAATTCAGCTCGTCCAAGTTCAAAATGGCCGCCAATCGGCTATTATTCACTTTCACATGGCCGTTATTTGGTAAACCGTGCTAGATGGCTAGACCATTACTATAAAACAAAATGTGTGATTTCAGGAGAGGATGCATCTTGAAAAAATTTGACTCTATAAAATTCAAAATGGCCGCTTATCGGCCATTATTCACTTTCACATAGCCGATATTTGGTCAACCGTGCTAGATGGCTAGACCATTACTATAAAACGAAATGTGAGATTTCAGATGAGAATGCATCTTGAAAAAATTTGACTTGATCAAATTCAAAATGGCCGCCTTTTCGGCAATTATTCATTTTCACATGGCCGATATTTGGTAAACCATGCTAGATGGCTAGACCATTACCTGATTACTATAAAACAAAGTGTGAGTTTTCGGGGGAGGATGCACCCTGAAAATTTTTAACTTACGAATTCAAAATGGCCGACAATCCGCATTATTTACCTCGATAGGCCTGATATCAGGTAAACCGTGCTAGATAGCTAGACCATGACTATAAAACAAAATGTGACGTTTCGGGGGAGGATGCCTTTTAAAAACTTTCGACTCAATCGAATTCAAAATGGCCGCCTATCGGCCACTATTTACTTTCACATTGCTGATATTTGGTAAACCGTGTTAGATAGCTGGACCATTACTATAAAACAAAATGTGAGATTACAGGAGAGGAAGCATCTTGAAAAAAATTGACTCGATCAAATTCAAAATGGCCCCCTTTCAGCCATTATTTACTTTCACATGCCCAATATTTTACAAACTGTGTTAGATGCTAGTCCATTACTATAAAACAAAATTTGAGGTTTCGGGGGAGGATGCACCCTAATTTTTTAACTAGTTTATATCAAATTCAAAATGACCGTAAATCAGCTATTAGTTACCTGGATTTGCCTGATATCGAGTAAACCGTGCCAGATAGGTAGACCATTACTGGGATACTGATTAGGATCATTAATTTCAATGGAGGTTTGCAATCTCTGACAGACTGTCTAGTTCTTATCTTACTCTTAGACTGAGCTTTATAGACCTAGTTGTCTTGCATCTTGATTTTTGACCTAGCCTAGGACTACATTAATTACCCTACACAAAATTGCTTAAATCAAATTATAATTCGGAGCGGGAGCTCCTGGACTTATGTAGTCTTGTATTATTTGTAATGACCGGTTTCTGCCACAGCAGCTGCTGTCTGTTATAGCTGTTATCAGGCTTTCATCACATTTTAATATTATTGTACACATACATGTACTAGCCTCTGAAGCTATAACCCTTGAAGCGCTGAATTTTTTTATGAAAACCTTGGTGACCAAAGGTTTTTTTTTAATTCGAAATCATCATAAATGTCTTAGTTAGCTCTTTCCGATTCATTTGAATACCTATGTTATGGTTGTATAAGAGTATAAATATTTTAATTCTTACAGTGCCTACAGACGTCAGATTCTGACAACTAAAGTCTATCCCCGCACCGTAAGGGTTAAGAGCATATTTTAGCGGTAATGTTATTCCGGAAGCATCTTCTAGGAAAATATAAAAAAAATTACTTTTGCAAAAAAAAAATTTCAACTGATTGACTTTGGGCCAGTATTTTTACCCATCGGTGGTGAGGGGACAGCTGTGTTCAACCTAGCTGTTGTTTTGAAATACTGGTATATAATTAGCCAAACCTGAGCCGTTCCTGTAATGATGTGATGCATCTCCATGTACTTTTGTTTGCAGACGATAACACAAATAGTGGTACTACGGAGGAAGTTCAATATAATATATTGTCATCATCCCAACCAGGTATTTATTCTCCAGGTATTTGTTTAGGAAAGCAAAGTAAATACAGTGATACCTCAATACAACATTGGGACTTCAATTTTGGTGAAGTTCATTCTGACTAGGGAGGGGATCAGATATAAATATGTCTGCTGATTTCTAACTGTTATGATATCGCTCTTACATATTTAAGCTCTTATAAATGAAAATGTGTATCGTAAATTGTTTCTTAAGTTTATGATAATAATAATAATGTTTATTAACCAACTGCAATATGTCGACTATCAGACATAATTCAAAACATTAACATTATTAGAATACAGTAGACTGTGGATTGGAATGGTTTCAGTCGTTAATATACATAACTGCATTTTTTTTAAAAAAAGCATAAGGCAACCCGTAACCCGACCGACCCTAATCTTAGTTGTCGACCCTAGTTTTTTTTCATGATCTGCCGACCCTAATTCCTTTTATCAATAAATAACAGAGCTAAACTATTTTGTTTTAGCATTCTGATTGGCGCACAGTATAAAAAACGGTACTGTTTATGCAGAATTTGTTTATTTTGCTTTGTTGCACAAAAATAACCCAACATCACCTAAAAGGGTGTTGCAAAAAAAAAAGCAAAAAAAAAAAAGCCGATCTACCTACCCCATTTTTAAAAAGTCCGTTACCAGAAACATACAATTATTTTTTTAGGCCTTATATACATAAGCTGTCATAAATATGTTATTCATGGTTCCAAGAATCAGTAAGAGAGTAGTATAATTGTAATATAAGATAGCAGTATAATTGTACTAATTTGATCACATACAGTATGTGATCAAGGCCTGCCGCAGCAATTCGAAACACTATAAGTTGTTCCAAAGTTAGTACAATTATACTACTATTATTCTATGTTTTATAAATTTATGCATGCTAGGATATTGATAGTAATATTTTTTGCCTGTTTTGGTGAAGCTTGGATGCACGAAATGTTACATCACATTCATAAATGGACTATTTTATTCATAAAAAGGTAAAAGCGAGGAGCTATACTATAATAACAAATTAGGGCAAGTAATCAAATATGTGGAATCCAATTGAAAAAGCAAGCTATAGACCAAAAAGAAACTTTATAGGAGACTTCCACACCTCTATTTTTTAACTTGAAAACACCTGTCACGGTATCAATTGCCCCATACACAATCTTTTTTCAAAAGGATCGCATCCCTTATTATTATCATAGTAAAACGTAATACTCCCACAATTCAATGCATGTGGCTAAGTACATAGCCTACTGACCAGTTTGCTTACCACGTGGGCTGTTACTTTTTGTGGGTTGCCTTCCTAAAAAACATTAATGTATTGTGGGAGATGCGTACACATGACATTAACATTTATATACACCAAAATGGGAAACCAACTTATACAAGACTATTAATTCACAGTAGGCTCTATATGGCTACTAGTAGTCTGCTTGGATTGCTTTGGAAATTATTATTGACTGTTTTTTAAGTCATATTTGTATTGTAGGAGATTCATTGTTTGAAAAGATTGGCAATGTCAAAGATGAAGAAGAAAAGTTACGCTCCGCAGAACAGGTATTACTTCTACAGGATGTGGAAAATGATGATGAAGACATTGAAAAAGTTAATTTGGTAAAATCTCTCATGCAGAATGATGATCTTAAAGGAAGAAGCTTGGAACGAGGTCAACATACAAAGTAAATTAACTGAATCAATTCATTTTATATAATGTTTCATTATTTCTAACATTTTCATCTTTGCTGATAATGAACAAACTCAGTGTTGCTTTTGGGGATGTGTAGCGTGCACATAAAATAAATTGTGCTATCCTTTATATTCTTTAAACTATATCTAAGAAATATGTTACATCTCTTTAGAAAGTTTATATTCGAAAGTTTATATTCGATGTATATTCAATTTGAAATTCATATGTGGCATTATTGAGTTTCAATAATTGAGATGTTGATATGGCCCTATATGGTAAAGTTTTGCTATTTCAACAGGAATAGCTCTGATATCAAGTTTGGACTGACCACAGGACACTTTGATGTTGATGTTAAGGTTGGTATATTAAAAATTTGTTTTTAATTTATAGTATTCGCCCTGTTCAACAACCCCCTTGATCAAAACGATCATATATATATAAGGGATTATATTTTGTGAGAGAAGTCTAAATTCTTTGAAAAGTAGCTCTAGGTACATATCAATTACAGTAATATATTGCCCAGTATAATATCTAAGCAAATTTATTAAACCTAGGGTTTGAAATAAGACCTTTCTCTAAGAAAGCAAAAATTATCCACAGGCATTAAAGGTGTTGGAAATTTCGGCAGTAATAGCGATGAGCAGACCAATCCACTTATAAACTAGGAAAGCCACAGTCATTTTGATGTTGATTATAGTCTTTTAGCATGATTCCTCATAGTCTGGCAATCTCTTGCATCTTTTATTATTGAACCAATGATTTTCAGGGACCAATTCCAGAATCATCTATTTCCTCTAGCTGTATGTGTCACTATAATACCATCATGCTTCCCAGTAGACATTGGCCCAGTGTTTGCACAATGTTGAGTCACCGTCTGCGACGCTCACCCAACATAGGACCAACACCAGGGAAAGGTATCGTGTCTACCGGGTTGCTAGGAAGTGCGTGTAAGTACAAATGTGGACTTTAATGTGAATTTGTTTCAATTTCAGATGTTACGTACATGTTCTGAGCCTGATATGAGTAAGCTGTTCCACACACAGCTCTCAGGTGATGGCAGTGAAGGATGTGTTTCACCTGGAGAGATTGTAGATGAAGCCGATGACAATGACGACCTTGATGATCTGGAGGAAGCTATGAAGCATCAGGTATCTTATGCACAAGCATTTCTTACAATATCAACTGCCTGACTTGGAGGTACTCTCAAAAAACTTAGAGTGGGGTATAGTCCTTAAATTCTCTTGTCACGATATTGCTGTAAAGACAGTGTTGATTCACTCTGAAAAAAAACTATGTCCTAGAAAAACTCCTAACCCTTTCACTACCATGCTTGATTACTATAGTCACCTTCTCAATAATATATACTGAAACATTATGTGTTTATAAATATAATATGTCCAGGAAAATGTTCAAAACATTGTGTTACCACTCAGTATTAATAATGATAACATTACACATTTTCTAGCTGGAGTTGGAGTCTAATGACGAAGTGGATGAAAAAGAGGAAGAGAATGCTGAGGATGATGATGTTGAGGCTGGTGAGGTGACAAGTGCTACTACAGAGGATAGAGATAATACTACATCAGACGAGTCTAAGGACAGGGATGGAGAAGATGACGAGGAGAAATCAGAAGATAAAGCAGAGGATGGTGACGATGAGCATCAACAGGAAGATGAAGATGACAACGACATACAGTATTATGCTACATTTTTTCTAGAAAATAGCTTACATATTTATGACTTTGTGATGACCTTTAAATGACCTACGATGATTGGTTCTCAAGACGTCTGATATTAGTTTGATCATCAGTTCACTCTTTAATCAGAACTCTGGAAAACCAGTTATTTCAAAATAGTTTGAGACAGTATAGTTGTCTCATTTATCCATGGAAAAACACCTATATTTGTGAATGTTGCAGGAGCAGCGAAGATGATCTGGAAACCATGCGACAAAGCATGCTAAACCTCCTTGAAAATGAAGATGATGATGGAGGTAAGTTTAAAATAAGTGACGTAATTGTGTTTGAATGACAGAAGAAAATTTCAATGCTTACAAAGGACGAAAATGTTGATATTCGAGCAACATTTAATTCACAGTGAGGTGCGTATTGATACTGTAATTCTCACCTTACAGTAAACTCAATGGTCTAAAACAATAGTGGGTCAAGCCGACTTGACAGCAAAATTGTGTTTATCATTTTGCTTAGAACTACAGTCTGATAAATCCACTTATCAGCATGTAGACTTGGACTTATAATGATGAAGCACACAGCGATTCACTTGACAGTAGATCAAGTTAAGTTATCAGAGTATTTTTTTGCCTTCCAAATGATTTACAGAAGCAAAATTGGGATCAACAAGACACTAAGTTGACTTAGCTCGTTGTTACTCCAGGAACGCTGAATATACAGAGATTGTTACTTGATGAACAATGAACTAAGTCCAGGCATTTCACCTGTGTTGTCTCCACGAGTCTCAAAATAAAAATGCGCTAAGGCACCGTTTTTGTCCTAGAAACAGAGCCCATAAGCATATAACACTAGAATAACAATGTGTCAAGTAGAACTGGTCCTGTGTTGAACAGATATTATGCTGATATGTGCTCCTTTTTACGAGAATAACAATGTGCTAAGTCGACTTGATCTGTTGTTTTAATCTGAATCTGGAATAAATTCAAACTTTATACATATTATAGGTGACTTAGCTGGTTATTATTCTAAAGGCCAAAAATGTCACGAAGCACACTATTGTTTTAACCCATCGAATTAGGAATTACCTGGTTATATAACATTTTCAAGTGTTATTAAATGAAAGCTTAACACATTATTCTGTTTATGGGTTATAATTAACTTTATTTAAATCTTTACCACCAATTTATAAATTTGAATTTCCACCAACAAATTATTCAGATTTGCCAAAATAGAGGTGAAGTATTTTTAAATTTTGCTGATTGATGTCACGTTTTATTTTCAACATGTTTAAAAGCTGATACGCAATGTGCTAATAAATAATGTAAAAAGGTATTCAGTTGCCATAAAAAACTTGACCAATGCAGAGTTACAAAACCTGTGCCAGGACTCAACTTCCACCATGTGTAAATGTAGGAGATATAGAATGCTAACCCTTATCCTGCTCCTGTTTTATTAGTCGACCAAATCACTGTTCTTGAGAATGAAATGTGTGTCTAAACATCAAGATTTGCAAATATTTGTGCTCAAACTACACAAATATGAGTAATTTTTAGCCACTTGAAGTTGTGGGTCGCGGTAGTGAGACACAACTTGAGAGGGTGAAAATTTAAATAAATTAACTTAGCAGGATAAGGGTTGATACAAACAATCTTCAGAAATAAATTATCCTTCCCATTACTTTTTCAGAGGAAAGTATCATCAATAGTGCTACAACCAAGAAAAAAAAGAAAAAGAAGAGCATTTTAAAGAGCAAGAAGTTAAAGAGAAAGACAAAAAAGAAAACAGATTCTGACAGTGATGGTGAAAGGCAAGTCAGATATTATTTTGACCTGTGTAGATTTTGTGTTGGTTTTACCGTTTATGTATTCACATATTGAACTTTCTGAAAGACATATCAATTACTTGAATATGTGTACAGGTTTCAAAATACAGTGCAACCTGTACATACCGGACCCTGTACAAACCGGAATCCTGTCTATACCGTAATAATTACTTGGTCCCGAATTAATGACACTTAAAACAATACTAATTAACCCTCTCCAAACCGGAACCTGTCTACTCCGAATACCGGACTCATTATCCCCCCCAAATGCATAAATTGTATTGTATTTCACCTGTCCCAACCGAAATCAAATTTTTTTTAGAATTTTTAAAAATCGCATGAGGTGCACTAAGGGTTAAACAGGGGGCGGCAGGTGACGTAATGTTCATCCTGCTTGTTATCTGGTTATGCAATGGGGAAGGTGCGAAGTTAGTGTTGGTAGCACCTTTTTCGCGTTAGGGGAACTATTATAGCGCCTCTACTTTGAGATTGGCAAGATATTTTAACAACATAATGGATTAATAAAATAATTGGTTAGTAAAATATTGTAACAAAATCTTTGACTAATAAAATATTAAAAGGTCGTATCAATTCATAAACATATCAGTGCAATAAACAATAATTCGCACATACATTAGACTGTGGTTTGGGATAAAATTATTCTGTTTGTGATTTTTATTGGCCCAATAAATAATTAACTAACGGTAGGTAAAATATAAAAACATTAGATTTATTCTTTCATCGCTCCATTATTCCTATATTATTGTTTTCTCTTAGTCAAGGCATTAATTGCATTATATGACATACTTATACAGTATCGGGGAGCATTTAATCCAGCGCCATACATTCCTGAAAATATATAAAAGTTACCAAACAAACGAGTGTTGTCGTCATGAAACAGTTAAAAAAATAAAACTGCTGCAATATGATTAACTCCGTAGCAAAAGCACAACTTCTCCTACTACCGCTTTGATATTTAAACGGACTAATGTGGGTGTTAACAATTATGCTCCGTGTTTGAAATGTGTGACGGACGATTACAAAAATGTAAGGTTATTTTAGATTAGGCGCTAAAAATCTATGATTATAAAATGACAAATGCGCTCCTTGTGTGGAATATGTGACACACAATTACAAAAAATAATAAATTATCATGAACACAATATGCATACCCGGTACAAGATTTACTCTATGTATACTAGCTGTATCATTTGTTTTATATATGAATCATGCTTGAAAAAATAATGTATGAATTGATTATTATATGCTTATTTTTTTAAAATAATAAAACATCTTTAAAAATTGTGTCTTTTTATATATATGTGTCTTTTATTATATCAATTTATTTGCATACATCCACCCATCATTAGCCGACGACACATACTGAATTATAACCCTCATGTCAATTGTACAAGTTATCGTTGTTTGTTCCTCTCCGAAAGCAAAAACCCTGTCCAAACTGGAACCTGTCCAAACCGGAATAAAAGTTTGTCCCCAAGGCATTCCTGTATGGACAGGTTTAACTGTAGTAGCAGTACACATAGTTTTCAGATCAGGGGCACTGCTCAGTCGAGCTGGGGAGATTTTTTACTGTGTGCTTTTTTCCAGCGTTGTAAGTTGTCACAAACATCCACAATAATTATGATCATTTGTTTGGCAGGCAATCTAATGATCAGCTGCTTAGCGCAAGATCTGTTGAGGACTTCCGTAATATGAGAGAAACAATGCAGAGCCTTCTGCAACCTGAAGGTACAAATAGTGACCTGTTGGAGGTGAAAGGTCACATCTGCAACTTTGTAAAGTTCATATAAACCTTTTCACCTCCAAGTAGACAATATATCATGTGATGTGTAATACATATTACATCAATTAAATATAGATTTAAATTCATAAAATATTTTTATTCTATGCATGTGATTCAACTTGTACATATCAGAAAACAATTTTTTATTTAACTTTAAGATTGAAGAACGAGGCAAGGCATGCATGTCAGTGTAAATATCATGAGATATTATAATGTGACAGCATCTCCAAATGAATTACATTCTTGGAGTTGCTGGTATAAGGTATATTGTAATTTGTATAGTTTATGACTGATTTGTATCAGTGAATTACAATGCTCATTATGTACAATAGTGTTTAGTGAATCATTAATTTTATTAGTTTATTTGTTATCAGATTCTAATGAAGCAGGTCAAAGCCGTCCCCTGCCAGTATTACCAGAAGGTAAACTGGTGGACGCTAAGTTAGGAGCAGCAGGTGATGCGGCCCCACCCCTCAATTCTTCTACTCTTCTTCCAGGGATAGAGACATGGCAATCAGGTCAGAAACAGTACTCTTTTAGATAAGTGGTTGTATAATATGATATTAAAAACAACCATAAAAATATAGATAGAAAGGTAGGCTGTGAAAAGAAGGCTGTTAAATTTTGGCAATGTGCCAATTCAGTCGCCATTTTCCAAGACAGCACCCTACTTTCCTAGTGAACCCTCTCCCCCGGCTGAACTACTTTCTAGACATATTTTAAGCAAATGAGGACCCTTACCATGTAAGAAGCAGATTTTTAAATATGTTTTCAAGGGTTATTCTTTAAGGCAGTAGGACTGCGTTTTCTGAGAAGAATGGTATAAATATATTGAAGTAGTCTTTTCACCTTTTTAAATGTTTCATTATTTGAACGAACATTATGCAGTTCAAAAGTTTCTAAAATCTGTAATGTAATTAAATTTGACAAGTATTTGAAACTTCTTTGAGAAGACTTTGTTCAGCAGTACTGAATACATGTCTATCTATCAATTTATTGTTTGTCCATCTTCTCTGATATGTTATTTGAAATATAGTAGGCCTATTAATCACGCCATAACATTTCTATCATTTGAATGTAAAACAAATACCGGTAAGTGTTCTTTACATTATATATTTACATTAACCAGCAGTAAAACCTCTGTATCACAGATGATGATGGAGATGATGATTTTTTTGAGGAGGAGGACATGTTCTCAAGGCTTGAAGCTTCACGTGTTAAATTAGAGGAAGAACTTGGTTTTGAGGTGTTCAGCAAAGCCTACAAATCAGTACAGGTGAGCCTCGTCTCCTAAACATGCTGATTGGTATTTTGTGCTCTCAAACCCTAGAGCACTGCTGTCGACTTTAGTATTGTTTTCTTATGCTTTAGTGGCCTCATCTAGCCAGCTTTCACTAATTAAATATGTATCAAAATAGCATAATCACTCAAATTTGGCAAAGCGCACAAATTTTCAGTCACTTGAGTACATGTACCGCGATCCACAACTTCAAGTGACTGAAAATTTAAATTGAATAGCTCCCGGCCTCTAGGGGTTGATTTCATATGACAAGTGTTGTCTCTTTTGAGATCTTACACATTCTGTGTGCATTTCTTGAAAGCTTTAAAGATTTCTAACATGGGAACCCTCAGGTGACCCTTTTCAGGCCGCAGAAAAAATTTTCGGGCGCCTATTGTCGTCATGTGGCGCGCCGCGTCTGTCTGTCCTCCACTTCTACCACTCTAACTTGTTTCGCGTTACTGGAATGCACATTTAACTTATATACAGAGTAATTATGATTAAACCTTGATTGAGTTCACATTTGTCCTTTCTGTGACCTCTACGACCTTGATTTTTTTCGGATTGGCAAATTTTCTCGTTAATGAGATTCACTCAACAATTTTTTATGTATCGCTCCAAAATTTATACCATATATCAATTTCACCAATAGCTCAGATGAGTTCGAAAATGGGTGCGCAATGACCAAAAACTAGGTCACGGCGGCCAAAATGGCCAGATACAAAATGTGCTGTTTCAGGGAGGGATATTAGCTGAAAAATGTCAAATTGATCAAATTCTAAATGCATGCCGTCAAGAAATCCTATTTTTTCGAGCAAATCCTATTTTTTTGACAAACTTCCTATTTTTCTGAGTTTTAATTTCCCCGCGCACACTTTTTGGTGCCTGAATTTCCCTGCATGCACTTTCTTGGTCGTGACTCTTTCCCCTGGCACACGTTTTTTTGGTCGTAAATTCAAATTTATCTACATGTTATGCATATTTTTATCAAATTTCATCCTTTCTTTTTGACATGATTTCGGACTTGGTATGAAAATATTATTACTCTTATTATATGTAGTCATCTTACATATGAACCAAACTCATTCACTGCAATGTTTTTTCAAATAAAGTGGTGGATTGAAAGCTGTGTTTGTAGCACAGATACGATAATTGTTTATTTTTTGTAGGCCATACATGAAGATGAAGATGAGAGTATGGAAGATGGTCTGGTTATCATCAGTAAACTTCTTGGTCCAAAAGCCTATCTTTACCCACAGATTCTGCAGCTGGTGATGGGAGATGGCGCCTTCATGGAAGGTATGAATATCTTTCACAACTTTTGTCTAAAGTACCGTAAAATTTCTAATTGTAGCCGCGGCTTTAATGTAGACAGTGGTAGACGCCCTCATAATCTGATATTTGTGTCAGTCGGCAACAACTCCCCTCTCCAGACGTGAGCTGTCAGTCATGGGAGCGGCGAGCGCGTCTTCACTTGACCAGTTGCTGACTGTACAGCTTGCACGAGATTTCGATGCAGAGTCGGCTAAATTTTGACAAATGATGTCTACAGTGAACGAGGAGTTGCCGTTGCCCAAATAAGTATGCTGCCACGCGCCCACCTCCCTCTCCTAATGTCTCCTAATGTTGATGAACTGCGTGGGAAAATATAAACTTTAGCCATACACTGTTCGTGTAGGCCGACATGGCTGGTCCACACACGGTGATGCTGGCTTAACGGTGAAGACCACAAATAACCATTGTAGTGTAGGCTATACCGGTATATGTGATTGCCATTTGTATTTTATAAAGGACATTTATTAGATATATATATATACGTGTAGGCCTGAACAGTCGACTAAAAAATATTTCAATCTGTTAGACTGAGAAAGTAGGCTTAACATGACAACTGTGACTAGGCCTTTAGCGCTTGTAGGGTTACATTACCTGCGCTATCGTCACACATTGTACATGTTGTATGTGAATATAACACCTCATGTCTGTAAAGGGTTAGAAGCTATCTGGGCTTATATAGCGTGTGCTCTATTAGCGTAGTTAGCGGCCGGCGTTTTGAAAAACACCTGGTCATTGTCCTTTTTATAAGATATGAAAATAGTTTTGGTTCTTGACAATTCTCAAAAGTCGCCATGCGGTTTCAATTGGAGGTTTTCAAAGTAGGAAACTTTTTGTAAAAAAATTGTAATTTTTGGAAAGTTTGGGGGGGGGGCGGCTTCTATTGGAGATGCGGCTACAATTAGAAATTTTACGGTACTATTTTTAGTAGATTAGTTTTTCAATTAAAAAAATTGTGAAATATATTTATATCAATTTCTTCTATGTTGAAACCATGCATTAGAGCCTGTAAAAATGTTTAATTTAGCCAGTGGCATGTAATTGAAGAAAAATCCCATTTATGTTTAAACTAAATGCAAACTAAATATATTGTATCCATCCCCAATATTATCTAGATGCTTATAGTGTTTGGAATTTCCCGCCTGGCCTGAATTGATTTAGTTCTCACTTGAAAAGTAACTGATTAATTTTATTCATTTTTCATATTCATCAGATATGTCACATTGTGGTGTCGAAAATCTTTCCAAAAGAATTTTTTTTGCTTCTGCTGCCATGTCCCCCTTCCTAGCGCCATGTTGTCCTTTAAATGTTTTGACTACCGATATGCAAATCGTTCACACCTATGACATAATGCCTGGTGATGGCGTGTACATAGTGTCATCGTCACTTCCGCTGTTTACATTCCTGACTGATTCTCTCAGGTCCTACTAATAATCTTAGCTGGCGGGGGGGGGGGGGGGGGGGGGAAGGAACGCCGAAATGAGATGCTCGACGTGCATGATTAGGTGCGACTGGAGTTGACAGAGAATTACAAATTATATTCGGGTGTAGAGTGTGAAGGGTTAATTATGGCAACAATGTCAAAACTATTTTATAAGGAAAATCAATATACATGTACATATTTTCCAAACAATGAAATAAGTATAGTGCATAGTTTGCTTAGAAATGTAGATTTTAATAATGTACATGATTTATTAAATGACAATTATTCACACTTGTATCCAGTTCAGTACGCATTATTATAGCTCTTACATTCTTGTACGATAATATATTGTTGTAGGTTGACTGACTGCTGTAGTGTATGTATGCTCTAAATCTCCCTGCATATGTCACATAAAACTCACATTTCACTATATGTACACAGTAGCCAACAGAGTGAAAACTGTTTATATTGCTTAAAAGTGAAATGTTGTCAAATCATCATAGTCTAACTGAACTTTGTAAATTTTTATTGATTAATTAGTGCTATTTCAGATATCAATATGTTATTTAATGTATCAATTAAAATGTGATTAGATCTTTTCAGTTCCCTGAAAACACCAGACGCTCACCCAATCTTGTCTTAATGTTGGGCCAGCATTGAAGACAGTGTCCCAACATTAAAACAGTATTGAGTGAACGTCTCGTGTTTACTGCTTTATGATTAAGTCAATCGATTGAAGATAGCTTTGTAGTTTTTTTGTGTTTCCACTCTTCTGTATATTAAGTAATGGCATTCCACTTTACTTTCCTTTTAGTCTTTAATGTTTGACCATTATAGATATGATATATAAAGCATCAACATAACAGGTTTCGCTGTGTATATATTGCTTCCATTTTTTACTCAGACAATTCTTTGTCTGTTATCTTTTCTCCTGATATTATGAAACATTGCTTCTAATCACAATCTTATTAGCGTTACTAGATCCTATATAGAGACTATGACCCTAATCTAGTAAATCAAGTGTGCAACCAAAACCCTGTCATCCCTATTTATACAATACCTCCCACTTATTTTTTCATATACTGAGATGCATTTCAAAAATAATGTTGACTTGCAAATTTTCTTACAAAATGAATGTTTGGAGAGTGGACTATTGTATAGTTATATGGAGAGATAGTCTGAACTAGAACCTCCAGGTAAAAATGAATCAGTAAAGTCCCACGGTACACCGCCACACAATACTCAATCAGACTAACATCTGCCATCGACATTCAGGGGTTCAATGGGTTTTTTGTTTTCTTCTCTTATCATTTGCTTGGCGTCTTATGTTTGGCAACTACAGCCCAGTATCGCAATAGTGATCCCCCTCAATGATTGTTCCATCTGGTCTAGACGTTCATAATACGTGTACTTTGAAATTAGCTTTATCTAATCTTCCGTCCACATTCACCGCACTACATATATTTGCATATTCAAATCATACTCTTCGTAATACATGTAGCTATGCAACATGTGCAAAAAATAAATTCCTGTCACCTGTATATTAAATAGAATATACTAATTAGGTAATAGCTAATGTACATTCTTCATTAACCCTTTGAAGCCTGAATTTAACATTGTCATCTTCAACCACTACAAGCCGAGAATTGCTGGCGCAATTCTCAACTTTTAGTGGATGAAGATGACTTAAAGTGGGCGACAAATGAGAAAAAGATGTTAAAATTATTTTTCATGACAATTTTCGTTGTAAACCCCTATATTTTAGGAGATTAGGTCATCCTTCAGAGATGAAAAATGATGCGTTGATGCATCGTGAGGGTTTAAAAGGTTAAACTGGATCGTTTGATTTTTCTGTAAATGTTCACACTCATATTGTTTTCCTTCTGATGGATGGACAAATATATAAATATGGACATACCCAGGGACATAATTAATTTTCAAAAAAGTTGGCAGCTAGAGGTGGATATTATCATGACACATCCTATATTGATATTGTATTCTTTGTAATAAATTGATAAAATACCACCTGAAATCTGTATATTTTCAGACAATAATTAGATCAACAAGGGACCACTAAAGCGGAGCAACAAATGGATTATCTGCAACAACATGGATCACCCGCAAGAGAGAAAATAGGGCTTCACACGCTTCGTGGCATATCAGAAACTCATCGAACAGAGCCGCAAAGAACATTTTTTAAAATCTAGCTTACTGTGATATATAATATATCTTTTCTATTGTATTGAATGGTAGTTTATGTGGCTTAAATGAAAGTTAACATGACTGAATACCGACAGGTATTGTTTTTGACTCTTGGCGAGTGCTTTATTTTTAACCTCTCAGGTGCAAGTCAGATATCGTCTTTCAGAGAATGCACATACTTTATCCGTCCAAAAGAAGTTGTGATAAAACTAGTTATTATCCACATGAACTACAAATGGTGATATTTTTGACTTGATACAATGATAACAGGGATCGAAGTCAAATACATTTCCTCTGTTTTTGCCTTAATAATCAAATCTGTTTTACAAACACTAACAGTCTCGTTATCATTTGCCTGCTTTCATGAAAACGACTATGTTAATTTCATCAAGAAATTCAAGGAAACAGTTCTTGCCTTTGTAAGAGTGATGTTTTTGTGAATATAATTTATTAGTATTATTAAGTCTTTGTAGTTATGATTTCAGAAAGCATAAATAATTATTCTACACTGATTTTATTACTTTTAGTGATCTACTACTGTGTGCTTCTTATTATTAGTAGCGATCAACATTTCACATAATTAATGGCAGTATTAAATGAAGTTTAGTATTATGAATTTTATGTGAGAAGGTAACCTGTCATGCTGATGGTATCAAATGACAATGCAGACAAAGAAAGGGTGTTAGTAAACTACACCCTATGTGAATATTTATTGTTGCATGTGATATTATACCCCAGATGCACTATTCAACACAATTAAATGTTACACTTGTGACAACTATCTCTTTCTACAGACATGTACAATGTACGTTAATGCGGCTGAACGTACACTGGATTTATCGACACTACACTATCATTACACTTCAGATGCATTGGGTAATGTTCACAGCAAATACGAGACGTCGAGCCAATATTGATTTAATGTTGAGCCGACGTCGTGTGCTCAACGTCTGGGTTTCTCCTGTTTTGGTCCTTTATGAATGTAACTGTTATGTAACACTTTAACTGTGCGAAGAACTGTTTACTTTATTTTTTACTAATACTTTAAAACAACAATTTAAAAATAACATTTGTAACTGGTACATGTATTATCTGTTTTGTGCCGCATGTAATGTGTGGTTTGTTATCAAGACATCAATGCCTTCCTACACTGTAAGTTGATTACCGTAGTTCCCGTTCATCTCATTCTATGGACAAAGGCAGTGTATATATCGTCATGTTTGTGTTAAAGGGTCACATCTAACACTTAAAAAAAAGTTGCAACTGTGACAATTTAATACCGAGCCGCAATGGACGAAGTTGTGCTATAGTTTATAATATATAATATGGGCAACTCATTTATATAGTCTTATTGGTCCGATTATATATCCTCGAGTTATTATGATAATAATTATGTATCCAAGTGCTATAAGAGTTCAGGTGTTGATCAAACGTCCAGAAGAGGGTCCGTGTTCAAAGGTTATCTTGCAAATTAAATTATTAGCTATGCTGCTAGTTCACTACATGAATGTATCGGTTAAACCTTTCAAGCCTGAATTTAACATTGTCATCTTCATCCACTACAAGACGCTTGTAGTGGATGAAGATGACTTAAAGTGGGTGAACAATTAATGAAAATTGTCATGTATTGGTAAACCAGTTTCATGGAAATTTTCATTCTAAAACCTGTTTTCAGGGATGTAAAATGATGCTTTAATGCATCGTGAGGGCCTAAATGATTAAAATGGACTTAACTATCGGCTTAACTTATAAGTTATAAGATCATCGCAGAACACGGCCCCAGTAATTATAGGTCTATACTTTAGTTTAGGTATGGCAACCCATAATACAGAGAAGTATTTCAATGACTGAGCTAATATAACAACCTTCAACGCTACTTAAAGCTTTAACTCCCGGTATAAAATGTGCATCTCCATACAGTAAAAATCTCAAATATGTGTAGGTATTAAAGCGGCAATATTCTTTTAATCCCATTGTACACCTGTATGATGATCTAGTACTACGTTTTCTATTTGCATTTACACAGTGTTTACATGTCCTGTATGTTGTCAGTTATTCATTGTAGTTGTTTCACAACCAGATCAAACAGTAGATACACTTTGTATAATTAAATCTTCATTGAATACACACTGTATCCTAACTACTAAAGTCCTGCAATACTCCGTGTCGTTTTTCATTCATATTAAGTTGGCATTAATGACGAATCGTGCAGCTTTAATTGAATGAAAAATACATCTGTCCCTAAAACCTAGACTTGTTTTTAGTTAATACTGGTGCTTTACTTGGAAACTATACCTTATCATTTCCTACATTTTAATTGATATTTTTTTGTTCTACAAAATAAGTTTCTAAACGCTTCTAAGCATCACCCGTACTGAAAATGATAACAGTGGATCCACCACTGGTTTGAACATCAGATGGTAAAGGGGATATTTAATAGAAAATATATTTCATATAGCAGTTACTGTTATATTCGCAGTATTTTGCCAGAGAATGAAGTGTATAAAATGTGTTCATTTGTGACTTATATTACATAATATAGTATTGTATGTTTAGTATAATAGATACCGGCTATTACATCTTATTATTGAGTGAAGTTTATCATTAGAAATGTGATTTTCATATGACGACCAGAGTGTGTTGGGCTACTTAATGATTAGCTTGAAATATTTATCACAATTCTTCTGTGATATACGTTATCCGTCCAATTGTTTAATAATATTCGTTGGAAAAATGTAGAAATCATTCCATTTTAAAATCATTTACTGTTTCACTGTGCAGAAATCTGGTAAGGCATGTTCACTAATTGTGACATTAATTTTGTTCATGTTATTAATGGTGTGTGAAGACACTCTTGTGATAATTAACTTGTATTTAGAGGGGCCTCGCCGTTACACGGCATGGTCAGACTGCCTAACTCACTGAGCGACATATATATATTAAGCGACCTATATATGTCACCAGGGTAAGCCTACATTTGGGTTTTCTGCTGCACGGAGTCGCAATATTAAAACAGATAATTTCAAGCCTTTGTGGTTGCTTTGTCAAATGTGTGTGTAACATTACACAGTAGCCTAATTGTATTCTTTATCAATTGTAAAAGAACAATATGTAGAAGAAAACATCAATACAAGCTGTGAGCTGCTATTTTGAATTGCAAGAGCAACAATTTTATTTAAATCTGGCACTGTAAATTGCTATATTAAAATTGTAATAACGAAGACTTGTTTTTTTAATATTTCCTTAAGCGATTGTGGCGCTAGATATTGAATACTGTAATAGTATTTAATTCTGTGTATTAAATTTCGCGGATTTTAGCCACGCAAATTTAAGCCATTTCACTAGATTTAAAACTGCTCTGTTATTTCTTGTTTAATAACTGTTGTAGACTAAAAGTTTCATATTGAATCGTGTTCAGTACATCCCATATACCAAATTTTATATACAAATATTAATTATATCTTGCTTATTTCGGCATTTTAAAGTCCGTCAATGAGCGCTATGCATTGTAATGTATTATCAATGGGCACACTGCGTCCCCGGAAAGACGCCCAAAGATGGCAGGATTATACGAGTTCGCATTATTTCTTCTTATATTATGGTGTATTTATTACGTGATCATCAGACGATATACGAAATACAAAATAAAAATATTAAAGATAAGAAGCCGAATTTGTCAATTTAAAGCCTGTCAATAAGCGCTATATATTGCAATGTATTATCAATGGGCAGTCCAGCGTCCCCGAAAAGACGACAGTATTATAGGAGATTGCATTAGTTTTTATTGTGACGTATTTAATACGTGATCACCAGACTATTAGCTTAGAGGATCGCGCAGCGCGAGGGCTGAAGCGAGATTATGCACTAGTTCTGCTATAAACCTTATAGTGCCTCTCTCTTTTCACCTGGTGAGGTAGGTGATTGTACAAGCATTGGCAAGAAAGTCCAGGGCAAGGACTGACCCTTTTCAGATGTGCTCTGCTTTCTGAGCAGTGTGTGTAATGTAATGATAAAGAGCTCATTGCTTAAGACCAGACTTCTCTGTGGGAACAGCAGTTCATCAGACTATATAAGAAATGCGGCAATTTAAAGTCCGTCGATGAGCGCTGTACTTATTGGTTGAGACGGATGCCTGGAATGATATTATGGATACCAGAAATAGATTCTGTGCCATCGTTGGATCTACAATATTGTGAACCAGTTTACAAATATTATTCAATCACGTTCTTTTAAGATTAAAGATACAGGAGCAATATTTACTAGTATATATTCTTCAACGAAATATTTGGTCAGATGATTAAAAACACATAATAGCAGTTCAATATCACAGTAGCCTGTTTATTATCTGGTGCAGTATATTATGGTAAGCATATAACAAAATGGGTGCGCTTTGGGTACTAGTCTAATATGCTCATATGAATGACATGTAAAAAATGTTACACAACCTTCCTAACGAGTCCTTTATCCAGTAAAAAATGTTACACAACCTTCCTAACGAGTCCTTTATCCAGTAAAAAATGTTACACAACCTTCCCAACGAGTTTTTAATCACCTACATTACATTACAGAATGCCCGTGATTCGTTCTCACATATACAGCAACCCAGCTACATTGAAAAAATATAGACTTCTCAGACTAGAAAAGAGATTATTTGCCGGCAAAAGATATTTATTAGAAGAGAGAAAAGGTCTGATTATTTCTTATCATTCAACATTAAAAGAGTCAACATCAAACACTTGGCACTAAAAACACAGTTTTCCACTGAACAAAAAAAGGAATTTTTAATGATTTATCACAAACTATGAAAATACTTGCAACCATCAGAAACCATGGTGGCGCATGACCACAACAGAAACAACAGTTTCAACTGATTTTTCCCTTCATATGGATAATGGTAGTCTTTATTTTATTATATATACTGTAACAGGATATAATGTACAAATATATTTGTGTTTGTAGCACTAGGATCAATAACAAATTATGATATATGTAAATGGATTTTTTGGCGTGATTAATAATAATTACTTCTCATCAGCAATATTTAGACTTGATCATTAAGCAGACTAATTAAACGAACGTTAATATAAATTGGAAAAATGTCATGCTAATTAAAATAAAAATGTACAATTTTTTGATGTTCATAATCCATCCTAAATTTATCTTTGAAATTTGACTCGAGTGTCATAAAGAGAGTAACTTCTCGAGACTGGACATAAATTACAAAAATAAAGTCAACTGCAATTTGTTTTTTAAAATAGACCATCCTAATAGCCGCTGATAAGTTAGGACAGATTTGTTTATTTAGTGAAAATTAGTTTGTCATTCATTAATCAATAGTCAAATAAGCAATAATGCTCAGTAAACAATATGCATCAAAACATACATTTATAACACATTATAACAAATTATAATACGTGTTTCGTAATGGCAAAAATCTTATATTTTCATATATTAAAATAATAGTGTGCGTTACGAACATTTACATATTGCTAATATGCTTCAAATCGGGTCTAATATTTTGATATAAACAACAATGACAATAATTAGTATTTCTTATTAAATTTGACGATAGCTGCTGTTAACAGTTTCTAACCTTCTGGTAGGTACTGAATAGTTCAGTGTATTTTTTCGATTTAAAAATGTATACATTTCATCAATGTTGTTAAGAAATTATCCTAGCTTGACGACTAATGTACGACCTAGATCTTCGTTACCAGAACTGAAAGAGTTAGTTTTATTAGACATGATTATCACATCAATCCATAACAGGCCATGAAATAGATATTTCACCCTTAGCACACTTGATGTCGACTACAATAAACATTCTGTGTTTTTATGAGCACCTGCAAATGTAGTTGTTAAAAGTAAAATATGCTTTCAATCTTGAAACACTGATAGATGTTGGGATCTATATTTCACAAATAACACAAATTTTTAGTCACTTGAAGTTTGTGGATCGCGGTAGCGAGACACAACTTCGAGTGGCTAAAAATTGAAATTTCTTAGCTCAGTGCTCTAAGAGTTAACACATAGAACAAAAAATATCCCTAACATGAAACAAAATCTATTTGTGTTTCATGACTTTCATTTACTCATTGTTTACATCATTCTTTGTTTGTGCGTTGAGTAGCTTGAGTTGTTCTGTGAAATAAGCAAGATCTGAGTCTAAATAGGCTTTTTGAGAGCTCCAGCCTGCAATAGCCAATAACACCATAAGATTTTCCTCTTCTGGTTTGGGCGCAATACTCAACAGAAGACGGGCCGACGATAGAGGTGAAGGAAATGGGTAAACCTGAAAATATAAAACGTTTAGAATGAAAATCACTTACTGGTGTATTGGACTAGATTACAGCGGAAACTGTTATCACCCCTGAGGCACAGGAAAAGTGGTCCTTTAAGGTGGTCTTCCAATTTCAATGGAAAAAAAGATTTTGGGGAACCAGTTGGTGGTCTCCCACAGCAGGTCTGTCTCCGATAAGGGTGGTCTCCTATAGCAGGTTCCACTGTGTTATGATCACGGGAAGTGTGGCAAATCAAAAATGAATATTAAAAATCTTACCAACTGATCACTATACATAGATAAATCGAATTGCAATAACTGAACCTGAATAAATTTAAAAACTAGATTTGCCTGAGGGGCAAAGCTTGCGTCTCCACCCGCCCCACATAGATTTAGCAGCCATTTATTCAACGTAGGCCCAACGTCTTCGACATTGCTCCAACATTGTATAATTGTTATACAAATGTTGTATGTTGACGGGGAGATGACATAACTGTTGTTATTCCATAAACAAACTAGTATTACACAGTAGTAAATTTGCGATGAAATAGTGAAAAATTCACAAAAGATATTCAGCTCATTTAATTCTACAATCTTATGCATATATTCCATGTCATACCGTGGTGTCGTTGTTAGTATGAGCCAATGCACAATAGATTAGCAATTTCATTGTTTTTTTTGTCTTTTTTTATCAACCCGTCATTCGATAAAACGTGGAAATACACACAGGTAATTGTAATTGTACTTGAAAAATATAATTGCAATTGTATTTGTAATTGAAGGTTTCCAGCAAATTATAATTGTATTTAAAAAAGTCCGAATGATAGGAATTGTAATTATAATTGTAATTGAAAGATTATGAAGGACTGTAATTGTAATTGAAAAAAAGTAATTGACCCCAACCCTGATGGCTGCGGCAGCCATTTTGATTTTAAAAGATTTATCCCAAAAGTTAATCAGATCATCAAAAATTCCTAGAGAACAACAGCCATTTTGTTTTCAAAAGATCCATCCCGAAAGTTAATCAGATCATTAAAAATTCCTAGACAACAACCGAATTTGAATGCAATCCAACTAACGTTTCATAAGTTATCGTGGCCACAGGCTTTTTAGGCGGCCATCTTGAAAAATGGCTGTTTATGGCGCGGTGCCCCCCCAAAAAATATCGGAAAAATAGCCTAGTCACATAAGTCATATGTAAAAAATAAATGTGTAGAAGAATTCAATATTTAAAAAAAAATTAACTGAGAATAACCCTACCAAATTTGAAAGCAATCCAACCAATGGTTCATAGGTTATCGAGCCAACAAGCTTTTTGGCGGCCATCTTGAAAAAATGGTGGTTTTTAGTTCGAGCGAGAAAAAAATATATGGGGAGAATTGCCCTGTCACATAGGTCAGATATGTGAAAAATGAACAAAATTTATCTGTTAACTTTTTAGTTGAAGCTAAATTAAGGATACGCACGCGGCGGCGGAGACAGCGGCGGCAGAGACGGAAAAATGCTAAACACTATAAGCATCCCGCTATTCATCGGGGATGCTTAAAAATTACCAGACAAATTTCCCAGGGCCATTATTCATCCTGCAAATATATGGAAATAATACGAGCAGGGGTTTTCGAGTGAGAGCAGAAACAAAATGCGGCGGCGGGCGGTCTCAGCAAAAACAATAAGTCTCCACTGCCACATAGTCGGTGGAGACTTAACAGCAGAAATATTTATTTATGTATCTATGTATGCTCAAACTACCCTTTAATTTCAGAAGATGATTACAGATAAATGAAAATGAACTATATTTTAATATGCACAATATCAATAATATACTATGCCTGATGCTGACCTCGGAGTTTGGCAGTTGATTTAATTTGTTAGAAATCATCTTCAATTCGATGTTGAGCTCGTCTAACCCACTGTCATCTCTATATTCACTCGGCACTGCGGCATCACTGGGAATTTGGTAAAGAGGAGATGCTACAGATTTTGCTTCTCCAAACATTTCTAGCTTGGACACATCGTCAGTAGGGTTTGTCTCGCTACCACGATTTTCAGTAATTGAGGTGGGCTCAGCTGATAGAGACTCTAGAACCTCTGCTAAATTCGATTTCACAGATATCTTTCGCCCAGTGGATAGTTTTTTATTTTGTGTTTCTTGTACAGTATTTGAATTGTGTTCAGGTTGACACACGCTGGTACAAACAGGCGATTCTGGATGCATCTCTTCATAGTCATCCATATTACTTTCTTGTCTTTCAAAAGTAGGTGTTTTGTTTTGTGCGGGCGACAATAGTACTCGTTGATGAGGTTTCAATCTTGGAGACAGAACAGTGAATTTACCATCCATACATAGATATTCACCACTAGCTGTGCGGAGTCTAATGTCCTCATTATGATATTCTTTCTCAGACTGTAAGCCAGCTGTTAGAGGGTTGACTTTACTTTCTTCAGGAGTAATGTCAGCAGATTTAGGTTCAGAAATGATATTTCTAGAATTGGATATTAAACCAGAGATAATGGATTTAACTCGAGACATTTTACTGTGCAGTTGGCAGCGCTGGGCGTGGCAATCCCACAGTAAACTACGACTATACTGTTGTAAAAGATCCACTGTTATCACAAAGTCACTTGCAGCTCCAGCCGCCTGATTAGCGGTAGATGCGTCCATCAATTTGTCGTTTTCTGTATGGTTAATATCTGTGGAAGGTTTACTGTCTACCGGAGATTTGTCTTCCACTGTTTGTCTGTCTGTGAGCCAGGCAAGTACGCTGTAATAATAGAAAGCTTTCAAACAATCACTAGCTGAGCAGCATTGATCAGACGAGCTGATATCTCCTGGTTTGAATACACTCTCTTGTACACCACGTGGATTTGTTGTACAGACTTCAGCTCCAGCTGCCATTCTCATAGCTACTAATTCCTGCTGTATCCGATCTAAACTAACAGGACCTGCAGTACAGAGAATTAAAAAAATATTTAAATAACACTACAAAAATTCACAATACACAATCACCATCAATTTCATGTAGCTAGAGTCTGGTAGCATTGAAGGAGTTGGTCAGTAAGAAGCTGACATGAGAAGTGTTCTTAAAGATATATGCTTCGAATAGAGTTCGCCAAATTTACCCTACATGCCTTCAATATTGTGTAGATACCACCATTCTAAACATTTGTTATTATAACCTATAACAACATAAATCTTTAAACATATTTATGTTACTAAAGTCATCAAATAAATAATAAGATGAATGTCAACGAACACAACTATCATTACAAGTAATGTTGCAATATCATCTATCAACTTTCCTAAAACACTTGATGTTATCTGACAACAGTAATAACTATGTCCAATCAGCAGCTTTTGTCACTTGAAGTGACAAAAGCTGTTGATTAGACATAGTTGAAGTGACTCTCTTTACCTTCTTTACAATTTTCAAAATTGAGTGAATGATTAGAAATAAAAGAATTGGAATTTCACCTTGTGGTAGCAATACTCTACATATGCCTGCAGCTAGCATTATCATGTGTGAACTATGACAAGTAGACAAGGCAGACAGCCAGCTGGCGGTGGCATCTTCTGTTTTACCAGCAAGTAGTTGGAGTAATCCCAGTGACATATCCATGGCAACAATATACAACATCTGTATAGATAGAAAACAATAGGGAAAAATCAAACATCGTCCTACAATATAGAGACGAACAACGGATAACTGTACATGTTTCCACATCAAAATAAAATAGCAATACACCGTATTTTGTTTTCTGTGGGTCACTCAGTAGTGACTGCTGTGACTGCTAATATAGTGAACAGGGCGACATGGAAATAAGTTGTAGAGTGCTTTTTTACCCCTCAGCCATTAAGGCTGTGGGGTATAGTGATCACCAGAGGCAGGCGGGAGGGCGGTCGGTCGGGGGGGGGGGGGGGAGTTAGAAATTCAGCTCTTACTGAAAAGTTACCCGATCGCCCGCCCGCACGACCGCCCGCCTCTGGTGATCACTATACCCCACATCCTTAATGGCTGAGGGGTAAAAAGATGGCTGCCTAAAAAGCTTGTGGGCAAGGTAACTGATGAGCCGTTGCTTGGATTGCATTCAAATTTGGTATGGTTGTTCTCTAGGTATTTCTGATGATTTAATTAACTTTTGGGATGGATCCATTAAAAACAAAATGGCTGCCGCAGCCATTTAAAAAAAAATTGACATGATGGTAGTGTGGGTCATTTTTTTCTCATTATTTCTTGATATTGATGGACAGAGCCTGCGGCTCAGGGGTCCTGCCATCAATTGATGGCTATTTTTTCTGTTGATACTCACTAGCTCTGATAGAAGCCAACTACAGAACTGTTTTTTTTTCATGTACATGCACCCTCATTCCCCAAACCGCCAAGTTTGAATCTACTAATATTTCCCAGTTTACAGTATAGCACTGTCCCCGTACGTCAGAGCATGTAATACATAATTATTTCTTATGTATTAGATATTTATTTTACAATATTTCAATATAATTAATTTTGTTACTATACTAAGATTGAATTGAACCACAGTATGAAAATAAATATAATTCTAGTATTCTCACTGACTAGGGTCTACAGTATGGGTAAAATGTTTCAGAATTAAAAATTAGTACAAAGCAATTGAGTAGTTAGTGAGACAAGCTGACCTTTTTTGTACTAGTCGCAGCCTGTACAGCATGTCTTAGAGCCACCATCTGAGTAGTCAGTCTCTCCAATTCCTGTTGAGTTGTGCCAATGCCAGCTTGATGCCATAGTCGACATACACCATGCACAAGTGCTTCACCTTTTAATATCCATGGTACCAAAGGATCTCTGGTAGTTTCCGACATTAGGAAAACTAAAAGAACACCAGGGCTGATTATGGAGTAAGGAATTCTTATATCATATAAGCATGTACAAACAGATAATAGCAGACGCAGCCGACATGGGTGTTGACCTGAAGTTGGTTTAGTGTGGGACAGATGGTCCACATTCTATAATGCTTGGTCAGCATTAAACATCAACCTTCTCCACACAGGTGTGCACTTATGTGCGCACTTCTGTGCGCATGGCAATTTTGCATAGCAGCCATTTTGAATAATTAATCAGGTCATTGTGACATATAGCACGCCAACATTGGCTGGAATGTGAAGACCAACAATGGTTCTGAACATATTCATATATCATAGATATATGTGGTCAGCATTAATGATTCACTTAAGATGGACTAAAAAGTACCCACAAGGGCTCCTAGAAACTCTGTGTGGAGAAGTCAACATCTCATGCTTGCTGAGAGCTTCTTTAATCGAACATTAGGGACACATGTTCCTCTCAGGATACACATCACGTTTACATCTGAGATTAAAATATAATAATGTGGTGTTGATGTGTGTCAGACAGCTAGACAACTATCAACACTATAATTATATGACTTTTCTTATTTTACACATGATAATATACTATGATTATCTATATGTAGCCGGGTGTTCAACTGTGTCACACATACATGTAGGCCCTACATGTATAATCTTACATCTGTCATGCTTACATTTCAGGTGAACAGTTATCGCCTGTTGGCTTTACAGAGCAGAGTTGTTAACCCTTAGAACACTGATGTCGACTGCAGTAGACATTCTGTGTTTCAATTAGCACCTGTATAACCCCTGATAGCGAGCTGCTGACAGTAAAATATGCCTTCAATCTTGAAACACTGACATATATTGGGACTTAAATTTCACAAATGACATAAATTTTCAGTCACTTGAAGTTGTGTATCGCGGTAGCGAGACACAACTTCAAGTGACTGACAATCTAAATTGAATAGCCCAGTGCTCTAAGGGTTAATATGACTAACCAGGTAGTGTTGAATACGGTGGTAGATCTGTAGCTTGCTGTTCTGGTATGTCATCTATTAGCACACTATCTGCCTTCAACTGATGGCACAGCGCTCTATGCATCAACACCAATAGACTCAATACCTACAAAATAAAGATGTATATATAAATCCACACCCCATCCACAGCCATAATATGTAACGTTTTGATTGGGTAATTTGCACTGCTGTGATCAAATTATGATCACAACAGTTTATCTTCAATTTGATACTTAAATAGTTCACTCTTCATTTGTGTGGCACTTTTAACAGTTTTAAAAATGTTTTTTCACAATACTGTAATATCTGCCATGTGATTATTTACCGCCAATTATGCAACATCAATTATTATTTAGTTCATTGTTGGATCTAAAAATGCAACTTTTTTATTTAAAAAAATATTTGTAACTGCACCTCTAAAATTACATTAAATGACAAGTCTATTTTACATAAAAAAAAAGTATTTTAGGACCTGTGTACAAAAAACTAAAAATTGTTGTGGCCTTAGGGAGAAGCTGGAAATGAAATGGTAGATTCACCATGAAGTTGTGATGTGGGAGAGTCAGCTGTAGTGCTTTATCCCAGGTCCAATGCTGGAGAGTATGGCTAATATACTGTTGTGCAAAGCTATATGCAGCCTCTTTAGCCCCAGCCTGCTCTTCTTCACCCTGAGCTGCTATCTCACACAACACTGCAGCAGTTCTCAATGCAGCAGGATCAGCTCGACGAGTCAATGTGTGTGCAGCATCAAGCAAATCCCCACCAGAAACTCGACTTGAAAAAAAGTGTGGCAGGTTTTGTGATAAGGTGCAAAAGTATGGTTGTCTAGCAGACAACGACATTATCAAGATGTAGTTATCTACCAGATTTTCTAAGTTTCCATAAATAGAAATATTATTCAACACAGTCACAAAATGAATGTCTCTAATGACAACCAAAGCTTTGCAAAGATTCATATTTGGGTGTGAGTGAGGATTTCTACCTCTCATTACTGTGTGTTAACAATGTCATTGCTATAGTTAGCGAGTTAATAATAAATCTTTATTCGTTCAAAGAACATATTAGCTTATACAATTATTGTGAGCAAAAAATGAATGAGCAAAGTTAAATTAATTTGGTGTCAGGTGTCCATATAAAAATCATTCTGTACAAACATTCTTTAACATATCATTTAATTCGTCATGCGAGAATTTGTAATTGTCACAATTTTCCCGCATTGTCATTAGATCTATTATATTACCTGCAGCTTTTTTGCTTTCATCTTTTACATTCGACTCAGAAACATTAATTATTTTATTTTTTATAGTTATCCATGAGTCGTAATTATTTACTTGAAATTTACTTGAACCATTATTGACATAATGTGATTGATACTCTTACATATGAACGATTTGCTGCCTGACATACATAATTGTGTAGATAACCGTACAAGTGAGTTGGTACTTTTAAGGTTAGACATTACATATTTCATTATCCGTAGGTGTAATTGAACATCTATTGGTTGGTCTTTAGAAATGAGATGCAACAAATTATTGTGTTTTCTATAAGGTAATTGATACAATTGTCGCAAACATTTTCTCCAAGAAATATAAAACTTATTGATCGACTTTGCTGACATATCCCAAAGTGAAAACCCATACAAAGAAGAACAAAATGACTTGAATAATTTATACTTAATTGTGTAAGGTGCTAACTTAAATTGTGACATTACTGTATTCGCTCTTCTAATAAAATCATCTGTTGTAACTTTGATCCGTATTTCATTACTACACTCTCCGACAATATTACCTAGGTGGACATCTTAAGAAATTATCTGAATTTTTTCACCATCAAAAGTTACATAAATATTTTCGGTGGTAGCACAATTAAAAGCTATAAGTTTACTTTTTATAGGATTAAACAATACATGGTACTCTCTAGCAAATGATACACAGACATTAATTAGTTTATTAAGTGACATAATAGTCGGCGCCAGTAGTGCTACGTCATCTGTATAAGCAAACGCGCCCATACAAATATCTCCGACATAACATCCTAACTTTGATTGACGCAAACGATTCAACAATTTATCTATATACAATGTAAATAATACTGGTGATAACACTGCACCTTGTTTAACACCGTTGCTGGTGGCAAAAGGTTTGGAAAAATGGGGACCCCATTTTACTCGTACTTGTTGATTTTTAAAAATGGCTGCAATAAGTCTTGCAATTAAAGGACATATATCTCGTTTTATTAAACATTTTTACAAATTGTATTCTATCAAAAGCTTTTGAGGCATCCAACAATAAAAAATATACAGGTCCTCCACTGTTAGTGTAATATTGAATAGTTTCTTGCATAGAAAATGTGCACTGTGTGGTACTGTGTTTTTCTTTAAAACCGAATTGCATATCAGAAGTTTGTAGGGCCTTTTCATCGGTCCGTCCATACCCCGAAAAAGACAAGATACCCCGAAAAAGACCCGAAAAAGACTTTATTTTCAACCGAATTTCATATTATGTGATACTAAATCCCATGTGATAATAATTTATATGCTTAAATATGTATCCGGCGTGTTTTGATGTAAGAATAGATGAAATAAACCGCAATAGGCCTAGCTGGCCTACTACTAATAGTTGCATTGTTTATAGATCTGGCTGGCGTATTAGATACCGTGACGGTAGGCCGAATCAAATGTTATATACATAATATATAATTATGTACTAATATGCTTAAATATATATCCTGCTAATTTTAATGTGAAAATACAGGAAATAAACATTAATATACAACACAACATTAATAGGTTTTACTATTAGTTGCTTTGTTCATTGAGATCACGGCGACGGACTGATGGCAATCAAATGTTGCCGTGAGAGATTATAATAGTATTTATGCATGAAATAAACTGAAATATATATCAACGACGCGTTTATTAAAACTACAAACGTCTACAGGCGCCGTAATATATCTTATTTCTAAAACCACTTTAACAAAGAGCTAGGTATATGTCTGACAGGTGTTGAGTTGTTCAGGTGCGAACCTAGACCGCCCAGTTTGCGACATTGAACCAGTGCTGGTCTGGTGTTGTTCTGCCCGTGACTGGCTGATATGCTTGGAGTCTTTTACACCTTCTTGACTAATCCGGTATAATCACAGAGATTGTGTGATAACACCTTCACAATGCATATTATATTAGCTAAATATAGTGTTTGAGTAGTATTTAAATACTTAATTATAGTCATTATTATATTCATTCTTATTTTTTTAGCACATTAAGTTTAGCATCGTATCAATGTTCATATTAATGTTAACCCCACGGCATTTTGTTCATTTAGCTAGAGATTTTGTTCACGATATGACATTCAACTGATAACACTAGTATAAATGTATACAGAGTAAGTCTAGTGTATACGTTGTAGGCCTATTATTAACCATTAAAGCGTTAAACATTTGCAAATTTTAAACACTCATTTTGTTCCAATAACATCGATTTAATCGGCTACTAAAAGGGATTGAAAACGACTACAGTCGTGTTTAGCGGTTTAAGGGTTGAATATATAAGCTGGCACGTTAACACGAATTATTATTATATATTAATATTATATATTAATATTATAATTATAAAAAAAAGACTAACACAAGTTCTCGTTATGCACTACCAGTATAGTTTTATCGCATAATAAATTATACATTCATATTTTATACAACTGCTTTTTTATAAAAATTACCCTAATGGCTCTTGTGCACTTGACAAAAGCTACATGTGTGTTCCCGCCTCAGGTGAGCTGACATCCTATTGACTCAGGGTTGCTTTACTGTTGGCACACCGTCGACAACAATAAACCAACGTTGGGATGGCGTCTCTTGTTTACTGGGAGGTGAGGTGTTTTCCAACCTTATGTTGTTCGATATTATCTTCAATCATCGTTGCCGCTGTGAAATCCCCCTTCTCAAGGATGGGGTATATAATAGGGGGTGTTTTTGAACTTTGACTTTGAAATAATACTCCAGCAGTCCTCCATTGTGGAGTATCAGGCTGGAGGGGGGGAAAGAGGCTGGCAGATCTAGTCGACCAGCTGACTCTTGAATGCTGCCACAGTTTTCGATTCTGTGGCAGCTGCCGGAAGAGAATTCCAATCAGGGATAGTTCGATGCCAAAAAGAATTTTGTCCCAGTGTGGTGTTAGCTCTGATGTGTTTATAAGCCTGATTGTGCCCACCACGTGTTCTTCTATCTGCTGGGATTAAACGGTCATTGATAGGAATTTCAACTAACTCATTTAAAATTTTGAACATACATAAAAGCCTAGAATTTTTTCGTCTTGTTTTCAAGTCAGTCCAGCCCAAGTTCTGAATGAGAGATGTCACACTGGCTGTTTGTCTATAATTTTGGGTGACAAATCTTGCTGCTGCTCTTTGAATTTTTTCTAATTTATCAATGTCTTTTTGTCTAAAGGGGTCCCAAACTGCTGAAGAATATTCTAAGGATGATCTGACCAGGGAGAAATAGGCAGTCTCCCTTAATTTAGGGGGACATGCCTTCAGGTTCCTCCGAAGGAAGCCCAGGGTGGAATTCGCTTTACTTGTAATTTTGTTAATGTGGGCCTCCCATTCCAGAGTCTCGCTAAGGCAAACACCAAGATATGGTGTTGATGAAACATTTTCTAATGTTTCACCTTTCAGGGTGTACTGGAATTCCAGGTTTTTTGATTTCGGCCTGGACACCCTCAGGACCGAGCATTTCGAGGGGTTGAAGCACATCCCCCATCGATCTGCCCAGTCCTGTAACGCAGATAGGTCTCTCTGCAGTTTCTCCTGATCTGCCCGACATTTTATCGGGCGATACAGGAGACAGTCATCTGCAAAGAGACGAACCTGCGACGAGACCGTGGAAGGGAGGTCATTAATGTAGGTCAAGAATAGTAGGGGTCCGAGAACAGTACCCTGGGGCACACCGGACTTTACACGAGCTGATTCTGAAGAGCTGCCATCAACTACTACTTTTTGGGTTCTATTGGTCAAGAAATTTTGAATCCAATTAAGAGTTGTTCCCCGAATTCCATAGTGGTCGAGTTTGTGTAAGAGGCGTTGATGGGGGACAACGTCAAAGGCCTTACTAAAATCTAAGACAACAACATCTGTTTGTGTCTTGCCTTCAAAATTTTGAATAAATTCATCAGTTGTAATCAAAAGCTGGCTTTCGCATGAGTGTTTTGAGCGAAAGCCATGTTGTACAGGTGTTAAAATTTTGTTTTCCGAAAAATGGGACATAATTTGTTTACAAATGATGTGTTCGAGTAATTTGGCACAAACACATGTGAGGGATATCGTCCTGTAGTTTGCCGGAGAGTGCCGATCCCCTTTTTTGAAGACTGGGGCAACATTAGCCTCTACCCAGTCATCTGGTAATTTGCCCGTCTGTAGAGATTGATCAAAAATAATTTTAAGAAAGGGAGATATTTCGTTGGCAGCATTCTTCAGAATCAGATTCGGGAGCTCGTCTGGTCCGGGTGCCTTCCCGCCGTTTAAACCCTCGAGTAATTTAGTTACACCTTGAACAGTAATTTCAAATTTAGGCATTTCAGTATTCGGTGGTCCGGGTAGTTTAGGTATATTTGTGGTGTCTTCCGAGGTAAAAACTGAGCAAAATTGGTTGTTTAATATTTCGGCCTTACGTCTGCTATCTGAATGCAGCTGGCCGTTTTCCTTCAAAGGAGAGACACCATTTCCATCCTGACGTTTTGATTTGATATAACGCCAGAGTGGTTTTGAATTTTTTTGTTCTAAAGATTCAGAAAGTTTGTTTTTCAAAAAAGACCACCTGGCAGACCTGATGGCACGCTGGGTCTGCCGTTTACATAATTTGTACTTTGCCCAAAGGTCAGCTTTATTCGTACGCTTGGCTTTATTATATAGAGATGCTTTTTTCCGAATAGATGCGAGAAGTGATTTGGATAGCCAAGGTAGATTTTCCCGAGGGGAAGTCATTTTGGTCGGTATAAATTTGTCCAGGCATTGATTTAGGATGGATTTTAGTTTCAACCAATTTTCATTGACAGATCGGCTAGGACTTTTTTTTGAAAAGGAGGTCCAGCAGCTCCTAATTTGTTGCCTGATAGCTTCCCAATTAGCATTTTTGAACTGACGCACTGGGCGGGGTTTTGTACGGCGGTAGGATATATCAGAGAAAAAATTGTTTAGTATCACAAAATACTATGCAATTCTGCCCATTTGCTAATCAAATTTGTAATTGATTAGCAAAATATTTATGCATAAATAATAGAGATGTCTAGGAGATTACAACTTGGAATAGAAAATTGCTAATATTTTCGGGTGATTATTAATCAGTTCCGCGGAACACAATTCAATAAAAAACAAACTAAGAGGGAAATCAATGCACACACTACCACTGTGAACAAAAACAAAGACATTGATTGACGCTTGACGCTATATAATGGGCTACATTGATTTTATTGAATTTTTATAGCAGATGCATATAACTGCTAATAACATTAGAAATCTAGGGTCCTATCTTATATATTACATAAACAATATTAATCTGTATAGAAGTATAATATGTATTATATATTATAGGCCTATATGCACAGTCACCAAGATTCAAAATTGAATAAGCCTACCTTTTGAAAAAGTATTGTTCATTCAATTGTTTATTCATGCTATAATGTTGTTACCAATAACTGAATTTAAGAATAAAGGTATCATATCTGATATTTGTGTTTGCTTAAGTACTTGATTTATAATAAATCTACACATACAATATAATTATGACCAATCACGAAATAAATAGGGCCTACAATAATCACGAATTAGCCTACATACAAGTGGCCCAGCAAACACGAGACATTCACCCATTGTTGGTTCAATGTTAGTCCACCGTCTACGACGCTGGGAGGCCTATTAGATATATAATCTTGAGCTCACCAGGTGGCGCATTAGTGCCAAATGACAGTAAACCCGGAACACTACAAACTAGGCTCCTGTAGGCTGTATTACGATAATTTACGTAAAATATACTTGCAAATACATGTTTGGAACACATACTAATATATAAAATAGGATTATAGTAACATATAAACAGAATTCGGTTGAAAATAAAGTCTTTTTCGATCTTTTTCAGGTCTTTTTCGGGGTTTCTAGTCTTTTTCGGGGTATGGTCACACCCCCTTTTCATAGCGTTTCAGGATTACCCAATCTAAAACTTTGCCCAGGACACTACTCAGTGCAATTCCTCTGTAATTATCACTGTCATTAATAGATTTTTTTCTGTTCTTGGGAATCGGTACAATAGTGGAAATTACCATATTATGTGGTGCATACCCATGCATAAACATTGAATTAAACAACAAAGATATAAATAGAAATAATTTTCCAGAAGCATATTTAATGTGAACACTGCAGTGGCCGACATGTCCGTCTGATTTACCGAGTTTGATATGTGTCACTGCCTGGGCGACGTCGTTAACGTCTATTGTGTGCTTGTATTGGCAGGTGACCTCACGATCAGCTGATTGAGGACAACACCGCTCCTTTATTGAAGTCTTTATATCATTATGTAATGCCACTATTTCCGGCTCTGGGGATGGCACAGAGTTGAGCAATTTATTATATTTTGACGCAAAGATTTCCCTTATATCTTTTTCATCATGACAATTATCTATCATACTTGGACTAAGATTTGTTTTACCCTTTAGTTTACGTCTTTCTGACCAGAAATCTTTAGTGCGTTTTTCAAGAAGGGCAGTAGCTGCCTTAGTATTTTTAGAAATTTCTATATTATTCTTCGCTTTTTTAGCGGCTTGGTGATATTGAGAGCGCGTTCGTCCCCTTATTCCGCTACAACTCCTTTAGAAGGAGAACCACATTGTTTCCATATAATGTGCCAAAAGATTGACTGTTGTTTCTGTTCAGCTACATGCTCCTGCCACCCAGGAATACCGGCTGGCGAAGGCGTCTGTCTTTGACACGGAATGGCTATGTGACTGGTCTCAAGACAGGCATTTATAATATTGTCATGTAAATTTTCAATTTCAGTCCAGTGTTTAACATTATTGCATAGCATATCATTACAGTGAATTAAATCATTAGACATATTAATTTTGCTGAGAAAACCATCTAAGTTACGTCTATATGCGTTAATATCGTTAGTGCTGGCCTTATTCCACTGGAGAGTACCGGTAGGCCTAGAGCTACCCGTGTGGACATGCTGCTGATTATAATACATGGTTGGTATATCCAAATGAAGCTGTAGTGAGTGTTGATTACTAAAGGCATAAAACCTGATGTGTCTAATTATCAAAATAAAGTTACTATAGTATCACCAGCCGAATTTTTTGTCTAAATATAGATGACAGCATTATTTCTCATAATTGTGATCTGATTTCGCGAAATGAGTTGTAAGTCGCAGTTTGAAGCCCTTGAATTTGAGAGCCAAAATGACCTTGAATTGATATACTCGTATTTCTAAAAAATACGTATTTTCAGACTTGCCGAGTCATATTTGTGGAGCCAACCATGGTACAGAGTTGTCTGATTTTTTTTTTTTTTTTTTTTTTTTTTTTCAAAGGTACATGTATATTGCAATGTATATACAATACCTAAATCAGTGACTTAAAGACTCATTTCACCAGATCTGGTCACAATTGAGTAAAAATTGGTCATCAAAGCCAGTGTTTATGATCAGAATTATTTCATAACCTATGATACTCACCATCTGGCAGAAAGTTCAAAATGCCCATCTTGAGATAGCTTGTTAGCCCACTGTAGGCGGATATCAGATAAAACTGGATCATGGGGAGAGAGTCGTAACTGGGCCAAACACATCGCTTCCCTGTGATGAAGAGCAAAACATCCGCATCAATGGAAATAACAGTTCAAGGACAACCAGGTCAGAATTCAAGGTATCCACTGTAATTAGACAAGACTACAACATAAGTCCAGGAGCTCCCGCTCCGAATTAGAATTTGATTTCAGCAATTTTGTATAGGGTTATTAATGTAGTCCTAGTCTAGGTCAAAAATCAAGACGCAAGACAACTAGGTCTAAGAAGCCCAGTCTAAGAGTAAGATAAGAACTAGACAGTCTGTCAGAGATTGCAAACCTCCATTGAAATTAATGATCCTAATCAGTATCCCAGTAATGGTCTACCTATCTGGCATGGTTTACCCGATATCAGGCCAATCGAGTTAACTAATAGCTGATTTACGGTCATTTTGAATTCGATATAAATTAGTTAAAAACTTAGGGTGCATCTTCCCCGAAACCTCAAATTTTGTTTTATAGTAATGGACTAACATCTAACACAGTTTGCAAAATATTGGGCATGTGAAAGTAAATAATGGCCGATAGGGAGCCATTTTGAATTTGATCGAGTCAGAATTTTTCAAGATGCATCCTCAGCTGAAATCTCACATTTCATTCTATAGTAATCGTCTAGCTATCCAGCATGGTTTACCAAATATCGGCCATGTGAAAGTGAATAATGGCCTAAAGGCGGCCATTTTGAATTTGATCAAGTCAAAATTTTCCAAGATGCATCCTCAGCTGAAATCTCACATTTCATTCTATAGTAATGGTCTAGCCATCTAGCACGGTTTACCAAATATCGCCCATGCGAAAGTGAATAATGGCCGATAGGAGGCCATTTTGAATTTGATCAAGTCAATTTTTTTCAAGATGCATCTTCTCCTGAAATCTCACATTTTGTTTTATAGTAATGGTCTAGCCATCTAGTACGGTTACTAAAAACCGGCTATGTGAAAGTGAATAATGGCCGATAGGCGGCCATTTTGAATTTGATCGAGTCAATTTTTTTCAAGATGCATCCTCCCTTGTAATCTCACATTTTGTTTTATAGTAATGGTCCAGCTATCTAACACGGTTTACCAAATATCAGCAATGTGAAAGTAAATAGTGGCCGATAGGCGGCCATTTTGAATTCGATTGAGTCGAAAGTTTTTAAAAGGCATCCTCTCTCGAAACGTCACATTTTGTTTTATAGTAATGGTCTAGCTATCTAGCACGGTTTACCTGATATCAGGCCTATCGAGGTAAATAATGCTGATTGTCGGCCATTTTGAATTCGAAAGTTCAAAATTTTCAGGGTGCATCCTCCCCCGAAAACTCACACTTTGTTTTATAGTAATCAGGTAATGGTCTAGCCATCTAGCACGGTTTACCAAATATCAGCCATGTGAACATGAATAATGGCCGAAAAGGCGGCCATTTTAAATTTGATCAAGTCAATTTTTTTCAAGATGCATCCTCATCTGAAATCTCACATTTTGTTTTACAGTAATGGTCTAGCCATCTAGCACGGTTGACCAAATAATGGCCATGTGAAAGTGAATAATGGCCGATAAGCGGGCATTTTGAATTTTATCTAGTCGAATTTTTTTCAAGATGCATCCACTCCTGAAATCACACATTTTGTTTTATAGTAATGGTCTAGCCATCTAGCACGGTTTACCAAATAACGGCCATGTGAAAGTGAATAATGGCTGATTGGCGGCCATTTTGAACTTTGAAAAAATGATTTTTTTCAAAATACATCCTCTCCTGAAGCCTTACAATTTGTTTTATAGTAATGGTGTAGATATCTTGAGCGGTTTCCATGATATTCCACAATATCAGGCCTGTCGAGGTGAATAATGGCTGATAGGCGGCCATTTTGAATTTTATCAACTTCAAATTTTTCAGGATGCATCCTCTCCTGAAACCTTACAATTTATTTGATATTAATGGTGTAGCTATCTTGAGCGGTTTTCATGATATTCCGCAATATCAGGCCTGTCGAGGTGAATAATGGCCGATAGGCGGCCATTTTTAATTTTATCGACTTAAAATTTTTCAAGATGCATCCTCTCCTTAAACCTCACAATTTGTTTTATAGTAATGGTGTAGCTATCTTGAGCGGTTTTCATGATATTCCGCAAAATCTTTCAGTCGGATGTACCGATGTTATAAATTAGGTCAAAGTGCTGGGTCAACTTCAAGGTCAAGGTCCAAAAACCTGAAAAGGCACAACTAGGGACCTTAGAGAACATGTATGTGCAATATGACTGTCATCGGCCCAGTACTTTTCGAGATCTGCTCCGGAAACGAAGTGCGCGTCAAAACGTCTAAATAGGTCATAGTTCTGAACCAGAAGTAGGTCAAAGTTCAAATACCCCAAAAGGCACAACTAGACCCCCTAGGGCTGTTGTGTGTAAAATTTGAAGACAATCGGACAAGTACTTTCAGAGATATGCTCCGGAAACGAATTGTTTACGGACGGCCCAACGGCCCAACGCCGTCACATCATCATTTTCTCCTCTGCAACCTTGCGTATTGAATTCAGATTAAAAATATTTTAACCCGTCCATTAGCCACCTGTAAGTAACCCACATACCAAAAATTGTTATCCTAGCTTATTTTCTCACAAAGTTATAGGCAAAAGAAGAGGCAAAAAAAAAACGGAGGTAGAATCCATAGCTCCCTTCGCTCACCTACGGTGACGGCGGGAGCTAATAATATATTATAGCTATTCCTCAGCCTGTTTCAACACCTTTAACCCCGGCAGTCACTTGACTTGTACATTTTTTTAGATCTAACTTAAAATAACCTTTTCAAATGTTTGTTGTTTACTCAGATAACCTCCTGTTAGCTCTTGATTGCACGTCACAATTTCTGGCTGTCTCAGACAATCAGAAAGGCCTTATTTTGAATGCTAATCAAGATACATATATACATAAAAACAAATACCGGTAGATATATAAAATGTATTTCAAACAAACTATTATGATATAAACCTAAGTTGATTAAGTGATTAGTTAAGTTTATTGCCATTGCATTTGCAGTAACGATGGGGCTATATAATAGAAGTGCCATATCAGCCATCTTGGAGATGCAAATTAGTTGTTTTTCTAAATTTAACCACGATAAATGTGTGGTAAATTCTTTTTTTGTAAAGATCGGATGAATATGGCGACTGGAGAGCGTCAAATTGGTGGAGAATAAAAATAATAATAATAGTAATAACAATAGAGAGCACTTAAACAATATGTCTTCATCACATAGTGGGTGGAGTCTTAATAAATAAACTGGCTAGATTTACCTGAACATGTTGTGTCTACAATAGAGTTGCAATGTTTCATGAAGGTGGTGAGCAGCCAGTAATGTTGTTGCTGCCTTATGTAGTTGTCCCTCTTTCTCTAGCTGATGACTATAATCAATACTCAACTCCCGCCACAATGCAGGACTGACTGAAATGTATGCATATCAAGCTTCTAGACATGGAGATATTCTCACTCTGATAGGGGAACACTTTAAATATTAAGTAACACCTTGACCACTTATTCTACTAATTTTGTACCCCACACATAAATGTGCATGCACTTATATTTATTTATAAGATGCACCTAGCTTATTTTAAGAAAAACAATATACACTTATATCCAAACAGGAAATGTACTTGATAAACATATTTGAGCTTGAAAAGTACAAACTTTGTATTTTTCACAAATAATAGTGTAACTTCATGAATAAATTATAATGGTACAGAGTTGCACATTTTATATACCATAATTGCTGGACTATACCACACACTGGTCTATGGAGGATGACCCAACCATGGCATTATTAAAACCTGCTAAGGGGCATACACAAGGTCCCTATAGAGATGATATACCACCTTTTGATCAATTACGGGCCACGTTTTGGCAGGCATTCTGAGGCCTACATACTGTGTGATATTTGAAATGTAGGAAATTTAATCAGTTATGTTTTTTTAAAGCATCGATATACCGAAGACACATTTCTGTTATTCCGATGTCTCTGAGTAAAAAGACCATATTTAGATATCGTCAATGCATGTGGCTTAGTGGCGGCGCCAAGGCCTAATTCGTCCGTGAAATACAAATTAACATTTCCTGGTTATAAATTAAAAAGATAATTACAGTTTGATTAAAAACAGCAAACAATATATTCTCCCAATGTTTCCCAAGGTTTGACTGTTTGACTGTCAAAATGACATAAATTTTAAAACATCTGCTGCCAGACTGTTGTCTGTGTTATATACTGGTACTTACTGCTAGTATTTGTTCACACTAGGTGTAAAGTTTACTGCTCATTGAGCTAAATGCTACACCTGTATATAATACGCAATTGAAGCGGCTGTAATGCAAAATACTAGTTCCGCCACATTCATCAGTTGCAAATAATGTGGGGAACTGTGTGTTGCATCATATATTTGAACAAGAGCACACTCGACAATAGCCCGCCGCCATTATTGAACTTGAAGTCATTATTGCAGCCACAAGATCAAATTATTGACTTAAAATACGAAAAATGACAATAAATCGGCCATTTTCAATTTTTTTCCAGCCATCATTGAACTTGTCTGAGAACTGGTTATTAGTAGCATGCATAACAGATTTGAAGATGATACATAAAAAACTTTTTAGGTTCTCGCGCCCACAAGGTCAAATTATTGACATAAAATGCGAAAAAATCACAATAAATCAGCCATTTTGAAAATTTTTTCAGCCATTATTGAACTTGTCCAAGAACTACTTATTAGTAACATGCATAACAGATTTTAAAAGGATACGTGAAAAACTTTTCAAGTTATCGCGCCCACAAGGTCAAATTATTGACGTAAAATGCGAAAAATCGCAATAAATCAACCATTTTAAAAAAAATTTCAGCCATTATTGAACTTCTCCAAGAACTACTTATTAGTAATATGCATAACCAATTTGATGAGGATATGTGAAAAACTTTTCAAGTTTTCGCGCCCACAAGGTCAAATTATTGACGTAAAATGTGAAAAATCGCAATAAATCGGCCATTTCTTTTTTTTTTGCCATTATTGAACTTGTCCAAGAACTACTTATTAGTAACATGCATAACCAATTTGAAGAGGATATGTGAAAAACTTTTCAACTTATCGCGCCCACAAGGTCAAATTATTGACGTAAAATGTGAAAAATCGCAATAAATCAGCCATTTTTTTTTTTTTTTCGGCCATTATTGAACTTGTCCGAGAACTGGTCATTAGTAACATGCATGACAAATTTGAGAAGGATATGTGAAAAACTTTTCAAGTTATCGCGCCCACAAGGTCAAATTATTGACGTAAAATGTGAACAAGAGCACACTCGATAATAGCCCGCCGCCGAATTATGATAAAGAAAGTAAAGACGAATGTCATCACGTCAATAACAACCCGAGATATAAATGGTATGTTAAACCAGCCGCTTTTCAAGTTATAGCGCCCACAAGGTCAAATTATGGACGTAAAATAAATGTGAAAAATCGCAATAAGTCGACCATTTTGATTTTTTTACCGGCCATTATTGAGCTTGTCCAAGAACTGCTTATTAGTAACATGCATAACAAACTTGAAGAGGATACTTGTGAAAATGTTGAAGTTATCGTGCCTACAAGGTCAAATTATTGACGTAAAATGAGAAAAATCGCAATAAATCGGCCATTTTGAATTTTTTTTCAGCCATTATTGAACTTGTCCAAGAACTACTTATTAGTAACATGCATAACAAATTTGAAGAGGATATGTGAAACGCCCACAAGGTCAAATTATTGACGTAAAATGAGAAAAATCACAATAAATCGGCCATTTTTTTTTTTTTTTCAGCCATTATTGAACTTGTCCAAGAACTACTTATAAGTAACATACATAACAAATTTGAAGAGAATATGTGGAAAACTTTTCAAGTTATCGCGCCCACAGGGTCAAATTATTGACGTAAAATGAGAAAAATCGCAATAAATCGGCCATTTTTTTTTTTTTTTCGGCCATCATTAAACTTGTCCAAGAACTACGTATTAGTAACATGCATAACCAATATGAAGAGGATATGTGAAAAACTTCTCAACTTATCGCGCCCACAAGGTCAAATTATTGACGTAAAATGTGAAAAATCGCAATAAATCGGCCATTTTTTTTTTTTTTCGGCCATTATTGAACTTGTCCGAGAACTGGTCATTAGTAACATGCATAACAAATTTGAAAAGGATATGTGAAAAACTTTTCAAGTTATCGTGCCCACAAGGTCAAATTATTGACGTAAAATGTGAAAAATCGCAATAAATCGGCCATTTTTTTTTTTTTTTCGGCCATTATTGAACTTGTCCGAGAACTGGTCATTAGTAACATGCATAACAAATTTGAATAGGATACGTGAAAAACTTTTCAAGTTATCGCGCCCACAATGTCAAATTATTGACGTAAAAGGTGAAAAATCGCAATAAGTCGGCCATTTTGAATTTTTTTTCAGCCATTATTGAACTTGTCCGAGAAGTGGTCATTAGTAACATGCAAAACAAATTTGGGAAGGAAACATGAAAAACTTTTCAAGTTATCGCGCCCGCAAGTAAATGTTAACGCCGACGCCGACGACGCCGAACTTCAATTGCAATAGCCCACCTTTTTTAATTAAAATTAAAAGGCGGGCTAAAAAGTATCTCAAACAATGGCTAGTATAATTAATTATTTTACGTTGAATAAAATCCTCACCCATAGTGGCTGTGGCCATGTGCCAGTCAGTCAGTTTTCCTGCTGTAGCGGCCGTCTTCAGATGTTCACCAGCATTGCCTTTCATAACTGCCAGCATCAGCTGCTGCTCCCAGTTTTCTTGACTGATATGATGCTCCTCTGACATTAAGAATAAGTAATCAAACATGACAATCGCCCTGAGCACCAAACAAATATTCTGATTATTTAAGGAGCAGCTCTTTGCTAGACATTTCTTAAGAATGTAAACAATATTTTGAAGAGTGACCATGTTCAAAGTGTATAAATGTATGTGTGTTTAGTTAGTTTAATTGTTGGTCATGACTTGATGAAGACTTAATCCAACCATGTTGCTGTTGTAAAAGTGATGTGCAATCGACTCTCATAATCATATAATAACAAGTCACTTGCACATCCTCATGTGTTGCTAGGAATGTGATTTAAAAAAAAAAAAAAAAAAATTGTGCCCACATGACAGCTGACAGAATCCCGGGGCTACTAAAAGCCCGATTCCCCTACGGGCGGAGGATAAGAAGTGTAATTGACAGGCAGTTATGTGTGATGCTTACCTTCCTTTTTAAGTAAATTATAGGTGGATCGTCTGCTCAATAAAAGACCTAGATGTTCATTGGTCAGATTATCCTCTGCAAACAAAAGATTTTTGTTTAGTAGTCATATTGGGAGAAATATTATGGACATTAATCAATCAAAACTTTGCATTTCTTCTCCATGTAGCCTCAGAAGGGCCATCTCAATTTTTTAAATAGCTTTTTGGTCCTGAATTTTATATTAAATTATCTAAAAAAGGGGTGTTTGTTAAAGTATAAGGCATCCAAATTTTATTTTGTATCTGAAATTAATGACTTCTGATACAAAAAAATATTATCACAAACAAAATAATTTCATTCAAGAAAGACTTATATTGATAACAACTTTTGAAACACAACCATTTTCAGTGTAAAATGTAGATTTTATTTCAAATTTGTTGTTCTTGGTATGGTATTGGTCAACTCTATTACACAGTAGAAGTGACCAGAAGTAGCATATTTATTCTAATTACCTGTCTATATAGTGCTAATTGACACTAATTAACTAATTAATTAATTAATTAACCAACTAATTATTTAACTAATTAACTAATTAATTGTCCATATAGTGTACCATGATCATGGATTTTATTTTCAAGCCAGGGGAGTAGGCATTTATTGGAATATGGGTGTTTATTAGAATAAATATGGTGCAAGATTTTGGGTGATTTCTCAGTTGATTCTCAACTGATTTTTGTAACATAAAATTTATGAATTGCTATCTGTACATATGTGAACTCAGACTGTGTTACCATAGATTTTATCTTAGAATTGCATTACAGTTATGCGAATGTTGTAGATTAAATATATACATGTAATAGTAAAAATATAACAGTTCAGTTCAATAATTGAGTAAGAAACTTTTGTCACACTACCTTCTTTAATTACTAGTTCAGCCAACTTCACACAGTCTTCTTGTAGAGCTGCTCTATTACGGTTGTCGTGACCAGCACACAGCGGTAACAGAGAACGTTCTTTTCTCTTCTTTGCTAAATTGTAAATGTAATACAAACATATAATATCATCAAAGCAAGCTCACACACATGTAATTTGATGGTCCATCACACTTGAGAAACAATTGTTTTTGCAGGCATAGGCCTACATACCTACATGCACATTGTTTCCCAACTAATGCAATCAAACAAATAAGTGTTTGAGCCAGAACAACATTCCCTGCCTATACAAAAGTCATACATTTGCAAGACATGGCTAACAAGAGTTCTGGAGATATGTTACAGAAAAGAGAGTGCATGTTAGCCTCAAGCTTACACTAAATTCATAAGTTGAAACAGACCAAGGTGCCCTCAAATGTTATGAAACAAACTATAAACTTTTCTGAGCTATCTGCAAATTGAACTTTTCTGAGCTATCTGCAAATTGAACAAATGGTAAATAAATCAAAGTAATAAGTTAAATATTGAAAAGTGTTTCACAGTTACAACTTTCCTAAGGATTAATAATTTGCATTCATAATAAATCTGTGTGTCACAATACACTGAATGCGTACAGTAGTATGTATTGTGAGTGCGTACTTCACTGGGCCGCGGGCTACCTATGTGAGGATGCGAGCTATACCCAGCATAATATGGTACTCACATTTATATTTCGGTTAATGAAAAATATATAACAGATAGCATTAGTCTATTAAAAAAATGAAACTCACATTTTTTACTTCCAACTGAACTATTCTTGATCATATTTCCAGTATCACCAGCAGCACCAACCAAATTGTTACTATAATTTACTTTGGTTATCTCATCACTGGCCTCACCGGCCGGTGTGTCTGGATCACTGTCATCTCCACCTAATTAAAAAATTAAATGTCACACATGCTGGACATACTCTAATAATTTATATTCTACACACATGAATGAAGTGAGAAATGCTTACAATTCAATAGGTCTAAGAAGTGACTATAAGATGCGAACATAACAATATCCTTGTAATAAATTGATGACTACATATAGAATTTAAAATATGAGACTTCAAGAGGAAAAGTTTACATTCACAAGCTAGTAATAATTTAAATAATCTCTTTGTAATAATTTGAATTCAACGTGTGAATAATACACTCCTAAAGTCCCCACACATCAAAACTCTTAGCATGATCTCAGCAACACCGTATGTGTACATATGACACACATGGTATAATCATTGTCTGTCAAAATGTTAAATAATATTATTATATATGCTTATGATGGCTATATTAACCCCATCAAGTCTGACCTAACCATTTAAATGTTGATCCACTATAAACACAATATTGCTTTTGTAATTCTCTACTTGTGTGTGGATATACATGTAGAAAATTGTCATTTATATTGTTAAAACAGTTCCATTAAAATTGACATTCTAAAACCTTTAGATGTAGTAAACTAAATCTTTATTCAGGGATGGAAAATTATTCTCTGAAGAACTACAAGGATTAAAATAGTTTTAAGATGCATAGCTTCTTTGTGATGATAGTATTTCCAACGGTAATTTTACAAAGATTTTATAATAAATATGATATATATATTATATAATAAATTATAATAAAAAACATTACAACACTTCATTTGTACTAGTTTTCCATGAGAAGAATTTGGAGTAGATTACTTAACAATGTGACCTTACACCAATACCATTGTGGCAACTTTTTAGCCTTTCAGAGCCAAAGTCGATCCCCACACTGAAAAGACTAAATGAAGTGGAATTAGTTTTCAAAGGGAGGAGCCTTTTAGTCACTGCAGTAGATCTTTTTTGTCTGGTAGGAGCAAGGTCGTTTGTGACAGGATCCACTGTATAGTATTCATCAAAATATTTAAGCATTGTAAAGGGCAAAGAAAATTAATGGACCACAGTATTAAAAATATAATTAAGTAATATATACATTTTACAACAGTTTGAAAGCTGATGTAGATCACTATTTAAGTTTCTTGTTTATCATGAATAGAGTAAACAATTACACATTTTTCTAACATCATACCTTCGTGCTGTTGAAGAATTTCAGCCTTTTTGACAAGCAGAAGACTTTGTAATTCTTGCACATCCTGTGACGGTGGTGTTGTATTCAATGTTTCAACAGGGCCACCCTTGTCTCTACTATCTACCATACTCTTCTGGGCAACTTCTGATGATGATTTAGCTTCTACTTTATGCCTTTGATTTTTCTTCCTATCTTTTTTCTTTTCTAAGTGAAGATTGGAAAATATTTTAAAGAAAATACACAAATTCAACGAATGAAAAAATATTATTCTATTGATAACAATTTTAAAAGATCCTAATTGTTTTACCTGCAGGTGGTCTGGAATATTCTTGTGCTGATGGTTTCCAAGCTCGTACAGTGAAATCATCACTTGCTGAATATACCAAGTCAGACTGAGACAAGCTCCATAACACATCCAAGAGTCTGCCAGAGTGGTTACGGAAGTTAGCACACAACTCGCCGTTGTGCACATTCCAGACCTACAGTAAACATTTTACAATGCATACTATTTATTTATTGTTAGGATAGTTATCATGTGTAAATCTATAACAATATTAAATCTCAACGAAGACAAGCAAGCCAGGTAAATAAAACTATGTGCTCATGCAAGTTGTTCCGATTTTTCCTAGACATCTGATTTAACTTATGATTGCTTGTTTTACAAAATATTACACATCTTTCTTTTTGTGATAGAGCACAAATAATTCTTTGATTATAAAAAATTGTAAAATATATATATTCATGAATATTTTTTTAATTCTATGTAGCAGCTTGATGGTTAAAAAGGTTCACAAATTGGTCAAAATAATGCTATGTTCTATAAATTGCACTCAGTGCTGGTGCTAATGACACAGTCAAATATAACATTTAAATATTCAATCACCAATATCCTTGCAAATTTCATTGAAAATAAACCGATATACATGTACCTGTATATAAACTTGGGTAATTGCTAATGTCTCAACAAAATAAATATCTACTTTAGTCATACATAAAAGGACAAACTAATTATAGAAATATTCTAAAAACATTGTGTACTTAATGATTAGTCCCACAGTTGTTGGATGGAGACAAGAATGTCATAATAAACAGGATAGTAAGAGTGGAGCACAAACCTGAGCAGTGCCATCATAAGACGCTGACACAAGTAAGCCAGATACATGCGGGCTCCAAGATAAAGAAGTGATGCGTTGAGTATGCCCTTCTAAAACATGAAAACTTCCTGTCATGGTAACAACACCTCCATCATTTGATCCTATAGAAGAAAAATAAATAGATATACATACACATTTTAGAAATAACATAGGCCTACAATTGGCATAATTATATTGGGTGATGTGAGATGTCAGTTGGTTTTTCTCCAGTCCTCTTGAATTTTCAACATAGTAAGCATTATCTAGTCAATTGAATACCATAATTTCGGGACTATACCGCACAACTATTCTTTTTATTTGGAAGGGCCTGAGCTGTACTTAACAGGTGTGCAATATGTATGGCTGAAGCACTATGATCACTGAGCTGCAAAACTGTTGGATTAATATCAGTAAATTAGAAATAAATATGCATACCATCTTATAAACCTGGTGATTAAGACTGGGTACATAAAGTACTAGCTACACTAAATTTTAGAGCCATACAATTATCATTGAAAAAGTAGGAAACAAAATAAATACTGTAGATCTGGTAATTTCCGCGTGTTTAAATTTTCGCTAATTTCTGATTTTGGAACTTTTCACGAAGTTTAGAATTCACAAATTTTCATTTTTCTTTAGTAGCGCTATATAATAATAATAATTCTAGTGAAATTCTTAAATTTACGTATTTGTCCTCCACAAGAAAATGAACACCTCATGAATATTACAAGATCTACATTAGTTTGATCAGTACATTGTAATTCACACCAGAGAGCTGTGTGATACATCGTTTTAAATTAATATTTTTGTAGATTTAAAATTTGTGTCATGTCAGCTCGCATATGCTTTGAATAGTTACCTTTAGAATTGAAAGCATAGATTTGAATAAAAATTCGAAAAATGTTTGCAAATAATAAAGTACCGAATTTCCGGCCGAAATATAATTTGTAACTGAGTATAAGTTGCACTAGGCTCAACAGGCTTAAAACATAGATAGGTCGCACCGGCGGATATGATGCACCAGACTCAGTGACCTGTCAAACTGTGTTTAGTGACACTGACAGTACTGCGTTAGATTCAACGCTGAGTTCAATACAGCAGCTGTCTGCAATGGCAAAGTTACTTTCTTATAAACACCTCAAATATGAGGAAAACTTTTGAATTGTTTGAAAAGAAAATCACATTTATATTCACTATTTTTGCATGAAATTTACAAATGTGCACTTGTGATTCCTGCGGTCAACAGCCATAGGTCATCGTGCCAATTGCCATGATTTCCGGAAGCGTGTGTTTTTTGTGTTTATCAAAAACCTCTCTGGAGACATCGGACAGCACAGCTCATGCTTACACAGTTCTACTTAACTGCCGACAGGGCTCAAATGTCAATAATTAAAAAAAATTGATGACAACATTTAACACATTTAACAACAATCTTCATCGTATCTCAAACTAATGTTGATTAGATTCTAATTAACACAATTTATCGTAAATTAAACAGTTTTTATGCTAAATTATAAACTAAATAACATTAACATTTGCAAATGGTATAACACTGACACATAATGGCCACAAACGGTATGACGTTAACGGTTCATCAAAGTCAATCATGTCCTTTTATGTGACAGAGGGTAGACTACTATCTAGATTTTTTCTCGGGAAATACGGTATTCTAAATTAAAAAGAATGACAGGTATCTGAACGTGCCAAATATTTAAAAATACTGCATATTTTTCTCAAACCAATTTTACCTAGAATATTTTTCAGATCAAACACGTGGATGATGGGTTCATTAGAGCCAGCCGCTAACCAGGAATGTGAGAGTGAGATATCAGTAGATTCAGAGGTGTAGACAGGATGCCATGATAAACAGTTGATAAGCTTTCGCAGAACATGTATGCTGCAGATGACTTGATTATCTGAGGCTTGAACTACCTCAATCACGCTGCAATCAACAAATAACAAAATTTACAGAATACATATTGGAATTGATAGTAAAAATATATTTAAATAACAAATTTGCCAGAGATTAACATTTTCTAATTTATTATTACTTTTCTATCTAAAGATTAAAATTGAACTTTAATATTTTTAGAAAATGTACTATGTGACTGTTTTCAGCAGAAAAACATTAAAACATCTCTATACAGTAGATCCTGTCATCAACGACCCTGTCATCAACGACCTTTTGTCTCCAAAGACTTTTTTCTTGCACGGAACATTTTTCAATAGTTAACAACCTGTCATAAATGACTTTCTGTCTAAAGCGACCTGCTCAAATATGAGGCAGAAGGTCATTATTTTTATTGTGTCGAACGACCCTAACTTTTTTTCGTCATTTGACTTTTGGAAACTTTGATGAGCAAACCGCTACATCTGACTGTCAAATGTGACTGTAATATAAGGGTTAACTGAGAGGTATAACTCCTGAAGATCACGGCTGTTGTCGCAAAATAGGCCTATCTACCTCAGACCGTCAATGTTACTGTCCGCGGCTATCACTCCGGTAGGAAATCATCCAACCCTTCATGTCCAATGTTCAACCAAGGAGGTTAAAAATACAGGAGAGACTGCTCCCCCATAGCAAAGCCAAACCCCCTGCTAGCAGACATGGACATGGCTGATAATGCCACTGAACCCTTATTGCTAGCCTCCCATGGTTTTATGTCTTTTTTATAGCTTCTTAATTAACCGCAAATCTGCCGGACCAATGCTCTCAGCGAATTTGATATGCACGTTTCGTTTCTAGACCGTGACCCACTGCTTGACCTGACTTCATTAGCATTTTAAGCTTGACAGAGTTTCACTGAAGTCAGGTAGCAGTGCACCCGCTGACCTCACAGTACAGGTAACCGGATCTGTTAGTAAACAACATGTTTCACAGTCTTTGAATTTTGAAAATCAGCAAATAGTTGGCTGAGTTAGTCATGAAAACAACTATTTGACCCTACAAGTAAATGTTGTTTACTTATAGTAATATTCATCTAACAAACAATGTATGTCACGGTACACCAAAACAATGCTGTAGATGTAAAATAATGTATATCCCAAACTTAATCCTGGTCAGGAATCAGTGTACCGTGTGTTGCATAGGTCTCTGTGTGGCATTTTTGATAAGGCCCATTAACTATTTGGTCATTTTTACAGTCCTGTCTGTATGTTTTGTATAGACCTACAGTGTATAGGTGGATTATAGTTTTTAGTACATAATTAAAGGCATAACAATAGTTTAAAAGGTATCGACATGTTTAGCCAAAATGTTTTATTTTTAATACACATGAAATAAAATGATTGTTCTCAATGCCTGGTGATTTTTAATGAATAGCTGCAGCAGGTTGACTATCTTTCCAATATTGGCTAAAACAAAAATTACAATTTGTCAGATTACAACTCAATGATGTATCAAGTTGTGTTTATTTCTAAATGTGCTTATAAATGTGCTTATAATCCAGTCGATTCACAATTAAAATCCCACTTGTATTGTGTCATCAGCTATATTATATTACGACTAAAAATAAATCTTTTTGAGCTTTAATTTCATTTTGAGCTTCAATTTGCTACAGAACAAATTGTCTTTGACTGTAGGGTGGGCATTGCAGTCCTTGCTGGGAAAACAGTTTGTACCTTTGAGTTCACATATTCAACTGGTCATAAGCTATATCATGAGTGAAAATAAATCATATTGAGCTTCAATTTCATTTTGAGCTTTAATTTGCTACATAACAAATTGTCATCGACTGTAGGGTGGGCATTGCGGTCCTTGCTGAGAAAACAGTTCATACTTTTGAGTTCACTGTGACACATATTCAACTAGTCAAGGTCACACACTGTCTGGTGTTTTACTCATAATCCTTGACAAGTCTTGGAAATTTTTGTTAGTATATGTATGTGCAACTTGTTTACATTTGGCATGTATCAAACAGGTTAAAACGCCATCCAGAAGCTCCTCGCACAGCTCTTCCCATATCAAATTGTAACTTATTTATATTTAATACCCTAAATGCTGCTATATTAAACGACTGGATCAGTTCTGGTCCAAAGAAGCGGGACAAAACACGTAAGCCACGGACTGTTACCCCACGTGCCCGAGCCCATGTGACGCGCCTAATTGCAGTGTAATAAGGCAATTATGTCTTATCACCAAACCTCGTTAATAAAAGCATCGGTTCAGGTCCAGAAGTCAGAGCAGTCTCTCCTCTCTTTTAACCTCCTTGGTTCAACTAAAAATAATGCCACATAAATCAATTTAATGCTCACATTAGTTGGAAAGTATTAAAAATTGTTTATTTTGCAAGCGCTAATTAAAAATGCTTTACAATATAGTATTAAATTGCTCAGGGAATGTAATAAGAAGATACACCATAATTAATCATATAAATAATATCGTCTATAGCACATGTAAATGTCAGCTGCTATTCAATTTCGCGTGTGTTGACTGGTTAGACATAGCGGCGCCGACATAATTATGTTATAACACAGTCAGTCGGCAAGCACACCCCTCTCCAGACGTGAGCCTGTCGTCACTGACTGTACAGCTGGCAGGAGACATTGATGCAGGGTTGGGCAACATTAGAACAACATCGTGTCGGGACACAGCATGACATAACTAATCCCCCGGTCACATTAACTAATCCCTCGGTTGTGATGCAACCAACGAGGCATAACATATCATGTTCACAAGCTTTTTGGGTGGCAATCTTGGAACATTCATTTTATGGCTTGGTGCCAAAAAAATATCTGCCAAGAATTTCCCGATAGTAATCTGGAATGCTTTTAATAAAATAAACTTACCCATCATCATATCCAATAGCCACCACTGTGAAGTCAGGCTTCCATTGCATCTCAGTACAGCTTGCTGAATGCTGTAAAATTAGTGGAGATATATATCTATTATCAGCATACAAGACAAATCTTAACATATAATTTGGTATTTAATTAAGATCGCTGCCACAGTTAAAGATGATTTTTCATTATAAAGTGGAAACAATAATTATTTCAGCTGGTCTACCTCTTAGTATTGCCAATCTATATTTACATTTTTAAAAATAAAGTGAAGTAAAAAGTTGTTCACCTACAGGTACTGAACGTTTTATAGCTGGTAAAACTTTGTTGGCAGGCTTGTCTAAATGTTGTGGTTTATGCAGCAAAATACATCCATCTCCGACGCTATACAAGACGTAAGTAGGAACTTCAACGTCACCTTAAAAATAACAATTAACAATTACTAAAACAAACAAGAGCACTGATGCTAACGATATCCCCCGCCAATAATTAGAGTCAATGATGGCCTCAAAATCAAAGGTTAAAAATACCCCAAACGGCACAACTAGACCCCCTAGAGGTGTTGTGTGTAAAATTTTAAGACAATCGGACAAGTACTTTCTGAGATATGCTCTGGAAACGAAATTTTCACAAACGGTCCAACGGCCCAACACCCCAACAGCCCAACATCCCAAAATTGTTATCCTAGCTTATTTTCTTAAAAACCAGGACGGAGGCGGAATCCATAGCTCCCTCTGTCTCACCTACGGTGACGGCGGGAGCTAATAACCCCTAATATGTTATTAATCATGTCTATAAAGTTCTGCATTCAGACTATTTAGTTCTCCTCTAAAAGTAAACAAGAACCCAGTGGTTCTGAACATTATTGAGAGTTTATTATAACGAGTGATAGTAGTTATCATGGTTATCATCTACCGGATCTATTTCATCAATTTCACTATAAGAGCTCTGAAGTCCTATATCATTCCCTGGCATAAATTAGGTTTTGGGGTAACAAATATTTAAAAGGCTGACTTCCGGTGGCCATTATAAATATCAGTAAAATCACCTGCACATTTCCAGATGGTGGGTAATGTTATTGTAAAATGTGAATTATTTCTGGCTTCTTTTTTGAGTTTTTGCGCCCACAAAAAATTATGAAGTTCATCCAATGGAGGCATTTTGAGTTTCAGTTAAACCTTTAAAAATCACATTCACATCTCCATATCATGGGAAATGTGATTGTAAAATGTGAATAATTTCTGACTAATTCATCGAATTTTGTGCCCACAAAAATTAGGAAGTTCATCCATGGCGTCCATTTTGAATTTAAGTTAAACTTTAAAAAAAGCAACTGCGCACCTCCAAATCGCTTGGAATCGACCTCTGATGGCCACTTTGAATTTTAGTTGTGCTCATCCTTGAACAAGAGAACACTTGACAATAGCTCGCCGCCATTATTGAACCTAGTTATTCTTGCCAACAAGGTCAAATTATTGATGCAAAAAATCGCAATAAATCGGCTATTTAATTTTTTTTTTAGTCCTTATCAAACCTGTCCCAGATTAGTAACATGCATAACAAATTTGAGCAGGATAAAAGAAAAACTTGTTATTGTGCCCACAAGGTCAAATTATGGTCGAAAATGTAGAAAATCACAATAAATCAGTAATTTCGATTTTTTTCAGCCATTATTGAAATTGTAAGAGAACTGGTCACTAGTACCATGCATACCAAATTTGGGAAGGATAAATGAAAAAACTTTTCATGTTATTGCGCCCACAGGGTCAAAATATTGACGTAAAATGCAAAAAATCACAACAAATCGGCCGTTCTGATTTTTTTAGTAGCCATTATTGAAATTGTCCGAGCACTTCTTATTAGTAGCAATACATGCATAACAAATTTCAAGAGGATACATGAAAAACTTTTCAAATTATCACGCCCACAATGTCAAATTATTGACGTAAAAATCACAATAAATCGGCCATTTTGAAAATTTTTTTCGGCCATTATTGAACTTGTCCGAGAACTGGTCATTAGTAGCATGCATAACAAATTTGGGAAGGATACATAAAAACTTTTCAAGTTATAGTGCCCACAAGTAAAAGTTAACGCCGACGACGCCGAGCTTCAATTGCAATAGCCCACTTTTTTTAATTAAAATTAAAAGACGGGCTAGAAAAAACTTGCACATCCCCATGTTCATGATGCTGCTAGGAATATGATGTCAAGATTTCAAAAAAAATTAACCAAACTATTTTTTTAGTTTTTGCTCCACAAAAAAATTGAAGTTGATTGGTGGCGGCCATTTGGAATTTCAGTAAAGCCTTGAAAAAATCACCTGCACATCGCCATATCGTGGGGGATGTGACAGCAAAATTTGAATAATTTCTGACTTTAAGCTTTAGAGTTTTTGCGCCCACAAAAGTTTTTAGAGTTGACTTCTGATGGCCAAAAAAATAGACCAGTAATTTTTGCGCCCACAAAAAAATGTGACCCCAAACAGAATCCTGGCACGACTAAAATCTCCCTATGTGCAGGGGATAAAAAGTTGACTTGGAATATTTCTGGAACGGCAGTCGGAACTGGATAGCGTACTCTTTCAACATGAGATATAAAAAGTTTCAAAATAAAACAATTCCTGAAAATTAAATGACAGTGTGGAAAAAAATTGTCACAAAATTCAAAATTGGTCTTTCTGCATTCTGTCAAAATCAGCAGTTTAGTTTGAGACGGTACTGTATAATCTGTGACTCTACTTGTTTAATCGGCTTAAATTATCGAAATCGTGGTAAGGACCACCACCCTTTGGACAATTAAAGAACGTAATTATGCATAACTATAAGCGGTCACTAATCAGCTAATTATGTTTAATGCGGGAACACACCGAAAACAGGTACAACTCTATTCAACATAAGATATAATAAGTTTCCAAATAAAATGTTTCCTGAAACTTCTGTAACAAAATTCAGAATTGGCCTTTTTTCATTTTGTCAAAATCTGCAGGCCCCTTACCCAGATGACATCGCAAGGCTCTGGCACACTGACCGACATTTTTAAATGTAATACAGTAGTCCCCCTCTGATACGACTTTCATATTGCCAAAGAACCAAAGTCGCATCAAAGGGGTAGTCGTATCTGAGAGGGGTGAAAAAACTCTAGAAAAACCCTAAAACGGGACGAATTTGATGTTTAGGACAGCACCCTTTAAACACCTCCAGTTTTGTTGTGACATGATCAGCGCAGTTAACAGCCTGTGTTAATTGCCTGTTTTAACGGTAACACGTAATTTAGAAGTACTGGAAGTGGCTTGTGTTTTTATAAGCAATAAGGGCAGTGTTTTTTCCACATTTCAATATAGGCCCATGCTTTACAGTACAAAACATACATGTGACACTGACTGTGACAGCTACTTTCTATTGATGTCAACCCCTCAAAAGTTAAGGCTGAAAGGTTGATCAATCTGTCTGACTCAATGATCACTGAGTCAGTACAATGACCACACAGTCATTACTTATGCTGTAAGCAATGCTGACGAGCTGCCGTCATTTTGACACAACTCAACTTACAGCCTAGTAGACCCTACTTAATCCAGATGCCGACATCAGGTGTGAAAAATATTGTGAGAGATCAAGGCTGACACTGTGCTCGCTATGGCTATGTTAAAGTGTAACACACATGTACACTCTATAACTCAACCTGTAACTCAGGATTGATCGATAATAAATCACCAAATAAAAATTAAAAAACAAATGTTATGGATGTACACTGTATTCTGATTGAAATATTCAATGGCAAACAGGTGAGGCAGTCGTTTTCTATGTTGACCAAGATTGAAGTTAAACAGACAATACGGACAACGCACGCACTAGCACAGACATTATCTTCACGTGCATACACTCTAAATCATTGGAATGCACGTTGTGTGAATATGGTCGGCGCGAGAAGTTGGTGCAGTGTTGTTCTAATGCTTGGCCACTGTCGTCAATGTAGGCATCGGCTTGGCATCTCACCCCATTTACGTTTATTCTTAATGCTGACAGACTGCTATACACTGCCTTATTTTTCAAATCAATAACTATACGAGTTAGGCGCTATCATTATCAAATTCATATCATTATTTTCAGCATTGAATAAGCTTTCTGGTGATATTTATTACATGTCCTCACGACCAAATTTGAAAAAGTTAAGTATTTCCATTGGGATGTTTATCACAACTACTAGCTGACACACAGACACCGTTGATGTTCCCTGCTAATTAGTGGTGTGATGCACCTTGTAAAGCCAAGGGCACGCTGGATGTCAACTGCACCGCATATAAATAAATATTTACATTGAAAAACCCATTTAAACATGGTTTAAAAATAATAACAGAAAAAGTATTTAGAACTGCAAAAGATTTAATTTTTTTCTGCTGTGCATTCACCAGCTAGGCTAGATATAGAGACAAAATTCCTGATTTCTAATTATTGATAACCATGTCAAAAATGGGAAATACGGGAATTTTGTCTCTATATCTAGCCTAACTGGTGAATGCGCAGCAGAAAAATTTAAAATCTTTTGCAGTTCTAGTCTATGGACATGTTTACATCATATGGTCATATTAAGAAGCCAAAATTAAATCACCGATTTTTTGATGATTTAAGCGTGGGCCAGTCCCTTTAAGATACAGTAAAAATATTTATATCACGGGAAAGCACTTTTCAGCCACTATAATCTGATAATCGTACCAACGATATGGAAACATTAAAAGTCGTATCTTGTCAGTGCAGGGCTGGCGGACAAGACTGCAAACGTGACAGTCTGTGAACAGCTAATTTCAAAAAGTTGTATCTTTAGAAGGATATCGCTATCTGGTAAGGTGATTTGAAGATACCAGTAGACATCTGCACTTAGTGTATTTAACAAAGATTGTGTCAATGCTGGCAATCTTCATACGACCGTGTACCAGCCTTAAGCCAACATTGGCCTACCCTAGTATCTATTGGACTGTATTTGACGGTATGTAGACACAAGCAGTATCTCCAGACTGGCAGTTCATGCCAGGCTGAGGTGCCGCTGAGCAGCTAATTTTTTAAAGTCGTATCATTAGTGGGAGGTCGCTAGGTAGTGCCATGATTTGAAGGTCACATGTCGTGGGAGAGGGGAAGTCGCATTTAAGGGGTGCTTAACAGTGTAAAGTACATTGGTGCTCGGAAAAAAAAGTCACATCATAAATGAAATAAATAAATAAATGAAATAAATAAAATTCCCAACATTGCTAATGTGAACGCTGAATTAGTGCATTGATACAAAATAGTCTTCTAATTTCTTCTTATACGCCTATACTAAAATACATGCAACACAGCATATGGTAAGTGTTACTCTACATGGTTTCATCAAGTTTGACAATATAGTATTAGGTTGTAAAATCACAAGGACAGGGTGACAAAAGTAATAATCCTGATTCAGCTGACACCTCGAGGGAAGCGAGAAAAATCTAGACTTCAAAGATTTATTTTTGGCAGATTATGCTATAAAGATAACGTTAATAGTGCTATGTAAATACCTTTGCAAAATTGCAGTTCTACTTGATTTTCTATTTTAGGGCAGCTCCATAAATTCATCAACCAGTTCATTAAATTTAAAATATCAATAGAGCACAATAAACAATGTTTCATAAATAAATATTCATAGTTTTCAAAATCATCTCTGTTTTTGGGATAGGATAAAGTATATTTTTTAGCTTCGGTTTAATGTTAGATGTTTTTTTTTCCTAATCAAAACATGGACAATTATATACGACTATAGCTACTGAAAGTATATACTCTAAAATGTAGTAAAAAATGTCATAGTAATTTTATTTTATAACAAATATTTGTATATTTACAAATTCCAAACAATTTTACTGAATCCCCGCACAATAACGTGCATGCACTTGGAGATGCACTTAGTTTTCGAAATTAAGTGCATGCAATTATATTCGAACAATTTTTTTTTTTTTTCAATTTCTTCTAATTCTTTTAAAACGTAATTATTTGATTTATGACAAGCAAAAATAAACTAAGCTGACTTTAGGAAACACTGACGGTTACTTTGAAGTTGATTTGCTGGAGTGACTATGTAGAGGAAATAGGTGTTGACACCACTGCACCTGGACGGTCATATCACACCTCATTTGTTCACGCTGTTCAGCTATCACAACCATCCGCTATCGCTTTGACGGCTTGAACTGCCAATGCGTGCTATATTATGAAGTAATTCTCTCCCGTTAATAATGTCTACCAGTTAATAAATAACAAGAACATTATTGAGAGTTATTTTTTCCATCAAACTGAAGTTGATATTAAAGCAATGGGCCATGCATGTAAAACTGTAATCAAAACAAATATATATTTTCCGCAAAGAACACCTTAATACCATAGACTACTATACTAGTGATACTATTGATAACAAAGTTAAATTGACCAGAATATAGTTGGACACCCCCTCCCCCCCCCCCCTAATTTAGCAAGACCCAGATGAACACCCCTTTTGATTTTCGCGCCTATGAGCTCGGGACAGCGAGGAGTTACCCGGTAGGCGCTATAGAAATTTCATATATATCCATTCATTCATTTCGTCACCCACATCTCTCAGATACATATATTATTAGGAACATTCCAAGATGAAATGCATGGTCTACAGGCTAACCGCGTACAGAGTAAAATATACAGTAACACCAGCAGTGTCCTTATATAATCTAGTGTTCCGTGGATGGGGTCATAATGCTGAATAATGGAAATGTATCTTTTTTACATTTTTTGACAGACGTCAGTGCTTTAAATTGACATTTGGGCCGAGAAGCCTCAAGCGTCCATCCTTCGCCGAGAAGCGTTAAGTTTGCTCCAAATTTGCGTGTTTTTTTAATATGCCATGTGATTAAGGTGCTCAACCCGACCCTCCCAGTCCCACAGGCATCTCAATATCATCATATATCCATCTTTTATGTGACGTTGAAAATCACATTCCATCGTGATAATGTTCATTATTATTTACTTTGACGTTTGATCCTACTTAAATATAGTTAGTTAATTTCAATGATATTTTTTCATCTCTATGATATTTATTCACTTCGGGATGGGGATGTCTAGACAGCCAAGCTGATAATACCTGGATGTAAGCCTGTACACTGATACACCACACAGTGACCACGGGACAATGAACCAATGCAGGTTCAATGCTGGACCGCCGTCAACAATGCCGGTAAAACATAGATCCAGCATAAACAATAACATAATTACCATAATATAGATAGATAGATAGATAGATGGATAGATAGATATTGTTTATTTCAGTGACATGTACATAACAACAAATACATGGGAACATGAAATATTGTTAAATGAAGTACCCAGCCCTCTAGGACTTATTAGTCACTATACATACATAATATATACAAAGGTGCAGTATAAGCTTGAAAAATAATAATAATAATAAAAAGCAAAACAATATAATGTGTGCTAGTTAAATAAGGCATGTTGCCGTTTATACCAGGCATTTGAAATAAAATCAGCTACACATTTAAAAAATTTATCATTCATTAAGAGCGTTAATAAATCAATTCCTGACATGGCTGAAATATTTACTACAGTGGGTTCAATCGAATTAATATTATGAAAAAGTGTATCTCTAAGCTTACTATAAAAATTGCAGGTACATAAAAAATGAATTTCGTCTTCTACGACACAAACGACACATCTAAATTGACTCAGTAATGATCTTTTGCTCTTAGGTAAAAGGGAAGACACATACAATTCTGTTTGATATACTAATTTGAATTTTACAAAAGTTCTTAATTTTGGCTTGGAAGCTATGGTGTTTCTCCATTCTGTTTGTTCTTTCTGTCTAATTTTATCCATTACAACAGAGACAGGAATATGTGTGTAATTATTTGTATTAATGTTAAAGTCTTTTGACAGTGATCTTATTTTTTTAATCCAACCGCCGTTGTTATGTATCAGATTTTTTAAAAGTTTAAAAGGCAGCCTTGATTGTTCCATTTTAATAATGCGGTTCCATAATTTAACAATTTTTATTATGTGTCTACATGAAGGTGATGTCCATCCCATGTCCCCTTGCATAGCACAAATTGGTGTTTTTGGTCCCAAGCCTAAAAAGAAACGTATCGCTCTATTTTGTAATTTATCTGACTGTTCAAACTTTCTAATTCCCCAAATTCCTGCAAAATAATCAGATATAGGTACCACCATAGAATTATATAATTGTGTGTATGTTCTATATCCAACATCTTTCATTGATTTAAACCTCGAAATACATGATCCTAATGATCTTCCTGCTCTACTGCTTAAATCGTTTATACTTATTTTGAGGTCCATGTTTTCGTTAAAAATAAAACCGGGGTACTTATATTCAGAAACTATACAGTGATGGATTTGTGCTTGCTGAGAAATAAATCGTCATTTCCTCAATTTTCTAGCTTGAGGATTATATAATATATCAATCTCGGATAGTTTCAGCTGAAAAGAACAAATATGTCATTTTTATTCCTTAGATATTTAGAAATCAAATAGATTTAATCCACAGTCAGTAGCTTAATCATGTCACAGTGTGACATATTACATAATCACAGGTGGGTAGGCCTACAGCGTGACACAGTGTGTATAGGCCTACCTACCACAGGCGTATACACCTCAGAATGAGCATCCCCCTCCGTTGTAGTACGTTATCCCCTCTGCAAAGTCTGCAAAGGCAGTATGTGCTCACTTGTAAAGTGAGCAGATACTGCATTTTGGCTTTACACGGCAGTTGTAAGAGAACTCCTATACAACATGTACAATGAGACTACGCTTGTTATCACGTGGTCGTTGAAAGCCAATCAGGACCATTCCGAGACGTTGGCCCAGCATTGAAACAACACGGATCAATGTCACTTGTTTACTGGTATACCGTGCATATATACTGAAATGTCCAGGGATGTGACGACCCAGATTCTGTGTGTGTTGATTGGTCAGGGACGTCTATCTCGTTTTATGATCTGCCTTAGATGTAGGTCAGCCTATTTCAGAATGTTCTCTACCACAATAGAAGCTATGGTGTCAGAGGCATTTAAACCAAGGGTTAGATTTTCAAAGGCAATATATATTATTGCAAAATATTGTATCGATATCATGATAGATTTGGTCTAAAGAGCAAAACATCTGTTAGCTTTCCCCAGTTTTAAACTCTCATTGTGGTGGTTTCTTAAGATTATATTGGCCCAGTTTGATCCCAAGGTAGGCATTGTTCTCAGTAAAATCTACTGGCTATCTACAGGGTATAAATCAATACCCCAACACACAGCTCAAAATTTCGAGACCCCTAACTGTCGTAAAATTGACGACGGAAATCCTAATAACTCAGCAAATACAGATATTTGTGCTTATTCAGAAACAACGTTTGGTTGGTCAACTGGTCAACTGCTATGGGATGACAGAAAACTGAGCCTATGCGTTTTGCCGTATTTGAGCAGATGTGAGTGATAGTCATTTGGGACACACATTATATGGACACAAAAAAACAGTGCCTAGAATCCGTTTTGTGAACCATATTAAAACATTATTGGAATTAGTTCCAATAATGGCCTAAAGGCGGCCATTTTGAATTTGATCAAGTCGAAATTTTCCTAGATGCATCCTCAGCTGAAATCTCACATTTCATTCTATAGTAATGGTCTAGCCATCTAGCACGGTTTACCAAATATCGCCCCTGTGAAAGTGAATAATGGCCGATAGGAGGCCATTTTGAATTTGATCAAGTCAAAATTTTTCAAGATGCATCCTCTCCTGAAATCTCACAATTTGTTTTATAGAAATGGTCTAGCCATCTAGTACGGTTACCAAATAACAGCTATGTGAAAGTGAATAATGGCCGATAGGCGGCCATTTTTAATTTGATTGAGTCAATTTTTTTCAAGATGCATCCTCTCTTGTAATCTCACATTTTGTTTTATAGTAATGGTCCAGCTATCTAACACGGTTTACCAAATATCAGCAATGTGAAAGTAAATAGTGGCCGATAGGCGGCCATTTTGAATTCGATTGAGTCAAAAGTTTTTAAAAGGCATACTCTCCCGAAACGTCACATTTTGTTTTATAGTAATGGTCTAGCTATCTAGCACGGTTTACCTGATATCAGGCCTATCGAGGTAAATAATGCTGATTGTCAGCCATTTTGAATTCGTAAGTTAAAAATTTTCAGGGTGCATCCTCCCCAGAAAACTCACACTTTGTTTTATAGTAATCAGGTAATGGTCTAGCCATCTAGCACGGTTTACCAAATATCAGCCATGTGAAAATGAATAATGGCCGAAAAGGCGGCCATTTTAAATTTGATCAAGTCAAATTTTTTCAAGATGCATCCTCATCTGAAATCTCACATTTTGTTTTACAGTAATGGTCTAGCCATCTAGCACGGTTGACCAAATAACGGCCATGTGAAAGTGAATAATGGCCGATAAGCGGCCATTTTGAATTTTATCGAGTCAAATTTTTTCAAGATGCATCCTCTCCTGAAATCACACATTTTATTTTATAGTAATGGTCTAGCCATCTAGCACGGTTTACCAAATAACGGCCATGTGAATGTGAATAATGGCCGATTGGCGGCCATTTTGAACTTGGACGAGTTGAATTTTGTCAAAATGCATCCTCTCCTGAAGCCTTACAATTTGTTTTATAGTAATGGTGTAGATATCTTGAGCGGTTTTCATGATTTTCCACAATATCAGGCCTGTCGAGGTGAATAATGGCTGATAGGCGGCCATTTTGAATTTTATCAACTTCAAATTTTTCAAGATGCATCCTCTCCTGAAACCTTACAATTTATTTGATATTAATGGTGTAGCTATCTTGAGCGGTTTTCATGATATTCCGCAATATCGGGCCTGTCGAGGTGAATAATGGCCAATAGGCGGCCATTTTTAATTTTATCGACTTGAAAATTTTCAAGATGCATCCTCTCCTGAAACCTCACAATTTGTTTTATAGTAATGGTGTAGCTATCTTGAGCGGTTTTCATAATATTCCGCAAAATCTTTCAGTCGGATTTACCGATGTTATAAATTAGGTCAAAGTGCTGGGTCAACTTCAAGGTCAAGGTCCAAAAACCTGAAAAGGCACAACTAGGGACTTTAGAGAACATGTATGTGCAATATGACTGTCATCAGCCCAGTACTTTTCGAGATCTGCTCCGGAAACGAAGTGCGCGTCAAAACGTCTAAATAGGTCATAGTTCTGAACCAGAAGTAGGTCAAAGTTCAAATACCCCAAAAGGCACAACTAGACCCCCTAGGGGTGTTGTGTGTAAAATTTGAAAACAATCGAAAAAGTACTTTCAGAGATATGCTCCGGAAACGAATTGTTTACGGACGGCCCAACGGCCCAACGGCCCAACGCCGTCACATCATCATTTTCTCCTCTGCAACCTTGCGTATTGAATTCAGATTAAAAATATTTTAACCCGTCCATTAGCCACCTGGAAGTAACCCACATACCAAAAATTGTTATCCTAGCTTATTTTCTCACAAAGTTATAGGCAAAAGAAGAGGCCAAAAAAAAACGGAGGTAGAATCCATAGCTCCCTTCGCTCACCTACGGTGACGGCGGGAGCTAAAAAAGGTCAAAGGTCAAAACCCCCATATGGCACATCTACACTCCCTAAGGGATGTGTGTGGCAATATGAAAACAATCCAGCAAACGCTTTCCGAGATATCGTCCGGAAAATGAACTTATTGTCTGCCATCAATTAAAGTCAATAATCGCCTCAAAATCAAAGGTCAAAAACTAAGTCAAAGGTCATAACCCCCAACAGGCACATCTACACCCCCTGAGGGATGTATGTATAGTGGGCTGCATATATGAAAAAAACCCACCTTACTCTGAAAAAATTGCAACAAAAATTGAAGAAATTAAAGGAATAAATAAGAATCATTGCATACATCATTTCTTATCTACAATATTACGACAGGAGCTAGCTGAGGTTGAATAGGACTGTCTAGGTCCATTAGGCTGGACTGTAAAATTAGATTATAATACTGTCTGGACATAAAAAAACGGCAGATGGTAAATTGAACCCAAGATGTGGTCAAAGGGCATAAAAATCAATACAAATTAAATCGTTGTTATATAGTCATATTTATACTTAAATCATCGGAAATTAAATACTGATTACTAATACATTATATTGCAAAAAAAACAAAATATACCACAAATATATGGGGTCAAAGGTCACAAAAATCAATACAAATGAGAACTTTGTTGTATATAATTGTTATATCTATACTCAAATTGTCTGAAATTTAAGGCTGGTTACAAATATAATACATTATAAAGCCAAAAATATTATAAAAAAAGACATGCTATTTTTTTGTTGTAAAAATCGATATCTTGACTCATTCGATTTAAACTTGAATATGAGCATATACGTAAAATTCGTGGTTTTTCATTTAAAAAAATTACTGATGTGACCCGATTCAACTGATGTTCATCCATGTTGAAACTGATACACGCTATCAGCAAAATGCAGATATTTCAGATTTCAGATTGATGCAAAATGGTGTGTACATTGCTTACACAAGCAAAAATGTGCATCAAAAAAATCATTGAATTCATAGAAAGGTCAACTGGGAACACAATTAAAATTGTTTAACCCCAGGATTTTTCATTTAAAATTATAGGTTCAATGGACATATAAATGGGGTTTGTTCAAAACGTAAGTTAGGCAGCATATGGGCTACATATGTGTTTTAACACGTTATTTAAAAGTGTAAATTGTATACATACACAGATTCTAAAACATGTGCTAGTCGGTTCCAGGAATATTCAATGAAATGTATAGACTAATTTGGCCAAGAAATTAGGATAAACATTATTTAATAATTTCGGAAAAAAAAAACATTATAACTACTACCCAGGACCATCCCTTTCAAATTAGAGCAATGTCGGCCAGAAAATTAATATTGCAGCCATTTTGACTCAAGAGCTGCAAAATTTTAACGCTCTTCACATATTATGGTCACACTAATCGAATTCCAGAATGTTAGAAAAAGCGGTTTTAAAACGATTTTGACGATCGTCAATAATAGAAATGGCGCGCTATGACATCATTTATTTTGCGATCAAGGCTTCCAATAATCCGACTAAGACATAAAAAAGATTGATGTTGCCTGATTTCTGAGTACTTTTTTTTATCATTTTTACCTGCAAAAGTGTATACCTTTGTCGACCATGTATCCTTTTGTAGTATATTCTAGGGCATATGAGACCAGTGGTCTTAAATTTCAAGTCTGAGGCGATTAGTCACTAGACCCATTTTCGAAATGTTACCTCTAACTGTTCAGTTCATCCTAATTTAGCCCAAAATGAGCGGTGGGAACTAAAAATTAAATATCTTTGGAACCCCTTGGTAAATTTAATAATGCTGTTGTCCATTTTTATATATTTATGGAGATACTAGCACACAACACGATTTGGGGTAAAGATCAAAGGCCGAGGTCATATTTATCATCAAATTATGCACAAAAACCGCAAAACTAATAAATGATCAATATTGTTATATTTTTAACCACCGACTGAAGGCATTAAGTATTATTTTCCTGGTCTGACAACACTCGTCGTCTTCAAAAATTGTTATTCTTTCAGCATGTCTCTCTGTAATTTACCCCTATTTTGCAAGGAAAACTCAAATTGTAACATATCTAAAACCGAGTTTGAGAATATTATTCTTTCCTATGTATGTTGATATGTCTGACTAGCTTGATATATATCCATAACCTCATGTATCGGAGCCAAAGGCTATGGTAAATTTTAAAAGAAAAATTGTTTGCAACACATAATTGTTAACTTTATTCCAACCTACATAGTGTAACAATCATTGCCCAGGCAGTCTAAAAGATTGCCGAAGTTGACCTTATGCCCTGCCGTGAACTTCAACATTATTTCTCGACGGTTTCTGCCCCTATATTACACCTACATGTAGGCCTATGTGATGCCCATTAGGCTGATATCAAGACAAAAATCTCTGGAGTATTTTTAAAGGCCAGAGACGGGCCACAAAATGGGTTCTGAGATTGGTGCCAATAACTGTACTTAGGTCCACCGGCAATGTATTTATTAAGTAATACCACTTTTTTTGGATAGCATTAACATGAACAATCTTTTTAGGGGGAACTGTTTTCAATAACAAGATCAAATGTTAAATGTCCTTTAAAGCCTCCCTTCGCCCTTTAATGATTTTATGTTGCCCTTTAGCACTTCCCAATTGCCGTTTAACGTCTTTTAGTCATGTTTTGTCGCCTTTCTGTGGCCTTTTTAATGTGGTTTTTGTCGCCTCTCGTCGCTCTTTACTGTCTCCCCGTCATCTTTTAAAGCTTATATTTCTGTCCCCCTTTGACTGCCATCTGTCGCCTTTTACCACCTTTTTGCCTTCTATTTACCGCCCCTGTGTCGCCCATTGAACATCCCCATTGCCATTTACAGCCTCCTTGTCCCCTTTAAAGCCTGCCATGCTGTTTCGAATCCCGCTTGGTGCAGGATTTTCAGAGAAATATCATGTTTCTCCCCTCTCAATATTGTGACATTGATTCGATGTTGTGTTCGATGCGCCGAAATGGCTGCAGGACTGTATGCTCTCCGTGGCTTTGAGATAGCACATGAAGGAACAGGTCTAGTGACCAGGGGGTAAATATGTAATGAAATACTTGATATCAGATCTTAAACCTGCACCTTTAATTTTGATAGATTTTTGTGACCTTTGACCACATATTAAGGTCAATCCGTTTCTTGTGTCCAGGCAGTATATAATCGAATTTTAAAGTCAAGCCTAATGGACTTCGACAGTCCTACTCAACCTGATCTAGCTCCTGCAGAAATATATTAGATAAGAAATGATGTAAGGAATGATTCTTATTATTCCCTTCAATATTTGCAGTTTGGCGGCCATTTTGGTGCGCCATCTTGGATTTTATAACTTATATTTTGACTGTGGTGTGTGTGTGAAGTACCCTATGTACCATATTAGATCCAAAACAAGCGACAATGCATCAAAATCGGATGATTGATGAGCAAATAATTGAAATTTTCGGAATCTTGCGGCCATCTTGGACGCCATTTAGAAAATAATACTTTTTGCATGGTCAGATTCTTATTAAGCACACCTTATACTACAATAAACCGTTGGGAAAGCTTTTGTAGCAATTTTTTCAGGGTCAAGCCATATATGCAGCCACCTAGTATGCAATATGAAAGCAATCAGGCCAATGGTTTCAGAGATATTGTCTGGAAACAAAACACGGACGCACAGACGCACGGATGCACAGCCGCACAGCCAGACATGGTGATGACAATATCCCCCGCCCCTACTTCGTGGGCAGGGGATAAAAATTGGGGAGGAAGACACAACTTTGAAAGTAGGTACTATTTTCATCACACAAAAACTACAGGACACCCTCTGGTTCTTTGTTGATAAAAAATAGTAATTGTAGATTATTTTAAAACTGACATTATGAATTGCAATTGTCAGTAACAACGCACATCACTCAGATGAGTAAGTTGTATTATAACACACCATCTAAAGATATTTAATTTACAAAAGCATGTAAATACAGTTTTGTGTTGACACATTTGAGTAAATATTTGTATTTACTGAAACATGTGTATAAAAAGGATTTACAGATATAGGTAAATAAAAAAATCATTTTATTTACCTAAACATGTAGGCCTAAATAAACAGGAAAAACACCCAACTTTCAGGAATTGCTTAGAAAAACTGCAGGGATTATGGATAAATATAGCAATGATTTCTGACAGGACAAACATCATGTTAGTTCTAAATTCACTCTTTATATCCCTAAAAATATAGTTTACCAATATTGTTTTATCATTTTCTCACATTGTCAATGGTATAAATTTGGGTAGATTTGTCTTTTTTTCCGGAGAATAAACATAGATGTGCTATCTTTCTAGAACAATCAACCCTCTATTGTATTCAGAATAACTACTTCCTTTAAATAAGCTATATAATTATACACAAGTAAAATATGTTGACAAGATAGTGTAAAATAAATATGGCATATTTCACCAAGTGTTATTGACTCGAGTGAAAAATTGTGAAAGGCATATTGGTAGACAGAATCTAATGCATAGCACTAGCCTTGGTAAAAGGCAGGTAGAAAACTGGTACAGAGAGCTGCAGTAATATACAGTTGTGGGTGTAAAATAGATAAAGCTTTAATTTATTCTAACCTTTACTATCCTGTGACATCAATGATGGACCCCAGCATACCCCATAAGCAGTTCTCTTGTGGTAGGTGCTGGATATATGACTGCCTCTAATAATGTATTAAAGTATAATGATTACATTAAGCCACACCAAATTATTTTATCGTTGAAAGATCTTTGAACTGAAAAATAGGAGCAAGTGAACTGAGTACAAATTAAAATGTATTTCTTCATGACACATTCAAGTGAGCACATAATTAGTCCATTTTTTAAATTGAAATATAAAATAATTACATCATATTATATATACTTGTTCCTTCACAGTGCATTTCAGGTGAGCTAATATCTTAATTTCATACCAGACTAAATGAAAATATAAAATAATTACATCATGATATATATTTATTCCTTCAAAGTGCATTCACAGTTGAGCACTTGAGCTCATATCTTATTTTTATACTGGATTATTAACAACAAAGATTCATGTAACTGTAAAGAAATGCAAGCTTTTTTAATAAAACAAGAACCCTGCGGTTCTGAACATTATTGAGAGTATTTTTTTTGCATTAGACTGAAGTTGATATTTATATTAAGCAATGGGCCATGAAAAATTGTAATCAAAAGAAATATATTTTCCGCCAATAAGTTTTTTAGATTTAAAAAAAACTTGCTAAAAATAATTAGATGCACAAGAGCGGGATGTTTTCTTTGTTACTTCACATGATAACAGTAAATTAAAATACTGTATAAGTACTCCCAACACCCCATGGCCGATGTTAGTGACTCAAAATGGCCACAAATTTAACACAATTGCTGGCAATACTCACAGACCACAAAAACCCATACCGGTACAGTTTTTATTTATTATTACATTGTACGATATAATGGTGATTCAAGTTATATGACGATGTGTCATACGAAATGGCCTGAATTAATCCAGTAATACCAGACAGACAGACAGACAGACAGATATTTTATTTCAGGACTTATTTGTCACACAAATGAAAGAGATATATGTAGGGCCTAGTACATGTATATACAAGATTGTAAATTTGTTAAAATCATATGATAATATATATGGTATGACATAGACAACTAAAATCATGTTAAGTGGCATTGCCATAATAAAAACTGGGTATTTCGATAATATAAATGACTATTACTTAAAATAAAAATTAAAAGGCATTACCAAGATAACATAGGGGTCTACCACTAGGTCCATATGACTGGAGATGTACACGGGATATGGTAATAGCTTGAAGGGATACGTTCGGTAATAGTTTATAGCATAACGGTATTTACAGGAGAAATGTCACAACGTTACATAAATAATTTGCAAATAATAAAAATGTGAATTGGTTAAATTTGGCTGATATAAAAAAAGGTACATGCAGTATAGAAGCTAAATTAGTCAAATCGCGGAATTCCAGACTCACGATCAAAGTGAGGATGTGTAAACGAAGCCATGTTATGCGCAGCAATTAATTGGAGGAGGGTACAGGTGTCCTTGTCTACCTCTCGTGAAATAACACTGTCAGCATAAGATGCTATAAAGCTACGGCCCCATCAAACGCCGCACTGCACCGCAAAATTCAACAAACGTGGCCCCACCAAGAGCAGTGCGGCACATGAAAATCCTGTTTTTTTGGATGCTGATTATGCATGGAGGTTTTTTTTGCGACACGTAACTCTTCTGGCTATTGTGACTGGCCACAGAACAACGCTAAAAAACGCGGCGCCGTGAAAGATAAACTCTTCCCAGCTTTCATTTCCCGTCGCATCACGGCGCAGCGCAGTGAGGCGCAGCGCGGCGCAGCTTGCAGTGTAGCCCCTGCTATGATAAACAGTACAGTTTATATTTTTTTAACGTGCAGCGCAGCGCAGCGCAACGTAGCGCGGTGCGGCGTCCGGTGGGGTCGTACCTTCAGACGAATGAGATGAGAGGGAGATGTTGACCAATCAGAGTTTCAGCACGCCTGTCGATCAGACCTGTCGATATGACTTGTAATGATTTGTGTCAGGAATACAAATACGAACCTTTTGTGAGCTTTAAAAATCGCGTAATAAGTTTTGAACCACAAATATGATGTTTTTTTTAAAAAATCTTGTGATCAGATATTATGATTATCACTGATACATGTATTATATTAGAACTACCAAGCCTGTAGGCCTGAAATGGTTGAACACACTCCAGTAAACTATTCCGACCTTCATTCATGGCTATATTTTTATTGGGGAGGGAGGGGGGGGGGGGGAGGTAATGGACGCCAAAATAGGCTGAACACAGGACTACATAAGTCCAGGAGCTCCCGCTCCAAATTAGAATTTGATTTAGGCAATTTTGTGTAGGGTTATTAATGTAGTCCTAGGCTAGGTCAAAAATCAAGACGCAAGACAACTAAGTCTAAGAAGCCCAGTCTAAGAGTAAGATAAGAACTAGACAGTCTGTCAGAGATTGCAACCCACCATTAAAATTAATGATCCTAATCAGTATCCCAGTAATGGTCTACCTATCTGGCACGGTTTACCCGATATCAGGCCAATCGAGGTAACTAATAGCTGATTTACGGTCATTTTGAATTCGATATAAATTAGTTAAAAACACAGTTTGCAAAATATTGGGCATGTGAAAGTAAATAATGGCCGATAGGCGGCGATTTTGAATTCGATTGAGTCGAAAGTTTTTAAAAGGCATCCTCTCTCTAAACGTCACATTTTGTTTTATAGTAATGGTCTTGCTATCTAGCACGGTTTACCTGATATCAGGCCTATCGAGGTAAATAATGCTGATTGTCGGCCATTTTGAATTCGTAAGTTAAAAATTTTCAAAATGCATCCTCTCCTGAAACCTTACAATTTGTTTCATAGTAATGGTGTAGATATCTTGAGCGGTTTTCATGATATGCAACAATATCAGGCCTGTCGAGGTGAATAATGGCCGATATGCGGCCATTTTAAATTTTATCAACTTGAAATTTTTCAAGATGCATCCTTTCCTGAAACCTTACAATTTATTTGATATTAATGGTGTAGCTATCTTGAGAGGTTTTCATGATATTCCGCAATATCAGGCCTGTCGAGGTGAATAATGGCCGATAGGCGGCCATTTTTAATTTTATCAACTTGAAATTTTTCAAGATGCATCCTCTCCTGAAACCTCACAATTTGTTTTATAGTAATGGTGTAGCTATCTTGAGCGGTTTTCATGATATTCCGCAAAATCTTTCAGCCGGATTTACCGATGTTATAAATTAGGTCAAAGTGATGGGTCAACTTCAAGGTCAAGGTCCAAAAACCTGAAAAGGCACAACTAGGGACCTTAGAGAACATGTATGTGCAATATGACTGTCATCGGCCCAGTACTTTTCGAGATCTGCTCCGGAAACGAAGTGCGCTCAAAACGTCTAAATAGGTCATAGTTCTGAACCAGAAGTAGGTCAAAGTTCAAATACCCCAGAAGGCACAACTAGACCCCCTAGGGGTGTTGTGTGTAAAATTTGAAGACAATCGGACAAGTACTTTCAGAGATATGCTCCGGAAACGAATTGTTTACGGACGGCCCAACGCCGTAACATCATCATTTTCTCCTCTGCGACCTTGCGTAGTGAATTCAGATTTAAAATATTTTAACCTGTCCATTATCCACCTGGAAGTAACCCACATACAAAAAAATGGTATCCTAGCTTATTTTCTTACAAAGTTATAGGCAAAAGAAGAGGCAAAAAAAACGGAGGTAGAATCCATAGCTCCCTCCGTCTCACCTACGGTGACGGCGGGAGCTAATTACAAACAACAAACCTTCTGTAAGAAAGCTTTTCACTATGCTCGTAAACTCAACCCAATTCACAAGACCAATACTTAATATATAGGCATATGTGGCTTATAATATATCATTACCACTCGCCTAATTAAGAAAATTCTCGTCCCCATGTCTGAGATATGCTATCGGTCCCTCAGTGATCTGATTCACTGTCATGGCTCTATTTCTTCACTGCTAATATCGCGGACCGGCATAGTGACAATCGCCGAAATAATATGAGTTTCATTTGCTCCGCTGCTCTTTAATACTTACAATAAAGTGATTTTGTGAGTGTTGGGTGTGAATTGCAATGTGGAATTAATTGGCGATAAATTAAATCAGGCGATAAAATAAATTGGATCAATCAAGTTGAATCGAAGAATTAACAACTCAGCTGACAATTGGACACTTTTTTAAAATCACTGATCTTGAGTATTATATTTAACAATGAACGTTGAAATAATGACATAAAGACATAATCTGTTAATCACTGTTAATACATGTAGCATGATGTTGTGGTTGAGGCCATGTGTTTGTTTAATGTTATATATATGGTCTACAGGCATCTGGGACGTCAGTCCAGTCTTCAACCAACACATCATACCAAGGATGCTCTATAGAACGTCCTTGATCATACATGTATGCCTACACAAGATCTGCATCACTGTGACAGTTTACTGGGACTGGGAATATTATTATATGTGACGTGCCATATAAAAACCAGTCCTATGTCGCAAGATATATATAGAAAATGAGTCAGTAAGTAACGTTCAAAGAGCCAGTGCTGAGGTTTCAAATGCATCAAAAATTATAAATATATCTCAATTATTTAAGAAATCATCGATAAAACAAGATTTGGAAACTTAAGCCCTAAATATTGCAAAATGTTGAGAAAAATAGTTTAAACTAACTAATTTTTTAATATAAGAAATAAAACTAGGGATCTTCAATATTTTGTACCTCTATTGCATTGAAGTTGAATTTTCCATCGGGCGGGGGCCCTAGGGTAGTGGTTAGCACCGCTGCCTTTTACGCCAGAGCTCGGGGTTCGGTTCCCAGTCTCGGCGGTTTGAAAGAAACAAAAAAATGTTTCTTCCCCATCCATGTGTGAAAGTCAGTATTGTGGGGAGCCTCCGTGACTGAGAGGTAGCGTGCTCGGCCTTAGACCGCCAGGGCTCGAATTTCGAATCCTGTGTCTGGAGGACAGTGTCATCTCGATCATCTCACCATCCTCAGGAGGTTTTCCTGGCCCAGTTTAGCCTATATGTGCACAAATGTGGCCTAAAGCCCGATTCATTTCATTTGTATTTCCGATCAGCGTTAAAAAAAAAAATTAGCAGAAAAAAATATTTTAACAAAACATGGCCATAACTCAAAATCTAAAGCTCTGACATAGGTCGGGTGCCGATGTGGCACGTCACATATAGACTATGTTACACCCTACATATCCCAATAAGCATGCATCACAGGCATTCATCATGTTCATTGCCTAACCAGTGGGCATCGTTGAAGATTCTGACACACTGGGCCTATATCACATATATGCCTACTTATCCCGGCAAACACGGGACGTTGAGCCTCGCTTCTATGTTGGGCCAGTGGTACAGACCATGGTCCGTTGGCTGTTGCGTCTCACTCTGTTAGGTAGCAGTGAACATAGCCTACCTTCAGTAAGCAGTTGCCACTTTGCATGGCACCGTAGGTAGCACTAGGCGTCGGTTGACTGATCAGTCAGCCCTCGTAGTTTGTAACAGCGTGTATCGCTATCGTCAAGACGACGGGATTATAGATTAGCAAAAACATTCGCTAAACACTTATTTGTGTTCAGCAAATAGCATGAAATACTCACAATTTGCGAATTTTGCGAGCGCCAGCGGGAGCCCTGATTTCAAATCATATAACCATGAACGTTAAAATAATAACAATTATATTGAATATTCCACCATACTTTGTCCTTGTTTTTCCATGTCAAATCGTCACAATGAAAAAGTTAACTTATATACATAACGGGCATTGCTATGTTTCTGTATTTACAACCGCGAGCATTGATTCACAATAACCACTGGGCCAACACTAGTCCAGCATTGGGTCAATGAGCTTGCCGGGTGATAGCTGATCACAGGCATACCACATCTGCCTTTCCGTCTCTGTAGAGTTGGTTTTGATCCTGACTTAAAAATTGATCATTTCATCAATAGTGGCGCTAAGGAAGTCTGTAATATATATGTATATCAATCTTGAATAGTTTGAGATGAAAAGAACAAATATATATCTTGAATCCTGGTATATTTACAATTTAAATAGATGTTGTTCACAGTCAGGTGGCGAGTCCTCGCGTATTACATAATAACAGTTAGCCTGGAGCCGGGTGTGTATCATGTGTATACACTGACATACACAGCCACAATTAACAAACACAGTATCTGCCTTTCGAGTTTACAGTAGTATCAGCTCACTCACGGAAAGCGTGATGGCTGTTCAGTATATGACTGACCCAGATATCCTGCATGAGATTGGTCGAGATGACTCACTCGACCAATGATGTGCTTGAGATCTAGTTCAGCCTCATTGACATTGCACTGTATCAATGTCACGTGTCTGTCGTCCATGTTGAAATATCCAGAGATGTGAGTGACCTAGATGTTGTGTCTGTGATTGGTCAGGGCAGGCCAACCGTCCAATGGTTTGCCTAAGATGTAGATCAAAATCATTAAGAATTGTTTTACTACTATAGTAGCTATGCCGCTAGGTGATATTAAGACCAAGGGTTAGATTTTCAAAGGCAAGATATATCATTGCAAAATATTGCATCTATATGATAATATATTTGCTTTGGAAAGTAGAACATCTGCTAGCTTCCCGCAGTTTCAGACTCTCATTGTGGCAATTTCTTAAGATTATATTGGACTAGTTAGCCCACAAGGTAGGCAATGTCCTCAGTAAAATCTATGGGCTTTTAAAAAAACGGTATAAACTAATGGTTCAACCCACAGCTCAAAATTTCGAGACCCCTAACTGTCGTAAAATTGACGACGGAAATCCTAATAACTCAGCAAATACAGATATTTATGCTTATTCATAAACAACATTTCGTTGGCCTACTGTAGGCTATGGAATGACAGAAAACTGAACCTATGCGTTTTGCAGTATTTGAGAAGATGTGAGTGATAGTCATTTGGGACACACATTATATGGACACAAAAAAACAGTGCCCAGAATCCGTTTTGTGAACCATATTAAAACATTATTGGAATGAGTTCCAATAATGTAAAAACACAACACAAAGTAATAAAATAAAATCAATACAGCTAAGGAAGATTTGGTTGGGCAAATTAGCCCATTTTTTAACTTAATCAGGGTAATCTGTCAGAGAGTTCAGAATAATTTTTTAACAAGATCGGATGATTATTGGCAACTGTTTACTTACTTGTGAAGATTGTATGAATATTGGTGATTGTGTTGAATGTTTATGTCGTTGAATTGTTGAATGTTAATAATAATAATAACAACAACCAAAACTAAAACAATTAGTCTCCACCACACAGTAGGTGGAGATTTGATTAAACAGAATCTCTCAACCTTTAAACAGGGATTTTTAAATAGCTGGAACTGTATGGACTTCAGATGAGCGGTGTTTTTTGTTAGGTGTCCAAAATAGTGTGACATTAATAGAATGCAGTGCAGACAGAATTAAAAGATTTCATTCGTAATGATTATGCATGACTCACAACACACAAGTCTGTATTTGTTTTGTAATGGTGAGTAGCAGTGACAGCTCAATGTATAGTTGGGAGGTCATCACCAGCGCAACCATCGATACACTGGCACCTACCTCATAATAGCACTCGCGCAGGTCACACAGCTGAAAATTTGAAGTATTGAACTGATCCCCGGACATGTCACCTCATGTTTTGTCTGGCTTTCTGCTGGGGGTATTGTGTATGGGTGACACTGTTTGGCTGGCAGCCCTGATTGTTGTGATATTCTGCGCCAGCGCATACGTAAGGACAGACAGCCTTTAATATATCATAGCTACGCATGAATAAGCATACCAGTACGAATTGACGGTGTTGGAAATAATTTGAATGTGTATCCATTCGATATAACAAACTGACATATTTGCAAAGCGCTTACTTAGCTGACAAAACATTGTAAATTCCAACCCTGCCATCATCTGTTCCATAAGCCAGGCTGCCTTCTTTCTCTGGATGCCAGGAAAGCTGTAAAAGAAAACAGTATCATCACTAGTAGTAATATGTGACTAAAATGCTCTGCTATATAAAACAATTTGATATTAATGCAAATAATATGTTACCTGTAGAAAAATAGAAAGAAGCATCATATATAACGCAGAGATGATAGGTTAGAATGGGGGGAAAAATGAAGATAAGGAAGATAGTTAAGATTACAGAAGATTGAACCTAAGGCTGCACAATAAAACAGAGCATCCAAAAATCTAAAAAATACAAAATTATGTCGGTTTTCTGGGATTCTTAGCTAGTTTACAAATATTACTAATATTGAATGTGGGTCTGACGGTACCAATAAAATATTACATCACCACTAATGTTTCAAAAAAAAGAAAGAAGGAAACAATAAATTAGGTAATTTTTTATTCCTTTAAAAATTGGAGATGTTTTAATTTATAGGGGCGTTTAATTTTGGGCAGGGGTCATATTATTCCTCATCTTATCTGTTGACCTTGAACTTTATTCAATCATATTGATTTCTCATCTGGTCACAGGGTCTACACTTGTCTTTCTGCCGGGTTTCCACCCTCAATAAAAATGTGCCCCAGGTGGTCTACTATTAAAAACAGGTGGGTGATTTCAGGGCCATTTTTGTACACAAAAACCCCTTGGCTCCAGGACTATACCTGAAACCGCACATTTTGTTATATAGTAATAGTCCAGCTATCGGCAGGGTTTGCCAGATGTCAGGCATATAAAAGTTAACTATGGCAGATAGTTGGTATTTTGATGAGATGAAACATTTTCAGGCCATATCTCTAACTGAAACAGCACATTTTTTTGTAGTGTAGCTATCTGGCACGGTCTGTCAGATATCATGCATAATAAAGTTAATTATGGCCGAGAGTCAGCCATTTTGAATTTAATCAAGTTGAAATTTTTCAGAGAATATCCCTACCTGAGACCGCACATTTGTTTTAAAGTTATGGTCTAGCTTTTTGGCACAGTTTGTCAGATATCACACATAATAAAGTTAATTATGGCCAATAGTCGGCCATTTTGAATTTGATCAAGTTGAAATTTAGTAATGATCTAGCAACATCTACACCCCCTAAGGGATATGTGTGTGAAATATGAAATAAATCCACCCATGGGTTTCTGAGATCTGATCGGAAATGAAATGTGGCCAGATATCAGGCATATTAAAGCTAATTATGGCCAATGGCAGGCCATTTAAGTAGGTGAAAATTCATCAACCCCAAAAGACACATCTACACCCCCTAAGAGATGTGTGTGTGCAAAATGAAAGAAATCCATCCACGGGTTTCCAAAATCTGCTGCGGAATTGAAAAGCACACAGACAGACAGCCAGCCGGACGAACGGACTTCCGATGAGAAGCGATAACCCCCGTCGGGGATAAAAAGGGGAGGGAATAAAGATAAATTCCTGACGGTTTCGAACACTCATAGTACCGGTATTTTATTATCCCATTTTTCTAAAGAAAAGTGCAATGTGACTGATTTTTGCAAATCAGTCACTTCTAGTGCATGCTATTTTGCAGCAACAACCTATTATCAAAATAAGTGCAGACTCACAGCGGTGACCTTGGCTTTTATACCCTGCCAGAGTACTTGGCAATCTGATGGACTTGAAGTACTGTTCGTGTTCCAAAGGCGAATCATTGAATCTCCCACACCTACTGCTATTTGCTCTGTTAATAGTCAATCAAAATTGTGATAAAATTAGGTTTAGTAATTCATCAAACTATAGGGAATTCACACAAAACCAGAGAAAAGCATCCCACAAAAACAACATTCAGCAGCATTTAAGGTAATTACTGGCAGACATCTTGAAATATTGCATGTCAATTACAAAACATAATAAATGATAGTTCAGCATTTAAACTCTCAAGTTCTATACAGCAACATAATGTAACAACAGAGAAAAATTGAATTCCCAGCCTATATTGCTATTTTCCCTGCAAATAGTGAACTAAAATTGAGATTTTTATTGTTTTGTAAATGAGTGATATAGCCAAATTATAGGGAATTCCCACAAGAAATCAGAGAAAAGCATCAGGCAGAAACATCACTTACCAACAGGATTTTAGGTTAGTTTATTATCTATGACAAAACATCAGAACTAAATATACCGGTTTTAGCATAAACTCTCAGACCCACATCAGGACATAATATAATATCATAAGACAAGTAGGTCTCAGCCTCTAATTATTGGTTAAAAGCTTAAATTATTTGAAAAAAATAGCAACACTACATGAAGATATTACATTTTACTTTGAGAATAATAGGGCCTATACTATCCATAGCTAAGATAAGCAGACTGGTCCTGGCAGGATAGTTTGTCTCAAAATGTGTGATTAGCAGCATTATATAATTATATGCAGCCAATCACACATTTTGAGACAAACTATTTTAGTGCTTGGTACTAAAATACATACATGTATATGTGTCCTACTAGTATGTATCATTTTGAATGGTAATTTTTAAATGTAGAGCGACTAGTTTAAAAAGTTGACTCTTATTCAGGACTACCGATATTTGTTTTAAATTAGGCCATCCTGAAAAGTATCCTTGTTTCCAATTTCATGGTGTGAAAGAAATTTCTTTAGGACTGTCAAAAATTACATGAGGCAAGTTTTATTTTAGATTGCCAAATATTCCATGCGAGATTGCGACAAAAGTTTTTTAAATCCTTATTTTGTGTTGATAAAAATATTTTTTGCACGAATAATTTTATTTCGTACAAGACACATTGTTTTTTGACAAAAAATTGAGAAACAAAGAACACAATTTTAGTTTTCACTGGCATGGACGGCCATTTTTTCAACGTGAACCAGACTAGGCCTAAGATTCTAGAGACAGAAAAAAAATTGGACGGCAATAAAAACATTGTATTTGCCTGCAATTTCATGCGCTGATTTGGACATGTGCGGGCGAAAATGTTTTCTTTTAATTTACTACACAAAAGGCCATGCAGTATCTTTTACAGCTATTTTTACCCATGCGGTCGGAATCAGAAAAAAACATACTTTTTTAGGATGGCCTTATACACAATGATTTCATACATGAGATTTATACATTGCTCCACAGATTTTAAAATGTGGACTGTTCAGGATTAGCTGAGTGGGCCAATGATTTTGGAAGAAAAGGCTTAATAAAAAAATGTATGATTGCTGGCACAGCTGTAATAGCATGTAATTTTATTCAGTGAGTTTAATAGATAGCACTATTATAACAGCTTTTAAAATCTTGACTCCACTATATCCCGGGACTATAAAGATAGCGTGTGCTTTATATTTCATCCCAACGTCACATATAAAGAAACAGACAATCAGGAGGAGTTCTACATACGAATCAGGCTGCAAATTAGGCTGCAAAGCAACTAAAATTATTAGAAATTATCACAACAAATTTAAATATACAACTAGATGGGATTAGGTTCGGCTGCAAGCCCGGAAAAGCATCCCAGGGTTCGTAATAGTGGTTGTCCGGTTGTCCAAGACAACCAAAAATCGTCACGGACAACCAAATATGAATCTTTAGAACACTTTGGTTGTCCGTACGGACAACCACGTTTACCCCTGAATCAATTTTGCCACTGAACACGCTGACATACTCCGTACCGTGACACGCGCACTTGGCACATGGCATAAGAGTGGCGTCATATCAGAGTCAACTTGAATCTTGTCTTCTGTCATGTGTGTCTGACTGTTGACAATGCCTTGTGGTAGTTACACAGTATTTAAATTTTAGGACTAAACAGAACAATTAATTTCCTTAAGAAAAGCTTAACATACGACATTGGCAATGAATCAGTGCTGAAGCCACATGTAAACTTGTATTCATTGATATCGCAAGCCCTACACAGATTACTCTAGACAGTGGGGAATCCCCAGGTTTCCGTTTTCTTGCGCTGTTCCCTTTATTATCTTCCCTCCCCTTCCCTGTCATTATGACATGTTTGTATACTTGGACTTGCAGGTATGTCCTGATAATCAATGTTTGATAGGGGGAATCGCAACAAAAAGGAACAGCCATGCACGTGGTATTAAGCAGTTGCTGTACCGGTACATTCAATCATATGGTAGGGATGATATAATAGATCATGAGATAATCATCTGCATGGTCATTAGCAACTAGTTTATAATCAAATCATAATGGTAATATGCAAATTGTATTTCACTACTTTTAAGCATGGATATAGTTACTATTCCATGTTTTAACCGATCTTATCCCAATTAGGAGTGCCGGCCCAATGCTGAATCAATAGTGGCCCGACATCGTCTGTATTGTGCCAAAGCTGGGCCAGTGTCTCACAACAGTGTAGATTTATTTCTGTCAATTGTGCCGCCGTTATCACGTCAAATATAGCATTGCTAAGAATCAAAGCCACCTTTTCAAGACTGCAGTCATGTAGGCCTAGTTTGAATACATTAAGCGATCTATATTAGGTTACAAATTGTTTTACAAACATATAGGCCTACAGAATATTAATTAGTGACACTAATTAACTGCACAAACAAACAAATATGTACTACAAATTAGCTCGAAGTCTGTTAACACTGCCAAATTTTGAAAGTCGTAAATCGTGTTAAACAGAAAGTTGGTCTTCACAGGTCGATAACAATATTATAGTCACTAAAACTGATCTGTAGGCCTACAGTAAAGTAGTCTGTTGATGGCAATGTATCACTCTTTCCAAGATTAAGCTTAGCTAGGAGCCGCCCTGAGCAAAGGCATACGGACAACCAGAAAATCTGGCGGACAACCACATTTTGAGAATGTGGTTGTCCGTTGGACAACCAGACTTTCAGCACTTATTACTAACCCTGCATCCCCAGGTGGAAGTGAGGCATTACAAAAAAGTACTGTGTTCAGAGGACAACAAGATACATTTTACATATTTTTCAAAATTTTAATCATTTACGAATGTGAATGGTCTTTGTTTGCCCCTTGATATGCTATTGTATGGCCTATAGCCCTAAATTGTATATTACTCAAGCTATGAACCATTTAATGTGCTTGACCTTTGTTTGACCCCTCAAAGTCACACAAGGTCAAAATCAAATATGCATGTTGGGGTTCCTTATAGGTGAATAATAGAAATATCTTGCTCACTGTTCAAGTTATATAACATTAAACGTGATTGACCTCCGTTTGACCACTGAAAATCACCCAAAGTTAAAAGTAAATATGCTTCTGTATGCCCATGGTGGGGTTTTCTAATAGTGAATGATAGAAACTGTAGCCATATCTTACTTAATTTTCAAGTTATAAACCATTAAAGTGTAATTGACCTCTGTTTGACCCTTCAAAGTCACCAAAGGTCGAAACTCAAAAGTAAATATGCTATTGTATGCCCATGGTAGGGTTTACTATAGGTGAATAATAGAAACGTTAGCCCTATCTTGATTACTTTTTAATTCATAGAGCAAACTAAAGCACTTTTTTTTAAAATGGGTAACTCGCCTAAAAGTTAAGAGGTGCCTGGGTACATTTAAATATCTAATCAAATATTGCCTCGATCAAAGTAACAGTTTACAAGATAACACATCCACAAGATATTTGGTGGTCATCTTGGAAAATGGCTGACTAATGCGGAAAAAGCCCCATAGAATTCCCCAAGGGCATAGTGACACATGTAAATATATAAAAAATTGTCCAAATAACAAGAGAGTATGGTCAATAACGGAGAGTGACGGCGGCGGTGGGAACCGTGCAAACGCTAAAAGCCTCCTCCCGTTAGGTGGGAAGTATAAGTAGATGTAACTTTTTTCAGCACGAAAAAACTAAAAGCATCCGCATTAGATATTTCCAGGTGGATAGCAAGATGACTGTCGTCAGGTAATTTTGAATGGATTCCTCAATCAGAATTGTGAACAGAGTGCCCTAATTAGGTCTTAATTAGGTCATCCGTTGATTGATAATTAAAATTTCTGAAATCCATGAGAATATTTAATGCACAGACACAAGCTCTTTCAAACAAACGAAATAGAATTAAAATCGGATAAGAATTGAGGGAGGAAAAGCATTTCTTGTGAATGGTGGACAGAGTGCCCTAATTAGGTCCCCCATGTAATTAGGTCATAGGTTAATTAATAATTAAAATTTCTCAAATCCATGAGGAGTTTAATGCACAGGCACAAGCTCTTTCAAACAAACCAAACAGAATTGAAATTGGATAAGAATTGAGGGAGGAGAAGCTTTCTTGTGAACTGTGTACAGACGACAGAACAGACGACAGACGCAACACGATGGCATAAGCTCATCTAGGCCTGAAGGCTGGATGAGCTAAAAATGAATGTGTAAAAATTGAAAAGTTTAAAAAAAATGACCCCCTTCCCCCTAATTTTTTTTAAAAAACCAGCCTATAAAATTTGAACTTTTCATAAGATATCGAGCCCACAAGGATTTTGGGGCCATCTTGAAAAATAGCCGTTTATGGCTCGGTGCCCAAAAAATTATATATGAGAAGAATTGCCAAGTATATAGGTCATATCTGTGAAAAATATACAAAATTTATCACTTAACTTTTTAGTCAGAGCTAAATTGCAGATATAGTCACGGCGGAGGAGACAGAAAAATGATAAACACTAATTTAGCATCACAGTAGTATCGGGGATACTCAACCCTCACACTGCTATGGGCGACTATAGTCACCCAAAATAAACCAAGCGCAGCCTACTGTGGGCGACTCTAGTCCCCCAGTAATTTTTAAAAAAAAACACTTTGTTTTGAGGTGTCTTTCTATTTGCGCTTTAAACATGTTAAAGGTAACAAACTGTCTGATTTTGTAATATAATGGCTTATAGTATCAGTTGTTCATCAGAAAAAACATGACAGATATTACTTGGGTAACCACACATGCTGCAATAAGAGTTAATAATAGTATGAACATGTAGTTAGATGATTTGTGCAGTGTTACATGCTGCACTATATTTTTATTTTATTAAACTAGAGTGTATGTACAGTCTTACTACAAGGCTAGCATATTAGAAATCTGAAAAGAAATATGAAATGTCTGTTATTATCATGACAATTTAATTGTTTGACGGTTCCATATTCAAAAATGTTTGTTTATATATGTCAACTTTTTTGCCAAATGTCATGCTTGTATGACTATTTGCAGAAAACTTCACATTTCTTATACTAAAAATATTGATGTCTGCATTATATAATCAAATTATACTAACCAGGATTAAGAGAAGAAGTTGAGAGGCAATAAGCAAAGCCTCCCAGGGAATTTACACAGTAGAGACTTTTCTGTTTTTCAATATCCCACACAATGATCTAGAAAACGTGGGAGTGTGAAAGAAAAATATATCCCTATAATTAAACTGTCAGTGCAAATAACACTGAATAATGATGATATCAAGCATTTAAGAAATGTCCATGACGTCAGGTATCTTGAATGATGTTCATTACACAAGTTCATAATTCAGTTAATAGCACTCAGAGAAATTAATAAATCTTGTTGAAAGATTAGTTATAAATGTTAAAGTGACTTGTGTCACCATGTTACCCACCTGTCTGTCCATTGAGATGGTATACATTAAATTGTCTTCTCCACCCACACATATCTTAAAGACAATCCTTTGGTGGGATTTGCGACATTGGCCAGCACTAAAATACTTTGGTTTGGGCTTGCTGTCTGCAAGATCCCACAACAAAATATCACCACTATTTGAAAAAAAAAAATTAGAATCTGAATTTAAGCAACTGATATAGACTAACTTTTAGTCTGTGATCATTTTTTGTAATATTTCACTTCAGTTGAACAATTTTTGAAATATAATATAATCTACTGCAAAATTAAATCGTACAACATAATCATAAGATAAAGACTATAAGCATTAAAGAAGACCATTAAACTGAAAGAGAGTTGACATAGTAGTATTTGTTAATTAGTTTGGACGTTTTACTTTGTCCAAACTATTGTTTTCCAAACGGATACGTAATTTTTATTATTTTGCGGCTGTTAAATTATCTCGGAGTTTTAAAGCAATTGCCTAGATAACTAACCCACAATCTTCTATGAGTAGTTTGCTAATCTTTTCTAAATGGCCCGACCAATAGCGAACAGGTACAGCTGGGTTTAAAGAAATTTGACTCACAATAAAATTAGCGAGTACCAAACTGCAATATCTCAGAAACGGTGCATCTGAGGCTAAAAAGGATTGAGATTTCGGCACATCAAGTATAGAGAGCACAGTATCAGTCCCTTTGCATGATGGTACAATTAACTCCCCTAGTATCTCTTGCTCGTTCAAGCTTGTTCACTATAGCCTGAGCTACATACTGTAATATACTTTAATTTCGCGGGTATGAATTTTCGCGTAAGCCCGATTTTTGACCATTTCGCTATCTTTAAATTTCGCATAAAAATAATTATTAAAGTTGATTTTTTTGGTCTGGAGACATGCAATTGTTATCGCGCCGTATCGAAAGTCACTACCCTTCCCGACTAGTAATCACTATGACGTAACGTCGTCAGTAAACATAATAGTATGGTCACCAATTAACTGGAGGGGGGTGACTGACAATTGGGCTAATGCACACACGCTGCTCATTAACCCTATCAATCCAACAGGTTATCATTTAATTATTATTCTGCTGCTGATTTACTACATGTGTCGTTTCAGTGAAATATGTAATGTCTATATTTATTTGACTGTAATTTTTTGGGGAAAAGCTCATCGTATCTGTTTAATTGTGGGAATTTAAAATAGCTATAATTATCTGTGCACATATTTGTGTAATATTTGCATATATTTGGGAGTAACTACTGTCACTTAACTCAGAAACTTAGAAAAACACATGCCAAGAATCGCGTCCACAGCTCTCTAACAACATCGAATCTGTCCCTGGTGAACACAACGCATTGATCCAGTGTTGGGGAGATGCTGGCCCACTGTCTTCGACGTTGGCCCAGTATCACGCCAGCACTGGATCAATGTCTCGTGTTTGCTGGGTCACCATCTCCCAACTTGACATAGAAAAGATCAACGTTGACATCAAGACATATATTATTAAATCCCTTCATGCCCCCTGGTTAATAGCAGTCATCAAATAAATCAAACAGAAAACATAGTATTATCAAGGCCTTTGCACAAGCAGGTTTAGAATAAAATGGGAATAAAATAAAATATTGGATTATATCAAGTTTTGTCATAATAAAAATATATTTCATAAGTTGTCATTCAGCTGTTGTCATTCAGTCATTTAAATATAAGTCCTAGGACTTAAACTTTTACAAGTTAGCGTGACCATCGCACGAATGGATTACATAACCACAGTCGACTGCACAGTGTCAGTCACACCCTTTAAAACCCACTCACGAAGTTCACGAAACACTGATCTGGTGAACAGTATTTCGCTTGGTCAATTGTGCCTGAGATGATTATTTTGGTCATCCACATTATACAATATAATAAAAAAAATATCAAGTAAATATGGCAGCCACTATATATTTTAACATACTTGTGACCACTGGAAAAGAAATGTGTCGGCTGATCCCTCAACCAGTGAAGGGTGATCCATAGTCGCTGTTTTCCATAGTCTTCATGTCGAGATTGCTTCCCATGTTTTCCTGTAGCTTGGACACGGAAAATGCTAACTGGACGATCATTATCTTTCTGCCAAACACGAATTGTGCCATCACGACTTGCCGAGGCTAATAATTGAGCATTAGTATCATCTCTTTCTGAAACTTTGAAAAAAAGAAAGGTCTTGAACAATGTGACATCAACTTCTAAAACATGTAAGATCTGTACCGTTTGAAAAGTATTTGCCATTTGAGCCATTATCAGTAAATAACAAAATGATGAAATTGTAAACAAATATAGTTTGATGATCTAGGTTTGCTTTTATTGGTGCCATAAAAAAAACAGAACAATAAAATTATGCATCATACTTATATTTAATGAGACTAGTAGGCAGCAGTAAATAATTAAGGTTTTAATCGATGCTCAAAATTGTTAACATGAACTGATTAATTACCAAAAAATATTTATATTTTTTATTTGTAATACATGTTACAGATGCACTCAATAGAAAATAACTGGATTTGAACATAACATGGAAATAACGGCATGTTTACATGATAATCCACAAAAGCCCGAAACTGGTGCCCAAACAAGGCATTGTATTTCATCATCATGACCCTTCAGACGCTGCAGTATACCACCACGATCACCCACATCTAACAGCAAAACAGCTCCGCTCTTGTAACTGTAGTGAACAAAATATACCAGATTTTATTGACACAATTTATAAAAGTATATCGAGACAAAATTAATCTGATGTATTGAAATTATTGTGAAGCCTTGTAACTCACCCAACAGCAACATGATTCTCAACATGAGGAGAACAAGTGAGAGAAAAAACTGGATTTTTTTCTGGTATTAATATTTGGGATGTTTCTGTTCTCGGCCACCAAGCGATTACTGCTCCACGATCATCTCCACTGACTATTGGACCTCCATTCAGAGTTGCCCAGTGTACTGTTGAAGGATTATTCTACAAATAGAAAAGAGGTTGATATCAGTAAATTCATACTAAAAGAATGGAGATACTTTGTATTACACATATGGGCGATTCCCACGAAAGTGATGCATATCGGCGAAAAAACTACTTTGTTGCACAGTCCTTAATTCTTCAGTTTATATCGCAGACATATGGAACTTTCACAAAAAATACATGCGAGCTCTTAATATATGATAGTTGCAACATGAATGGACTTCATACTCATTATTGAACACCAGAGTAACCCTACGAATGCATATTATGTAATATGTAAATGCCATAATGTAAATAAAACTTTGGTCGCAAAGAGTACAGCAGTTCAAGTGGTAACAATTAGGTGGTAATGTTTAGAACAGTTTAATAACAGTTGCAAAAATTTGATATTGCACATAATGATTTGAAGCCAACTTCTACTCTGCTGCAAATAATCAATATTCAGAAAATATACAAAAAAAGACATGTCAAGCATAATATCTCTTTAAATGCAAGGCTTAGAGTGGAAATAGCAGTTGAATATAAAAATGTAAATTGAGCATCTTGTTTAAAATCATGATTTCATATCATTTGCTGATCTAAACGTTTTTCTCATAGGTTTTAAAGGTGTATTCGTAGGGCTACAAATTGATATTTTTTTTGAAAAATAAGGCTATTATTTAACATATTTGTTGTTTTATAAACGATTTGTATCGATAACTAACATGACTTTGACAGCCAGATTAATAAACAATCAGAGAAGGATGGATTAAAGAGTTTTTAGCAACAAGGTGCGCGAGAATCACGAGAATAATTTATTTATTGTTTGTCACTGAATTAATAGTCAAACTAAAAAATATATACATACGTATATACATATATCATTCACTTGTAAGAGGTATTTGACAGATAGAGCTACAATGAACAAAAAAGGGTAAAACTGGTTGCTCTACGTCGATTGAAAATGCTTATACCAGCTTTGTTTGTAGGGTTACGCTGTCATTTGTAGGGTTACTCTATCTAGGTGGCCTATGAAAAATCATCACAATACTGCAATATTGACGGCTCATTATATTATTTAAACACATGTGTGTTCCCCCGTATGATACTGCTCAATATCCAATAGATTTACCACGCTATAATTAACTTCACATAGACCATTGAACAAAATATCTAATTTGTCAAATAATTTCATGTATTTCCAACTGGTGAAGTCAGACAGTGATTATGTCGCTATTGTATCACACACGTTTTAAAATACCACTTGTTTTGGCTTGCTTGTATATATTGTTTTTGAAAAATATCGTGTTTTTAGATGAAGGTCTTGCAATGCCAATTAAACACGTATTGTGTTATACAACATAGAGGTTATTTGTGAAATTGGTAACCCTACGAATGCACACAGTGGTGAACTCTTTTAGATGCTAGATATGTGTAAATTAATATTTCCAATATTTGTAATACACAAAAGAATACACGTTAGATATATTTTTAATATGATGTATAGCGAAGTATATTAACAGTAAATTAGCCTTTGCATTGGTGAGTTAAAATAATTTTCAAACGTTTTAAAAACGTGTATTTTATTTTTTGGATAGAAATATTTATTAGCTTGTTGAGTTTTACACCTTATAAGTGCTCGCTATGATGTTCGCTTTATTCTTGGCCTGTTTTGCAATGAGAACAATATATATTTTTTAATCATTTAACGTTTTTCTCTTGTAGATAGTAACCCTACGAATACCTAACATTTGTGTAACCCTACGAATGACAATATCATCAGTCTCTGGTGGCTCTTCTATTACATAAGAATATTTTAAATGATATCGTCCACATATTGCCATGTCATGACATGATAATGCATCATAGATATCCAATTAACTCCTGTATTCTCCACACCTACACAGTGAAATATAGCACTGTGATAATTTGTAGGATATATTAAAAATTCAAACATTGCTAACGTTTCAAGATATCTATGTTAACCACTAAAATCTGACTGTCACGTACACTGTACCTTGGTTATTCTGTTAGACAAGGTGGTGAACCCCATGTCTTTTCATAGAATTCCACAGCTGCCATTTCTTTATTTAAAATTCGTAGGGTTACATATATTAAAAAAACCTGTAGTGTTCAATGGAAGAAATTAAAAAAATGGTATAATTTTCTGATACGTTATCTTGCCCATATTATACATTGGTACCACAAGTCTATTCAGAGAAAAGAGCGTGTGTTAATCTGTACACGTAGTAGTATTCGTTTTATAGAACATGAAAGCGCATTTGTATGGTTACAAAAACGCACTTTAAATTATAGCACCTATTTTGCTATTACCAACATTATTTTGTAGACATGCTCCACAATGAATTCGGTTCAGCAAATAAACAGCAAGCAGAGCTCAGGTCATAGTTATAATATGTAAAATATTTATATTGTGCAATATTGATTTACTCAGATATCATAACACAAGCTGTATTCGTAGGGTTACACGAGTTTTAAATTTTCAAAAAATATGAAATAAAAAAAAATTAAATTTACAAAAGCAAAAAAAGTGTTGGCTATTGATTAGGTGCAGGTGCCGCGCTTCAGAATGTGTAATAGAAAGGCGCTGTTTATTTTGAATATTGAGAAAATGAACTTTTTAAAATAAGGTCCAAATGCATCACTATCGTGGGAATCGACCATATGTTCTTGTTCTACACTGTGATGAACAAGAGTTCTACACCGTGATGATTGTATTCTGTTTTTGTTTAACTAATACAGTATGTTCAATCATAAATTACTATTAATTGCTGGTAATTCTATACTATAATCCTATTCCTATAATGTACCGGTATACACACTCAGTGTAACATCATATGCATTTATTTCTGCTTGATTTCGTTGTATTTAATTAAAGACAGACCTCAATACTATGCCAATCAAACTTAAACATGGTAAATCATTTTAAAAAATGACCATTTGAGATCCTGTCATTATTGTGGCTTTAAATAACTGTCGTGCATGAAGCCTGCTTCTGCCTAGTTTTCTGATACAAAAATCATCCTTTAAGATTTGATATCCACAGTACAGATCATTTAGAATGATCAAGGACTTGGATTTGTCCTGCGTTTTCAAAGGACTAAATATGGCATGACTATGTCCCGATGCAATAGGCCTATTCATGTTTAATCAAACAAGAATTAGGGACATTGATTGCAACATTATATGGCCATGCCTTGTCGGGCCAGTCAGGAAATTTACCTTGTCGGACCATTCGGGACATTCAGACCTCAGGACAATTATACTGTCAAGTCGTTGAACAATTACATTCCAACTGATCTGTAGGCCTACTGTACCCCAACCTCTTTCAAAACTCAACTGAAATATATGTCATTTGTTTGGTCTTTAACCTTGGTACATTGAATTAGTGATATATTTTAGCATTTACATTTATTATACATCCAGACCAAGCAATAGTGGAGCCAAAATATTGGTATAACAAGTTCTAAACTTGCCTTGTGAATGATATGCTCATGTAACATTGTTCTTGTGTCAAGGTCCCATATCCTTATTTTCTTATCCTCGCCAGATGTACAACACCAACGAGAAGCCCCCTGTTGGCTTGTATGGCAAAGAGTAACACCGGTTAATCTGTCTAGATGGGCTTGCCATGAGGATTCAAACTGTAGAGGAGACTTTGAGATATCATATACATAAAGGCAGCTTCTGGCTCCAATCACAAGAGTATGTGAATTGTCACAATCACACACTTGACTGCAATACCAGTTCGGAGATGTCGGCAATATCTGCTGTATCATGTTGAGATCTTGTGTATTTCACCTTTCAACTGAAAAGAAAAAATATCAGATTATTTATCTTAAGAAAACAAATTACAAACTACTCTTTCTGCCTTTTGTTAGAATACATGTTCCTCATTCGTCAGTCAAAAACATTTTTTTATCTAAATATTTCATTACTATTTCTAGCATAATCAGGGCCCAGGGGTGGTGTGTGCAAAATATTTTGCGGGGCGACAAAACCCCAGGGCTTGGTTAGCAAAATATTTATTTCACTTTGAAAAAAAATCCTGTCCACAAAGTTTGATCCCAAACTAGGCTTAGTATTGATGGTTAAGGAGCCCAGCGAAGCGTCTCCACAAGTTGAAGGGTCGCTAAGTTGGTAGCCTGATGGTCTACAAAATATTACAGTTTTTTTTATAGCTTTTATCTATTAATAATGAATTGGTATGTGATGATAGTATTAAATTTTAATTAAGTAAATGTGTTAGTCAGGTTTTGTATACATCACATGTCATGACATGAGACTAACTGTTACTATACTCGCTGTCAAATTAAAAATGATCAACCAGGATCACCTGATTTTCGGCGATTTCTCCGCGAATTCTTAACCGATTTCCTTTCAAGAGCCAACTGAGCGATTAATCTGGTCGGCCCCTCAGCACCGTCCCTTCGCCTGATACTCCATTGAGGAGGACTGCGGTGTCAAAATATTAAAGATTAAAGAAAGACATATAAAACGGGCCCTAGTCTTCAGTTCAAATCACTTATTATCGCTCAGTCAGACAGCGTTGACCACCGAGTCAATCAATCGCCGAATCGGAGGCATGTTTGCAAATTTAACAAAACATCATTAAACAATAAAAGATGAAAACAATTTGTTCTTAATCATTGTTTAACAAACATTTAGTCTTTATGACTACACTGTACAGGCAGTAGAATAGATTAGAATAGAATAAGCATATTGAACGACAGGCAGGTACATTGATCGTGAGATCATCCACACGCAGATAATTTGTCATGTCAATAAACGTATAACACGCGAGGCTAAGAAACGAATGTGCTGGAGACATTGACGCGATGCCACCTATTTAAACTTTGCACGGATACGCGTTATCTTCACCTTGTATAGGCCTATACGTCGGTGGATAGGCATTGACCATGTTTAATCATCTTTCAACCTGGAGACATTTACATTTATATTTTACGTTCTAAGGACGTAAATGGGAGTTCACAGAATTACGTCCTAAGTACGAATACTGTTTTACGTCATAACGTCCTCACAACGTACAGCATTTCGTACTTAGGACGTAACTCTGTGAACTCCCATTTACGTCCTTAGAACGTAAATCATAAATGTGATGTTATTAGGACGTTCTGGCGACGTTAGGGTTATTATGACTACGTCCTTAGCACGTCCTCGTTACGGTCATCCATGAATGACGAAAATGGGACCTTAACGAACGTTATATTACGTACAGTGTTTGCAGGGCAGCCCCTGGATCCTATTTTTGATTATCTTTTAACTTTTTATTATAAAAAAATGGATATGTCAAAAAAAGGCATAGGGGCTTGATAATATGTAGTAGGCCTGTTAAGATAAGATATGGGGGCCTACTGTAGCCTAGGTATAGACTTTAAGCCCCAGAACCTCATTCAACAATATTTTAACCTGGAAACCACTATATTATCAAAAACAGAAAATGTTAATATAAGATATGGGGGCCTAGGCATAGACTCTAAATGGGTGACGTTTTTAAAGCATTCGTATCTTAGCATAGGGGCCTACTGTTTTGGTATTTAACATACGAAATAGAAACATGTGGAACAAGCACTCGTACAACACATTGAATTATTTTTAAATAATTTAACTCAAAACAAGTTTCGTGTCTTCGCACACAGGCATAGTAGACTATGTAAACAGTCTTATTATCAACATATATACTTCGTATCTTAGGTCACATTTCGGTCGTATCTTAGCATAGGCCTACATTTTTGGTATTTAACAGACGAAATAAAAAATGCTTTGTGACGAGCCCCCAGATCCAATATTTCATCACCTTTTAACCTGGAAACCACTATTAGCAAAAAGAAAAATGTCTCTGCTAAGATAAGATATAGGGACCTAGCAGACATAGCCTATAGGCTCTACATGGGCGACATTTTAATGAAGCATTCGTATCTTAGCATAGATCTACAGTTTCGGTATTTAACATACGAAATAAAAAATGTTGTAGAACAAGCATATTTTATTGTATTTTAAAATTAAAGCACATTTTGTGTCATCGCACATAGGCATATAATGCTTAGTAAGCCCCGTGGTCTATTTATCAACATATCACTCGTATCTTACCCCAGATTTTGGTCACATCTTAGCATAGGGCCTACATTTTCTTATTTAACAGACGAAATAAAACACGTCCTGGAACAAATTGCAGAACCATATATTTCATTATCTTTTAACCTGGAAACCACTATTATCAAATGGTAAAGTATCCACCCCTAGGCCTACATGAGTCACGTTTTAATGAACATTCGTATCTTAGCATATATACTTTGGCATATGATGTAGAAAGGCCCCTCCCCCCAAGCCCAAGTATGTATCAACCCGAAAACCACTATTTAAAAAAGAAGGAAAATATCCATATCGCCATTTAAAACAGAAAGTTTTGTGAAACAAGCCCCCGGCCCATATATATTGTCTTAACCTGGAAACCACTATGCAAGAAAAAGAAGGAAACTGTCCACGTGACGTGGATTGTAGGGCCCAAGCCTACTACCGCTATATATTACTATAACGTCTTTATAATAATATATAGTAGGCTTGGGCCCTACATAAGTGAAGTTCAAATAAAACATTCGTGTATTAGCATGCAAATGTTAAGATAAGACATAAGAGCATACAGTAAGCATATATATCCTCTACATGGGTAACGTTGTAATGAAGCATTCGTATGTTAGCATACAGTTTCAGTATTTAACATTCCAAATAGAAGCATGTGGAACAAGCCCCCGGACCACACATTTCCTTATTAGGACCGGCCTATCCTATTAACATTAGAGGTCCCTAATTTTCACGATTATATTCGTGGTTAAGAGCTTTTTCGGTATTTACCATACGAAGTACAAAAATGTTCTGGAACAAGCCCCCGGATCCCATGCAATTTCATCATCTTTTTATTATTTTACCTTTAAACACCTTTCGTGTCTTTGCACACATGCATATGCTATTTATGAACATATCACCGTATCTTAGGTTACGTTTTTTGAACGTTTCTTAACATATACAGTTTCCGTATATTTAACACACAGAAATAAAACAATTGTTCCGGACCCCATATTTCCATGTATTTTAATTTTAATACTTATACACCTTTCGTGTCTTCGCACATAGGCATAGTATGCTATTTAAGCACCGTGGGCTATTTATCAACATATCTCTCGTATATATCTCTCAACATATCGTATTTTAATTCGTGTTTTTTGTCGTATATCAGAATACATTTTTCGTGTTTACCATACGAAATAAGAAAATGTTATATGGAACAACCCTCTAGACCACATCCTATTAACTGACCTGGAAACCCCTTTTATCAAAAAGGCCTTACACACATATCTTAGGTCCCGTAGTTGGAATACATTCGTATGTTAGCATGCATTTTCGGTATGTAAGAGTAAATAAAGATACAATGTAAAAAACAATATTGTAGAACAATTCCCCAGACCCCTGATTTAAATATTTGTAACCTGTCTACGCTAAAAGGCTAAGGGCAATGTGGGGCGGGGCGGGGGGTGGGGGGTGGAGTGAGCCTAGGACTTAGAACGCTTTAATGAAATGTTCGTATCTTAGCATAAATTTTCTGCATTTAACAAACGAAATTTGTATCTCCAAATAACTCGTATCTTAGGTCACGTTTTTGGTCCTTAAGGTTGATTTAGCTGTAAGTCCATCAAAGCTGGTATTTTGCGCTTGGGCATGTTTCCCCTCTTTGTGAGGTGTTGTGGCACTGGTGTGTACTTGTCGCTCATCATAATCCTGGTCTGATGAGGGTGGACAGATATACATAGGGGCACTGATTGCTGGCATGGATGCGTAGTATATTTTATGTCACTGTTTTGTATCTGGGGTTTTGAGTTCATGGGACGTTTTTTGCTGGGATCATTTGGTTGCTGTATGTGGCTGCTAGTCAGTTTGGCGGCTTTATCACGTCTTTATGCAATATTTACAGCCCATACTCTATGTTCTCTGTATAAACGAGGCAGGTGATTACGACACAATGCCGGACCAACATCTCAAATTAAATAAACTTTATTCCAAGAGGGTATACCATTTAGGTCTAAAGCCGTAATTTGCGTTGATCCAGCATTGAAATAGCGTTGTGCTATAGTCGCGCGAGCACGCTATACTATACATCTATTGTGACTATTGTCACCTCATGAATCATGTACAGTATGGAGAACAATATAATTCTAACAAAATCTCGTGACATCGAATCCCAGGGCCTCGTGAATATACGATACAAACCAGACCCTTTTGGAAATTGTTTTACACTAAATAAAGGACATAAAAAAACAAAATGGCTGCCAAATGTTTCATTGATGGAACATTTTTTGCGCCTGTCTGTAGTCTATATGTCATTTTAAATTTCATTTCACTTTCTATTTTGTGTTTTTTGATTTTCTTATGTTTCACATTATTTTTGCTATTATTTACAATCATTTTTATAACCTTTGGATCTGGTTTTGATAAGCTTATTAGTCTAGTCGAAAAATATGTTACCAGTGCACCCTCGTAAGTATTCTTCTACTTGGTATATATAGCTTGTAAAAAAAACCGTAGAAAACAATCAGCTTTTTTCACAAGATGAACAAAATGTCCCACGTGCCATTTTTTTGTGCCTAATTTGTGCCGCCATTACCGAAAAATGTATATTGAGTTATAGCTCAGTCAATATCACAGATAATTTACTGATCATTTAAGAAGTGATCACATCCTCATTAGTAGCTAACTCAGACACTACAAAGATAATCTTGGCCACTAACAAACTGATGTCGACCACTGAAGTCATTTTAAAAGTGATCTCAGCCATTTCAAACATGATCTTGGCCACTGAAAAAAATGATCACAGCCACTTTAAACGTTGTCTCATCCACTACAAAAGTAATCTTGGCCACTGAAGAAGTGACCACAGCCACTTTGAAAGTTATCATAGCCACTACTTAAGTGATCTAAGGCCCATAAGAAGTGATCACATCGTCTTTAGTATTTATCTCAGCCACTACAAAGGTGATCTTGGTCACTAAGAAACTGATATCAGCCACTGAAGCCACTTTAAAAGTTATATGAGCCACTACAAAGGTGACCTTGGCCACAAAGGAGCTGATCTTGGACACTGAAGAAGTCATCACAGTCAAATTAATCGTTATCTCAGCCACCACAAAGGTGATCCTGGCCACATACAAACATAACTTTGCCACAACGTCATCACAGCCACGCTAAAAGTGATCTCACCCACTAGATAAATGATCTTGACCACTGAAGTAGTAATCACAGCCTCTTTAAATAGTATCTCAGCCTCCACAAAGGTGATCTTAGTCACTAAGACACTGGTGTCAGCCAACAAAAAAATGATCTCGATTACTACAAAAGTGATCTTGGCCACTGAAGAAATGACCACAGCCACTTAAAAAGTTATCTCAACCACTATATAAGTGATCTTAGAGACTGAAGAAGTGATCACATCCTCCTTGAATATTATCTCAACCACTACAAAGGTGATCTGGCCATTAACACACTGATATCAGCCACTTTAAAAGTGATCTCAGCCACTGCAAAAGCGATCTTGGCCACCGAAGAAATCATCACGGCCACTTTAAAAGCTATATCAGCCACCACAAAGGTGATATTGGCCGCAAAAAACTGATCTTGGTCACTGAAGAAGTCATCACAGCCACTTTTAAAAGTTATTTCAGCCACTACAAAAGCTATTGACTCACCAATGTTGTTATTAGAAGCTAATTCAAAATATGTATTGAACATATCATTGGGATTGGTGGCGCTTAGACCTTCATGACAGTTTGTTCTATGTATATTTTTTGTTTTCGATCTAGAATAAGACCAGAATCGTTTAGGGGTTTCCTTTAGTGTGTCAAGCAAATCAGCAATGAACTGGTTGTTAATGAGCTCTATCAAACTTTACCATTTACCATTGAAAAAAGCTCCTAACTTATTCCAATCTACGTTTTTAAATGCACTACACATACACTATATGTATTACACATACATCTAATGGAGACGAACGAAAATGTTGTTCCTAATTACAAAAAGCAGACCTGTTCACATTTAACAGTAGTAATATCGGTAACATAAGATTTGCATGTTGCACTTCTCAAACCAGAAAAGTCAAGCGTGAACATCTACTGACCACTATCGTGTTTGCTGTTTTGGCGGCCATGTTGGTTTTTCCCTCGTTGATATTATTTACTTTTGGTAAAAAAATAATTTGGTAAAGAATTTGTTTTAGGTTTTGTTGAAAAATCGCCTAAATTTCCCTGACTAAAAGCGTTGATTGGTAGGAGGAGAGCTTAGCCTGTCCTATCTCGCAAAACACCGGTGATGCCTGTGAGATATTGCGAAGTTTCGTCCATGCACACGGGAATGATCAGTGATATAGTCTACATTCATACAAGATAAACAGTTTTTTAATTGTTGCGTCAACGCTGTCATAACATTTTCAATATGGGTCAGTGCTGGCTTTATGTTGGCTTAGTTTGAAGAATATATATATATCTCATTTTTTTTATGAAACATAAGTATATTTGTTATAAAAACGTCCATCCGCATCACACCTTGTGTGATCTCATAGCATTTACAGGGTCGATGTAGATCCCTTAAACCTTTCATTCACGCCTAAAGTCGCATTTCAATCTGTTAACTTAATTATTTACAACAAGATGCATGTCTCTGGTCTCATTTCTATTGATTATTTTTACAAAATATGCCAACAAATGATCAATTAAATATTGCATATTTTAAATTCATTATTTATTCAGTTTATTTTGTAGTAAATATAGTGCTATATCTAGCACAAAGCATCCACCACCGCCGCGTATAGCGTGTCCATATAGACCATGGATATATCCATGATATAGACCCAATGTGATATAGAACCAATGTATTGACCACTAGCGATAGAACTGTCGTCTCGCTATAGCGCGATCATCTTTTTAACGCGGTCCCGTTTCTTGGACCCCAACTATATCGCGTTATAACGGGATTCTACTGTATAACACTAAGGTCTATTTTAATTGTGTATAATTATGGTCAATCTCACAGCTACTATTCCGAGAAAATGCCAGAGGAGCAGAAAGCGGGATTTGTGCTCCTGTCAACTCAGTTTGAATTGAAACTGATGGCAAATGACCAGAAGTGTGTAGGCAATTTTATTATGATAAGTACAATTTTGAATCTTGTCAGAGCTCTTAGCCTTTAGCCATAGAAATCATGAACCACGTGAATAAAACTTCTAATAATGAAAATAGGCTAATTACATGTAATGGTGCAGGAACATTACATTTCCAATTGTAAAAAAATGTAGGAAGCCACATTTTTCAGGATAAATTCCAACTTAACACTATAAGGAAAATTTCCGGAAAATCCCTGTGCTCAGTGAACGTCTGGTTACTTTTCTGAAAAATTCAACTTTCTACATTTGATTTCCAAGGCAGCATGCTATTAGACCTAATGCTCTTGTGAGTATCCAAACAAACGGTACTTTAGATACGAGTGCTTCAGCTACGCATTAAATTGTGAATTTAGCATGCTATATCTACACTGAAGTCAAGTGAAGTCAAGTTTTGGTACCTTATTTCCTCTTGTTGGTACCTTCAGATATAAGGTTTTCGGGCATGGCATATCAATTCGTATCTTAGCTACGTTTTCGGTACTTTAGATACGAGTTCTTCAGCTACACATTTTCCGTATCTGAGCTGCTCTGTTGTGTTTTTAACATGAGAAATCTACACCAGAACATAACCCGTCTCTCGAGTCACGTTTTTGGTACCTTTGATACGAGGTTTTCTAATAGACATATCAATTCGTATCTTAGCTACGTTTTTGGTACTTTACGAGTTCGTCAGCCACTTATCCTTCGTATCTTAGATTATGTGTTCTTTATTTAACAAACGGAGCTTATACCAGGACATAAATAGTTTTTTAAGTGACGTTTCTGGTACATAATTCGGAACGATTTTTTCAGCTTGGTATAATTCGTTTCTTATGTACGTTTTTTGTATTTTAGATACCAGTTCTTCAACTATGCCCATCTGCCGTATCTTAGATTAAGTGTTAAGTATTTACCATACGAAATCTACACCAGAATATCACCCGTATCCTAAGTCAGGTTTTTGGTACCTTAGATACCGGTACGACATGTTCTACTACACATATAAATTCGTGGGGGACCTATCTTAGCTACGTTTTTTGTACTTAGATATGAGGTCTTGAGCTACACATCTTTCGTATCTTGGATTATGTGTTGTGTATTAAACATGCGAAATCTACAGCAGTTCATCATTCGTATCTTAAATGACGTTTTTGGTACATAATTAGGTACGATTTTTCAGCTTGGCACAATTCGTTTCTTAGGTACGTTTTTTGTATTTAAGATACGAGTTCTCCAGCTACACATCTTTCGTATCTTAGATTATGTGTTGTGTATTTAACATACGAAATCTACACCAGAATATCATCCGTATATTATGTCCTGTATTGGTACCTTAGATATGAAATTTTCTGCTCGACGTATTAATTCGTATCTAAGCAACGTTTTTTGGTACTTTATAAACGATTTTCTTCAGCCACACATCATTCATGTCTTGGATTATGTGTTGTGTATTTAACATACGGCATGCACACCAGGACATCATTCGTATCCTAATTCACGTTGTTGGTACCTTAGATACGAGGTTTTCTCTTTTGTAGTACCATTGTTTCAGCTTAGCATAATTCGTTTTATATGTACGTTTTCTGTATTTTAGAATCAAGGGCTTCAGCTACACAACTTCGGTGTCTTAGACTATGTGTTGTGTACTAAACATACAATATGTACACTAGGACATCACTTGTATCTGTATTGTATTTTTTCACTTCGGCAAAATTCGTTACTTAAGTACGTTTTTTGTACTTTAGATACGAGATCTTCAGCTACACATCTTTCGTATCTTAGACTATGTGTTGTGTATTTAACATACGGTATACACACCAGAACATCATTGGTATCTTAATTCACGTTTTTGGTACCTTAGATACGAGGTTTTTTTCTAGCGATATAAAGTCGTATCTTAGCTACGTTTTTTGTACTTTAGAGTTATGCAGCTACACATATTTGGTATCTTAGACTATGTGTTGTGTATTTAACATACGGTATACACGCCAGGACATCATTCGTATCTTAAGTCACGTTTTTGGTACCTTAGATACGAGGTTTTCTACTAAATAAATAAAACCGTATCTTAGCACCGTTTTTTGTACTTTAGATACTAGTTTTTCAGCTACACATCCTTTGTATCTTAGATTATGTGTTGAGTATTTAACATACGAAATCTACACCAGAACATCATTCGTATCTTAAATCATGTTTTTGGTACCTTAGATACGAGGTTTTCTACTAGATATATAAAACCTTTTCTTAGCTACGTTTTTTGTACTTTAGATACGAGTTATTCAGCTACACATCTTTCGTATCTTAGATTATGTGTTGTGTATTTAACATACGGTATACACGCCAGGACACCATTCGTATCTTAAGTCACGTTTTTGGTACCTTAGATACGAGGTTTTCTACTGGATATATAAAACCGTATCTTAGCTACGTTTTTTGTTCTTTAGATACGAGTTCTCCAGCTACACATCCTTTGTATCTTAGATTATGTGGTGAGTATATAACATACGAAATCTACACCAGAACATCATTCGTATCTTAAGTCATGTTTTTGGTACCTTAGATACGAGGTTTTCTTCAAAACATATAAATCCGTATATCAGGTACGTTTTTTCTACTTTAGATACGAGATCTTCAGCTACACATCTTCCGTATCTTAGACTATGTGTTGTGTATTTAACATACGGTATACACACCAGGACATCATTCGTATCCTAATTCACGTTGTTGGTACCTTAGATACGAGGTTTTCTTCTAGACATATAAAGTCGTATCTTAGCTACGTTTTTTGTACTTTAGATACGAGTTATGCAGCTACACATCTTTGGTATCTTAGACTATGTGTTGTGTATTTACCATACGGTATACACGCCAAGACATCATTCGTATCTTAAATCACGTTTTTGGTACCTTAGATACGAGGTTTTCTACTAAATAAATAAAACCGTATCTTAGCACCGTTTTTACTTTAGATACGAGTTCTTCAGCTACACATCCTTTGTATCTTAGATTATGTGTTGAGTATTTAACATACGAAATCTACACCAGAACATCATTCGTTTCTCAAATCATGTTTTTGGTACCTTAGATACGAGGTTTTCTACTAGATATATAAAACCTTTTCTTAGCTACGTTTTTTGTATTTTAGACAATGTGTTGTGTATTTAGCATACGGTATACACACCAGGACATCATTCGTATCCTAATTCACGTTGTTGGTACCTTAGATACGAGGTTTTCTTCTAGACATATAAAGTCGTATCTTAGCTACGTTTTTTGTACTTTAGATACGAGTTATGCAGCTACACATCTTTGGTATCTTAGACTATGTGTTGTGTATTTAACATACGGTATACACGCCAGGACATCATTCGTATCTTAAATCACGTTTTTGGTACGTTAGATACGAGGTTTTCTACTAAATAAATAAAACCGTATCTTAGCACCGTTTTTTGTACTTTAGATACGAGTTCTTCAGCTACACATCCTTTGTATCTTAGATTATGTGTTGAGTATTTAACATACGAAATCTACACCAGAACATCATTCGTATCTCAAATCATGTTTTTGGTACCTTAGATACGAGCTTTTCTACTAGATATATAAAACCTTTTCTTAGCTACGTTTTTTGTACTTTAGATACGAGTTATTCAGCTACACATCTTTCGTATCTTAGATTATGTGTTGTGTATTTAACATACGGTATACACGCCAGGACACCATTCGTATCTTAAGTCACGTTTTTGGTACCTTAGATACGAGGTTTTCTACTGGATATATAAAACCGTATCTTAGCTACGTTTTTTGTTCTTTAGATACGAGTTCTTCAGCTACACATCCTTTGTATCTTAGATTATGTGGTGAGTATATAACATACGAAATCTACACCAGAACATCATTCGTATCTTAAGTCATGTTTTTGGTACCTTAGATACGAGGTTTTCTTCAAAACATATAAATCCGTATATCAGGTACGTTTTTTCTACTTTAGATACGAGATCTTCAGCTACACATCTTTCGTATCTTAGACTATGTGTTGTGTATTTAACATACGGTATACACACCAGGACATCATTCGTATCCTAATTCACGTTGTTGGTACCTTAGATACGAGGTTTTCTTCTAGCGATATAAAGTCGTATCTTAGCTACGTCTTTTGTACTTTAGATACGAGTTATGCAGCTACACATCTTTGGTATCTTAGACTATGTGTTGTGTATTTAACATACGGTATACACGCCAGGACATCATTCGTATCTTAAATCACGTTTTTGGTACCTTAGATACGAGGTTTTCTACTAAATAAATAAAACCGTATCTTAGCACCGTTTTTTGTACTTTAGATACTAGTTTTGCAGCTACACATCCTCTGTATCTTAGATTATGTGTTGAGTATTTAACATACGAAATCTACACCAGAACATCATTCGTATCTTAAATATGTTTTTGGTACCTTGGATACGAGGTTTTCTACTAGATGGGTAAAACCAAAAATTGGGGTAATTTTACATAAAATAAGTGTCCCCAGGACTTAAAAGGTCCGCATTCTGATTTAAATAATAATAATATTAAAAATAAATGGTGCAACTTCACGCTTAGGCATTACTACTTAATAATGTTTAGATTATTTGTAAAAAAAAAATATATATATGGTTTTATAAGAGCTCTATGTCATGGAAACGTGGAAAATGGCATGTCCCCAGAGAAAATTCCACTATTTAAAACTTCACTGTAGGATACAAAATCACAATATAATTCTAACAATCACATTTCATGGCTAGACATTGTTCACGTTAACTAATCAATGATCAAAATTCGACTTAAAATTGATATCGACATAAATAATTTTGATGAATATACATGTCCCCACATTTGCACTCTACTCCGTTACCATTATTGAAGCATGCCCCATCAAGTGAATAATCATGAACTAAAATTATATCAAGTGTAGTTTGACACACTAAAGGGCCTTATACGAGTTTTTCACCTTGAAAGAATTAATATTGTTGAGTGACAAGTTATTCGAAACAGGTATTACCAAAAAGTTAGAAAATATACTTTTGTTTTTACTACTCCGTTCCTAGCCTTGTGGGTATAAAAACGAGTTGGGTTTTATGATTGTATGCCTACAACAGTTGCTATGGGGACTATTTCCACCCGTATGATATATTTTTGAATTATTGCCCAGATCTTTTCATTAATCCCTAGAATACTTTTAATTTTACTACTCCGTTCCACCCTACTCCGTTACCAAGAAAAGGGAACGGAGTGGTGAATTGTCAAATTTTATGGGTTTTACAGTCATAATGATTGATGATATAGTCTTTTAAAACATGGCTCGTTGTCCCCATATTAATAGAGCACCCATTTGTGATCGATGTTATGATAAGAAAATATACAGTTTATATTTATGTCGACCCAAACATTTGGTAACGGAGTTGAGTATTTTTTGCTTGGTAACGGAGTTGAAATAAAGATTTTTGTTAATCCCATCAATTTTTTTTTAATTTTTAGCAGTTTTGATGTACGATTGTTTAGTATTATGCTTCAATAAGGATATCACGTTTAAAAGTGTGATGTCAAGCTAAACAAAGTAACATAATTTTTTAAATGGTTTGGATTTGGTAACGGAGTAGTAAGTGGAATGCTGCAACTTTTTTAAAATGATTTTTTGAAGCAAAAAAAAAATTTCTAGCGCAGCCAGTGGTTTTTTCATGCTCTATTGGGATCAGTGCACCAAACCTATAAAGTAGTTTTCCTCCTCTTTGATGGTCACCTCACTGTCATTTTTGATGCTACAAAGTTACCCCAATTTTTGGTTTTACCCAGATATATAACATCTTTTCTTAGCTACGTTTTTCTGTACTTCAGATACGAGTTATTCAGCTACACATCTTTCGTATCTTAGATTATGTGTTGTGTATTTAGCATACGGTATACACGCCAGGACATCATTCGTATCTTAATTCACGTTGTTGGTACCTTAGATACGAGATTTTCTTCTAGACATATAAAGTCGTATCATAGCTACGTTTTTTGTACTTTAGATACGAATTATTCAGCTACACATCCTTCGTATCTTAGATTTTGTGTTGAATATTTAAGACACGTTTTTGGTACATAGTTGAAATCTACACTAGAACATCATTCGTATCTTAAGACACGTTTTTGGTACATAGTAATTGGTTTGGCATAATGTACGTTTTTTGTACTTTAGGTAGTTCTTCAGCAACACATCGTCATATCTTAGATTACGTGTTGTGTATTCAACATAGGGCCTACGGAATATACACCAGAATAGTATTCGTATCTTAAGTCACTTTTTTGGTACATAATTAGATATCTGCTTTTTCAGCTTGACATAATTCGTTATACGAGTGATGTCCTAGTGTAGATTTCGTATGTTAATTACAGAACACATCAGCTAAGAGACGAGTTTAGTCTAGCTAAAAAAAACGTAGGCTTACCCAAAAAACGTGACTCAAGATACGATCAAATAACCTGAATTAGATAGGCCTACTATCAACATCGACCATTACGTCAGTCATAAACGCTACACCATCGCATTTATAAATAAGAAACTTCTTGAAATATGTACCGTAGGCCTACAATATGGTTGGGTGATTGAGCGATATTTGAGGAAGAATCAACTATTAGCCCTTTGTTTTTATTTCAAACAATGCGGTGATACATTGGAGAAACTAATATGTTCTTTGTGCATTTATACAGCGAAAACGGCGCGGTAATACAAATTAAAATATATCTATAAGAAATCGCGTATATCTTTAGATCAACAGTGGAAACACAGCTTCGTATCTTAGCCTCGTACCTAGTACGAAAAACGACATGACAAAATGCCTCCCACACGACCACAGTTACTCGTCATGCGGCCCCGATGGGCCAATGCACAGGCCCACATCTTAGTGTAGGGAGCATTTATTATAATGCAGAGGTTTACCCATACAGTGTGTGGCGCGCACCGCCTGAGAGAGGAGGTTTACCCAGTGTGCAGTGGGCCCTTCATCCCTCCTGAGAGAGGAGGTTTACCTAGTGTGCAGTGGGCCCTTCATCCCTCCTGAGAGAGGAGGTTTACCTAGTGTGCAGTGGGCCCTTCATCCTTCTTGAGAGAAGGTTCACCCAGTGTGCAGTGGGCCCTTCATCCTTCTTGAGAGAGAAGGGTTTACCCAGTGTGCAGTGGGCCCTTCATCCCTCCTGAGAGAGGAGGTTTACCTAGTGTGCAGTGGGCCCCTTATCCCTTCTGAGAGAGAAAGTTTACCTAATGTGCAGTGGGCCCTTCATCCCTCCTTGAGAGAGGAGGTTCACCCAGTGTGCAGTGGGCCCTTCATCCTTCTTGAGAGAGAAGGGTTTACCCAGTGTGCAGTGGGCCCTTCATCCTTCTTGAGAGAGGAGGTTTACCTAGTGTGCAGTGGGCCCCTTATCCCTTCTGAGAGAGGAAGTTTACCTAATGTGCAGTGGGCCCTTCATCCCTCCTTGAGAGAGGAGGTTCACCCAGTGTGCAGTGGGCCCTTCATCCTTCTTGAGAGAGAAGGGTTTACCCAGTGTGCAGTGGGCCCTTCATCCTTCTTGAGAGAGGAGTTTTACCTAGTGTGCAGTGGGCCCTTCATCTCTCCTGAGAGAGGAGGTTTACCTTGTGTGCAGTGGGCCCTTCATCCTTCTTGAGGGAGGAAGTTTACCTAGTGTGCAGTGGGCCCTTCATCCCTCCTGAGAGAGGAGGTTTACCTAGTGTGCAGTGGGCCCTTCATCCCTCTTGAGAGAGGAGGTTTACCCAGTGTGCAGTGGGCCCCTCATCCCTCCTGAGAGAGGAGGTTTACCTAGTGTGCAGTGGGCCCCTTATCCCTTCTGAGAGAGGAAGTTTACCTAATGTGCAGTGGGCCCTTCATCCCTTCTTAAGAGAGGAGGTTCACCCAGTGTGCAGTGGGCCCTTCATCCTTCTTGAGAGAGAAGGGTTTACCCAGTGTGCAGTGGGCCCTTCATCCTTCTTGAGAGAGGAGGTTTACCTAGTGTGCAGTGGGCCCTTCATCCCTCCTGAGAGAGGAGGTTCACCCAGTGTGCAGTGGGCCCTTCATCCTTCTTGAGAGAGAAGGGTTTACCCAGTGTGCAGTGGGCCATTCATCCTTCTTGAGAGAGGAGGTTTACCTAGTGTGCAGTGGGCCCTTCATCCCTCCTGAGAGAGGAGGTTTACCCAGTGTGCAGTGGGCCCTTCATCCTTCTTGAGAGAGAAGGTTTACCTAGTGTGCAGTGGGCCCCTCATCCCTCCTGAGAGAGGAGGTTTACCTAGTGTGCAGTGGGCCCTTTATCCCTCCTTAGAGAGGAGGTTTACCCAGTGTGCAGTGGGCCCTTCATCCTTCTTGAGTAAGGATGTTTACCCAGTGTGCGGTGGGCCCTTCGCCCCTCCTGAGAGGGGAGATTTACTCAGTGTGCAGTGGGCCCTTCATCCTTCTTGAGAGAGGAGGTTTACCCAGTGTGCAGTGGGGCCCTCATCCCTCCTGAGAAATATGGTTCACCCAGTGTGCAGTGAGCCCTTCATCCCTGACACTGCCTGCAATATGAGGTTTACCCAGTGTGCAGCGAGCCCCTCGTCCATCCTAAGGATGATGCTTAGCCAGTGTGCAGTGGGCCCCTCATCCATAACTGGGCCTGAAAGATGAGGTTCACCCAGTGTGTATCGAGCCGTTCACTCTCCCAGGGTGTAGTTTACACAGTGTGCAGTGAGCCCCTCATGCCCAAGAGATGAGATTATCAGATTTTTCCTAAAATAACATTTCGATGCCTAGAGTATCACATGTCTTATGTATTAGCACTCTCCATTCTAGAGTTTCACATGTATTAACTCTCTGGGGTCTAGAGTATGACATATCACATTTATTAACCCTCTGTGGTCTAGAGTACCCGTTTCTAATGTGTTAACCCTCTGTGGACTACACTATCATGTTTATCTTATTTTAACCTACTGATGCTTAGAGCATCATAAATGTAATTTATTAACCCTCTATAGGCTAGAGTTTGACGTGTATTAACCCTCTCATGTCAAGAGAGTCGATAGTATCACGTGTCTCAAACATTAACCCTATGTGGACTAGACTATTATTTTTATTTTATGTTAACCTTTTGATGTCTGGAGTATCACATTACGTATTTATTAACGCTCTGTTGACTGGACTATCGCAAGTATTAACCCTCTGTGGTCTAGAGTATCTATGTTTCTAATGTGTTAACTCATTGTGGACTACACTATCATGTTTATCTTATTTTAATCTACTCATGCCTAGATCATCATAAATGTTATTTATTAACCCTCTATGTGCTATGTGTATCACACGTATTAACGCTCTGTGGTCTAGAGTATCTACGTTTCTTAATGTGTTAACTGTTTGTGGACTACACTATCATGTTTATCTTATTTTAACCTACTCATGCCTAGAGCATCGTAAATGTTATTTATTAACCCTGTATAGGCTAGATTTTTACGTGTAATAACCCTATGAGGTCCAGAGGGTCGACAATATCATGGGTCACCAATATTAGCCCTATGTAGACTAGACTATTATATTCCTTCTATACTAACCTTTTGATGTCTGGAGTATCACATTTCCTATTTATTAACCCTCCGTAGACTAAACTCTCGCAATTATTAACCCTCCGTGGTTCAGAGTATCACGTTACTAATATATTCACCCTGTGTGGACTGAACTATCATGTTTATCTTATTTTAACCTACTGATGCCTAGAGCATCATTAATGTTATTTATTAATCCTCTATAGGCTAGAGTTTGACGTGTAATAAGCCTCTGCGTTCCAGGGGGTCGATAGTATCATGTGTCTCGTGTATCAACTCTCTGTGGACTAGATTACCATATTTCTTATATATTACCTTCTCATACCTAGGGTATCATATGTTTTATTTATTAACCCTCTGCGGAAGTCTTTTAAATTTTGGGTTGCTGTGGCAACGTAGCAAGGGTGCGGAAAGCTCCGTTTATAAGTTATCCCCGTATTTCTTATTTCGGACATGCATGTCCGAAATTAAATTTAGTCCTTATTTCTCGCTTAACTGGTAAATGCGCAACACAATGTAGGAAACTTAAGCAATTCTAGTCTATGGACATGTTCACATGTTATGGACTTATTAAAAAGCCAAAATAAAATTAAGATTTTTTTATTATTTTAGCCTGATTGTGTCGCTTTAACTGTATGGAGGCTGGAGTATCAAGTGTTTTATTTTTTTCTGGTGTCTATAGTATCACATGTCTCAAGTATCAAACCTCTGTGGACTAGAGTATCATATTTCTCCTATGTTAGCCTTCTGATGCTTAGAATCATGTGTCTCACATAATAAACGTCTGGTGGATAGATTATGAAATCTCTCCCATATCAACCATCTAGTGCTACAATTTCATGTAGACCCCTATATGACATATTAACCTTTTGTAGCTAGACTCCGCAAATGCTACAAAAGTGAAATATATTTTAGCCGGATGAATTTTCAAGGCAGATATTTACGAAACTTAGGCCTACCTAGGCCTAAAGTTTAGATCTAATGACAAGAATACTAGACAAGCTAGGTTGATAAATGGGAGATAGAGAGAAACTCGGCAAAATACTTTAAAATAAATCAAAGTTTTAAATATCATAATTGTTTTATTATTTTGGTGATATTGAAACAGAGCTAACAGGTCCAGTTGCTCTGAAGCAACTAGTCAGCCATAACTGAAAAAGTAGAAAATGTATAAATAAAGTTCTGACACATACATTTTGTTTACATGTATACAATTACAAAAACAAACATTTTTTCCCTGAGATGACAGAGACAAACTTTTTTTCCAGGACATGTTTAATCCCGTAAATTAAAAATACCTATATGTGTTGAACCCTTGACAGAGCAGAGCGAGGGATTTCTTGTCATTCTTTGGCAGTTTCCGGCATATTTGGAAAGATCTGCTGGCTGTCAACAATCTATTTTTCTCACATATAAATGAACAAACTATTTTTTTCTCACATTTTATAGAACAAACTATTTTTTTGGAGCCAACTTTGTGAACAAATTATTCTTTAATTACATAGCATACCCCCCCCCCCCCCTAGTATTAAATGGCCGGCCTTTACGCGTGTAGACAAAAAGTCAGTTTTAGTACCGCTATTGACAGCTGATGAGATGGGACTATTAAAGGGACTGGCCCAGGCTAAAATCATCAAAAAATCGGTGATTTTATTTCGGGTTCTTAATATGACCATATGATGTAAACATGTACATAGACTAGAACTGCAAATTTTCTTAATTTTTGTGCTGCGCACTTACCAGTTAGACTAGATATAGAGACGAAATTCCCGCATTTCTTATTTTTGACATGGTTGTCAATAATTACAAATCAGGAATTTCGTCTCTATATCTAGCCTAACTGGTGAATGTGATCTAGTGTACTGTACGAATCAGAAGATTAATATAACAGAAATATGATAATCTAGTACACAGAGAATTATAATAAGATACGTGATATTCTAGACACCAGAGGGTTATTCATTTATTATTCTAGTCTGCAAATGGTTGATAAATAAGACATATCATACTCTAGGCTTCGAAATGTTAAGATATGTTCAGCAAAAATTTGATAATCTAGGCATCAGAAGGTTAACATTGGAGAAATATGATAAACTAGCCCGCAGAGGGTTATTACACGAGATACGTGATATTCTAGGCATTAAAAGGTTAATGTAAAATTAATATAATAATCTTATCAACAGAGGGTAAATTAATACATGAGACACGTGATGCTATTGACTCTCTGGGCCCCAGAGGGTTAAAATGCGTGATATTCTAACCTCTATAAGGTTAAAAAATAACATATGTGATGCTCTAGGCATCAGTAGATTAAAAAAAGATAAACATGATAGTGTAGTCCACAGAGTGTTAACACATTAGACACGTGATACCTTAGACCACAGAGGGTTAATACATGCGATAGTCTAGTCAACAATGGGTAATTAAATAAAACATGTTATACTCTAGACATCAGAAGGTTCATATAGAAGAAATATGGTAGTCTAGTCCACAGAGGGTTAATATTTCAGACACATGATATTATAGACTCTCTGGACCTCCGAGTCAGAGGGGTAATACACAGGGTAATCTAGCCTGTATAGGGTTAATAAATAACATATACAGTGTGATGCTCTAGGCATCAGTGGGTTAAAATAAGATAAACATGATAGTGTAGTCCACAGAAGGTGAATATATTAGAAACCTGATACCGTACTCTAGACCACAGAGGGTTAATACTTGCGATAGTCTAGTCAACAGACGGTTAATAAATGAGAAATGTGATACTCTAGACATCAAAAGGTTAATATAAAACAAATATAATAGTCTAGTCCACATAGTGTTAACATTTGAGACACGTGATACTATTGACTCTCTGGACCTCAGAGGTTTAATACACGTAATACTCTAGCCTATAGAGGGTTATTAAAAAACATTTATGACGCTCTAAGGCATCAGTAGGTTAAAATAAAATAAACATGATAGTGTAGACCATAAAGGGTTAACTCTCAGGCCAAGTCAGGGATGAGGGGCTGGTTGCACACTAGGTAAACCTTCTCTCTCAGGAGGGATAAGGGGCCCACTGCACACTGGCTATACCTCATCCTTGGAAGGGATGAAGGGCTCGCTGCACAATTGGCAAACTTCATCTGACAGGAGGGATGAGGGGCTCACTGCACACTCGGTAAACATCCTCTCTCAAGAGCGATGAAGGGCCTACTGCACAATAGGTAAACTACCTCTCTCAGTAGGGATGAGGGGCCCAATGCACATCAGGTGAACCTCATCTCTCAGGAGGGATGAGGGGCCCACTGCACATTCGGTAAACCTCTTCTCTCAGGAGGGATGAGGGGCCCACTGCACACTAGGTAAACCTCCTCTCTCAAGAGGGATGAGGAGCCCACTGCACACTAGGTAAACCTCTTCTCTCAGGAGGGATGAGGGGCCCACTGCACACTAGGTAAACCTCCTCTCTCAAGAGGGATCAAGGGCCCACTGCACACTAGGTAAACCTCCTCTGAGGAGGGATGAGGGGCTCACTGCACACTCGGTAAACAGCCTCTCTCAAGAGGGATAAAGGGCCCACTGCACACTAGGTGAACTACCTCTCTCAGTAGGAATGAGGGACCCACTGCACACTCGGTAAACCTCCTCTCTCAGGAGGAATGAGGGGCCCACTGCATACTAGGTAAATTTTCTCTCTCAGGAGGGATGGGGGGCCCACTGCACACTCGGCAAACCTCTTCTCAAGAGGGATGAAGGGCCCACTGCACACTAGGTAAACCTCCTCTTTCAGGAGGGATGAGGGGCCCACTGCACACTAAGTAAACCTCCTCTCTCAAGAGGGACGAAGGGCCCACTGCACACTAGGTAAACCTCCTCTCTCAGGAGGGATGAGGGGCTTACTGCACACTGGGTAAACCTCCTCTCTCAGGAGGGATGAGGGGCCAATGCACACTAGGTAAACCTCATCTCTTAGGAGGGATGAGGGGCCCACTGCACACTGGGTAAACCTCCTCTCTCAAGAGGGATGAAGGGCCCACTGCACACTAGCTAAACCTCCTCTCTCAGAAGGGATGAGGGGTCCCACTGCACACTGGGTAAACCTCCTCTCTCAGGAGTGATGAAGGGCCCACTGCACACTCGGTAAACCTCCTCCCTCAAAAGAGATGAAGGGCCCACTGCACACTGGTAAACTTCATCTCTTAGGGATGTGGGGCTGGTTGCACACTAGGTAATCTTCATCTTTCAGGTTCAGTCAGGGATGAGTGGCCCACTGCACACTGGCTAAACCTCATCCTTAGGATGGATGAAGGGCTGGTTGCACACTGGGTAAGCCTCATCTTTCAGGGTAAGTTAGGGATGAGGGGCCCACTGCACACTGTGTATACCTCATCTGTTAGCCTTAGGCAGTGTCAGGGATGAGGGGCTCACTGCACACTGGGTAAGCGAGGGATGAGGGGCTCACTGCACACTGGCTAAACCTCATCCTTAGAAGGGATGAGGGGCTCGCCGCACACTGGGTAAACCTTATCTCTCAGGAGGGATGAGGGGCTCACTGCACACTGGCCATACCTCATCCTTGGAAGGGATGAAGGGCTCGCTGCACACTTGGCAAACTTCATCTGTCAGGGATTAGGTGATACTAGTACAATGAATGCTCCCAACGTCACCTGGCCCCGGGGATGATGTATGTGCCAGATGGAACATACTCCACTCATCGATGTAGTTGCTTTTGTATTGAACAGTCGTCTGCTACTCTCCTGCTACAAAAGGCATGAAATATTAAATTATAACCCGTAGAATTTTTATTAAGGGCAATTATGTTTTTTGATTTGTCAGTTTCTGTATTTGTTACTTAAGTCTATACCCACTTTAATTTCACCCTTAATCTTTGTACATGTTGTGATTTTTAAACTAATTTGTAGATCTACAAGGCCATTTTCTCTAAATTTACGGTAGATCTTTTCCACGAAACTGACCAAAAAGGGTGTTGAAAAGTTTTAGCCCCATTGGGCGATTGGCTGAAACAGGTTTCAGCCACAGATTGACCGCGAACAAAATTGTGAGACATTTCTTTGGACTGTCATATCTGAAAATATCAGGCAATAATCAGGTCGAAACTATTATTTTAGAATCAGCAACATTTCAGTTCCATGCCCGCATGCTCAGTTCAGAGGTCGCACAGTCATTAAAAAGTTATGGACGTTTTTCGGGTAGGCCTACAGCAAATATATCAATCCACGGTTTGGGCTAACTGTTATTTGGTTATCGCGTGGAGCACAATTATCACTGGCACCTTATTAAATCTACTACTCACATGACTGATGATTGTAATCGGGTTCCGCATAACAATGCAAAAGCGAGAAATTAGATTAGATTAGATTTATTCAGTAACCATTGACATAGGACAAAAACATGATCAATAGTGCACATACATAAAAATCATGGGTCGCCAATCATGGTCACCAGGGAATAAAACACCGAAAAGTTTCCTGGTGAGAATACTTATTTCCACGGCGGTCCTTGAAAGTGATCCATGATGGCGATGGCAAGAAATAATTTAGTCAATATTTATAAATATGTATAAATATAATTGGTCTAAATGACCACACCAAAAATTGAAATATCACGCGTTCCGAAACAGGCATCCAATTGATAATTTTGAATTCATTGAAACCAATATGCGTCCTTGGGGAGCAGTTCGGGACAAATATGATAGTTTTATTTTGAAGAATTTTAAGTTTTTGTTGGAAAATTTTCTGAAGACCACTAAACCATGCAGAGCATGCATAATCGAAATGACATTGAATTAGAGCTGATGCCAAAAGTTTCTTTGAATTTGTGTTTAAAAATTTTGCATGTCGCCATAAGAATTTGAGTCGTGAGTTGCCTTTCTTAAGAATATTTTCCGCAATATTATTACCATCTAAAGACTGGTCCATATCTACTCCCAAATATCTCACACTATTATTGTTACTTATTTTTTTTGGGTACATTTTATCGTGTGATTTGCAGGTCCAAAATTTAAAAATAATATAACTCAATAAGAGGAGCAATTTTTGTTTCTAGGATTTTATTTAGCAAGAATTGATAAACTCTGGAGGCGATAATCACATTGGCTGATGCCAATTTGTGGTTGACCCACTGATTCCTGTCAGGATTTGTTTCCTGTGGGCTATTTTCTGGCCTCGTCAGTACAGCTTTCGGTTTCAGATAGGTCTTTGTCAAAACTATGTTTTGGCACCTTTACTCTTTGATCGGAATTTTTTTTTTTTGTTACTTTTGGTTCAATGAAGCATAGATACCAGCTATACTCTTAATCTCAAAAAAAAAAATCATAATTTAAATATATACAATATTAGTGCTCATAAAGGTATTTGAACGGGTCGGATTTTCAGTCATTTATTGGCCGGCTCCACTTTAAATGTAGGTTTAAAATAATTCATGTTCGGAAGTTAAGATTTAACGTTCTCATTAGTAATAATTTAAATTAACGAGAAGAGATATAGTTGATTATCTCTTGGTTTCATTTCATATAATTATTGTAATTATGTCAATTTGTGATGACTCTGGAATAATCCCAGGGGCTGGTTTCCCTGTAGGCCATTCTCTGGCTTTTCTTTCTAAGTTTTCATCTTTGTTTGTTTTTGTAATGTAGCCGGGTGCGTGTATGACGGACTGGAGTGATTACTACTCTGGCCAATGAGTCGACTCTTTGGCTAGATGCGTAGCGCTCAGGCATCACGATGCAAGGGTTGGTGGTTCGGTCCCCGGGCTGGGCAGCTTCAACACTGTTACAATGGCGCCCAATGTCGGTTCTTCTGGCCTGTAGTGCCCTAGTAGGATATTCTAGGTTTGTAGCCAACACGGTTGCAGTAAAAAATGCATGAGGTATGCAGGAAAATTGAAGAATTCAACCCACGAGTGTGTTGAATGCTGCTCGGGGACGAGCAGATATTTGAGAGGGGAGTATGTAGCCGGGTGTGTGTATGACGGACTGGAGTGATTACTACTCTGGCCAATGAGTCGACTCTCCTTTGGCTAGATGCGTAGCGCTCAGGCATCACGATGCAAGGGTTGGTGGTTCGGTCCCCGGGCTGGGCAGTTTCAACACTGTTACAGTAAAGCTTAGTGATCCAGCTGCTTTGAAATTAAATTTAAAAAAATGGCCACAAGAATTTAATCTTTCATCATTCATACTTATATTATATATATAATAAATAATTTGTAAATTTAAATAATTTGGGAGAGTATCCAAGCGTAGGAGTGTAAGGTAAAAGCAATATAATTATTCAATTAAAGTACTGCAATAACATAATCTTGCATGAGTCGACGCTAACAAAAATAGAGCAGTATGACAGAATAAAACAATAATAATAATAGCCTAATAATAAAAAAATAATAAAAATAATAATAAAAAAAAGTCAATAAATACAAGGTCAGTTACAACAGGCCTTGGCCAGTTGTTACAGGCCGCAGTAATTATTGCATACCTTATACGCAACTACACGATGCTCTATGTCTAGCTCGAATCATCTAGCATCAAGACTTGCGCCAGCTGCTGAAATCAGTGCTAGTAATGATGGGCAGGATGCATCCGGACTTGCGCCAGATGCAATAAACTTCGTGAAGAACCAAACATATGATTATTTATTTGTTAGTTTGGCAGGACTTGCGCCAGCTGTTCTAACTATGGAAAACATGATGGGGAGGGATTTGCCAACCCGATTTGGGCCAGTTGGTTTTTGATACAATATCCACAAGCTCATTATTACAGGTGGAAATACTTTGAATGTGAATGATTTATATCCTTTTTCTTCTCCCGTAGAAGAGAAGAAACAGTTAAAATTAGTTTTTTCGTCAATTACTGCGTGAGTAATAAATTATTATTATTATTATTTTAGAATTCTTTAGACCTTGCTCTTGAATATGTAAACAACATTTTTAGTGAATACAGCAATACTCAAGATGTGGTCCATTTCCTAATGTTCCTAATTTGTTTCAAATCCTTTTAAATTTATGTTTTGTGGTCTTCTTATGTTTTCAAAGTGTGTCTGCAATACCTAAGTCAGCTCAAAATGAGGTCTGTATACTTCTGTGGTCAGAGTTTACCCTTACAGAAAATAAAATTTCACTGACATTTAAATCCAGCCAGTCAAAATACTACTCATACTTGCTTCATGAATTATAAATACAGCAGATGTTATGATAATGTGTCCCGTATTATTTAAACTTGGACATTTTAATTATTTAGTTATCTATTCATTACATGTATTTTCAAGTTTCACTTTTGTAGACATCCTAATTTCAAAAAAACTCAATTTCAGACTATATAGCACTTGAACATTTAGAATTAGTGTTGTTTCTGATGCCGCAAGTAATGGTGGATTAGACAGATGAGAGGCTGGAATTCATATGTGCTCTTACGATGAATTTGTAAGTTTGTGTTGTGGGGGTCAGACACTTCGTGTTTGTGTGCCGTTTTCATACCCTCCTCAACAACAGATAATCTTGTTTAATAATGTTATTGATAGATTTTGTCAATATTATGTAATTTGTATGTAATGATACAAGAGTCAAAGTTGGTAGATTGTTATTTATAGGTTTTGTTTTGTGTGAACAATTACTAGTTTTTGTTAATAATATTTTATGTAATTTGTTTGTAATGATACAAGAGTCAAAGTTCACATTTAAATAGTAGATTAGATCAATCAGAGACATGTATAAATATTCATAGTAGATTAGATGAATTACAGACATGTATAAATATTCATAGTAGATTTGCTCAAGTAGAAACAGTAGATTAGATCAACTAGAGACATGTATAAATATTCACTGGGTAATCTGTTTTTTTGTATGATAAATACAGAGTTTTCATAAAATGAAAGCTCCATTTATCAAACGCAAAATTGACTTTTAATCTCAGGCGAATTCCAAGATATGCAATTCGTGTTTGATTTGTTTTTTGTTTGTTTTTTAACGACCTCTTTTCAGGAACTCTAATCTGACTGAGCTGTCCCAGCCATTTATTCCAATAGAAATATAAATTTATATACCAGATTCTATGTCTATCAAGAAAATCCCACCTCCTCAAGCTTCCATCCGCAGCAAGTTTTTTTGGTTTATTGTTCATTTTTCTTCTGATCGTTTTCATATCCTCCTCAACAACAGATAATCTTTTTTAATGATGTTATTGATAAATTTTGTCAATATTATGTAATTTGTATGTAATGATACAAGAGTCAAAGTTTACTTTAATATATTAATGGGAAAAATTAGTAGATTGATATTTATAGGTTTTGTTTTGTGTGAACAAATACTAGATTGGTATTGATAGTTTTTGTTAATGATATTTTATGTAATTTGTTTGTAATGATACAAGAGTCAAAGTTCACATTTAAATAGTAGATTAGATCAATCAGAGACATGTATAAATATTCATAGTAGATTAGATCAATTACAGACATGTATAAATATTCATAGTAGATTTGATCAATTAGAGACAGTAGATTAGATCAACTAGAGACATGTATAAATATTCACTGGTTAATCCTGTTAACTGACTGTCAAGTGAATTTATACCTATTTTGGTCTTAGAGATTCACTCCTTTACAACCACGTTTACATTAACAACCTTTGAAGTGAAGCCCTTTTTATTTGTAGTTGTTTATTTTGATGTTTATTTTTAATAAGCAATTTTTCCCCATTTTATGTGTCTGTTTTTTTGTATGATAAATACGCAAATGTTTTTCAACTGGATTTCAGTTTAGTTATCATGACGCTAAGTCAACATTTACATCATTTTAAGTTAAGTAGATGCAAAGGTTCACTCAGCGCCAAGGTATACCTATAGAGTTAGTTGAACCACTGTGGCAAGCAGCAAAAAAATGACATATCAATGGGCCTATAAGCAGGTCATATACAGGTCATTATTACCAGTAAAATCCATCAATATTGTGGATCTCATAAAAGTTGATATTTCAGATCCTAACTAAATCTAATATGTTTTCTGACCGGACTAGATGTTCCCATGAATTGCTAACTTTTTAATTACAATTATATTTCTGCTCGTTTCCCGAAGCCTTTTAATCAAATGCTTTTAATTAATGCTGCTAGATTTCAACAAATTTCAATAGATGTAATTTTGTAGATATGATAAAAAGCTAAATATGTTGTCACGTACGGACATTGATATGTCTTAATATTCTGCCTTAGTTACTCTTAGACATGCTGTCACTCGAGAAGTGACCACTTCAAGACTCCTCGTATGCAAACTTGAGTGTCCTGTGTCCATGTTTATATCACAAATCTGTATGACTGGTGAAATACCAACAGAAACGAGACATTGACCCAATGTTGGTTTAATGTTGGGCCAACGTCTACGACCCTCAACATTTAAACAACAATGGGTAAACGTCTTGTGTCTGCTGGGATGTTTATAACGGGACAGCGTGTTGGCCGACACGGCGTAGTTTTATTGCTTTTAGTAAAATTACCAATATCACCCCAAACTCATTGAATGCTAACTCCATTCCTGTCCACAAAATGTTTTTGTCTTAGAAGTTGTGATTCACGTCTATCGTGTTTTTTGAGTATCAGTGGGCTATGATCTCAAGCAATAATCGGAGACCAGCATATTTCAGAGTTGTACATATGGTGAGCTATAATTTATATTGTCCAGTTCTATACAGCTACGTAACCCAGCAAACAATTAAGTGACGTCCATCCAAAATTGGGTTACCGCTGGGCCAGCGTCGAAGAATATGGTCCAGCATTAGCCCAACATCGGATCGACGTCTCGTGTTTTCTGTAAAGATACATTTCCAGTGAACAAAGGAGATTGACCCTAAATTGTATCAATGTTGTTCCGGCGTCATAGGCGATGGCTCAATATTGCTCTAGCATTGGTTTGATCTATCGTGTTTTCAGTGAAGAATATACAGGCGCATTAATTCACAGCCCAGACACGAAATGCTAGTCCTCCCATCAAACACGAGACATTCACGCAATGTCGTTTCAATTTTGGCCTAACGTCTTCGCCCAACATTGGAACAGCATTGGATAAATGCCTCGTGTTTGCTGTGTAGGTCGGTTTAATGTTTCGACTGTGATGCTGGCCCAGCATTAAACCAACCCAGGTATATACCACGTTGTGTTTGCTTTGGATGTAATAAACAAGACCCACCGATTAAACACAATACATTTGTATATCGGGTGACAGTTATACAACGTTGATCCAACGTCGAAGACGTTGTATACATGTAATGCAAATGTTTTGTGTTTACTGGGCATACAGCTAAAATAATACTTAAAAACTCAGACATCATTTCAGAGGAAGAATTAAGGCCCATATGGCGTATATACACAAACAAACAGTGACAAATAGATAATTTGCATATTTACATATTAAATATTTTAATAGTTATGCCTTCACGCAGGGGTGCAAATTTGCATCTTCCCGGTAGCCGGAGGCTGGTGGAATATTTTAGGGCTAGTGGATTTTCCTTAGAAATGTATTGGAAATGATGAGAAGGGCTATATATTTTCATTGTTGAAGTCAATAGCCATGCATATTTATTTATATCGGTATTTTGTTGGTAATTTTATGGCATAGGTAATTACAGATAGGCCTACTAAAAAATAGCCACAGAATGAATGATTTGAGTTGTAAATCCTAAAAATTACCAGCGCTAGACATGATTATGCCTTTACGCTGAACTATCTGTACATATTTTTATTGTTGAACTTATCAGCTAGCGTCTTTTTTTATCAGTTTTTTATCGGTAATTTTATGGTATGGTAATTATACACATACTAGCAAATGACCACTGAATGACGTCTCAATTCCGGACCACAAAATAACTCCAATTTAACTCTTTAACCGCCGGTGCCGTATATATTCGGGTTTTCACTTTTTTTAGCACATCAATTACCACCTTTTGAACATGTTAAAGATAAAATGTGACATCAATCAGCAATATTTGAAAACAGTTGACCTCTATTTTGTCAAATCTGAATAATTTTCACTCACTTGAAGTTGTGGATCGCGTCAGCGAGACACAACTTCAAGTGGGTAAAAATTTAAATTGAATAATTTGGCGGTTAAAGGGTTAAAACCTTAAAGATCAGCTATCTTACACATTATTTTGCATGCACATCACGAACCCCTTATATACTGTAGATCTGGTAATTTTCGCATTTATAAATTTTCGCGAATTTGTCAGTTTAGGACTTTTCACGAAGTTTAGAATTCGCGAATTTCCACTTTTCTTTAGTAGCGCGATTATAATAATATTTTTTGCGAGATTCCTAAATTCGCGATTGGATCTACTTGCCAAATTAGCGAAAAATAAAACCTCGCGAATATTACCAGATCTGAAGTATTTAAAATAAAGTATTTTGCTACAGTTTCTTCAGTAGCGCTATTATAATAATAATTTTCGCAAGATTCTTAAATTCACGATTGGATTTCCTCACAAAAAATTCACGAAAAATAAAACCCCACGAATATTACCAGATCTACAGCATTTAAATTGTAATTGCTACAATTTAAAAAAATATCTGTTTTCCATTGATTATTTTATGGTATGGTCATTGGTTGTGACGTTACAAAGACGTTGTTTTAACGTTTTTTGAAATGATCATTAGCACTATTCCTGGGGGTGGGGGGGATCTAATGATGGTTTGATAAAGAGTAGTAATACCCTACCAGAGGATTTTATGCAGATGTTAGCTCGCACCGACGTGTTTCAGACATATATTTGTGAACGATTGGGCAAACATCTGCATTACTTTTGCAACCAAATAATAATAAATGTAAAAGTTTTTTCGTTATTTGTGATAAAATACACTGGTAAAATGGCGGCCAGATTCTGAAGGAGCTTATTTCGCGGAGCAGACTATGTGGGACTAGGAATTATGACTAGGATCTTCAGAGCCATTTCCACATCTAGGACATTATGCGTCTGGCATTAAGTTGTATAGGAACGATTGGAATTTGAGCTAATTACTTAATCAAGGTGGGCAAATGGAAGGAAAATCATTGCCTTACCATTAGTTCCAGGACTGATATCAGATGTCGAGTGATAACAGGTGACCTGGTGATGTTAGATGATATTTAGGGCAGTAAGTGACACTAGTCTATTTCAGGAATGTTGACGTTTATTCATTCATTCCAGCACTTACACCCCAACCACAATTATTGTATTGTACCGACGACGTGAGACCACACAAAACTGACTCCAAGAAACTTGTTGCAACACCATGTAACAAAGCAGCTCGATCTGTAGGGCAATCGGAAGCACCCAAGTCGTAGAAGCTTATACTCAAAACTTGTCTTCAGATCTTATCGGTCCTCAGAGGACATTAACCCAATCACCGGCTCTCATGCTTTCAGAGCCTAATTTTAAAGCCCTTGAAAATCAGCTATAACAGCGTCTCAATGGTGGCAACATTCATTTTAGCTCTCCACTTCTAAACTTGTGACTAGTAGTTTTAACACCCCTCCCCTATGAAGAAGCATTAAAACTCTGCACAGAAAGAAGCACTTGAAATTAACCCTACATAACAAGACAAAGGGTGAATTTCATATTCAGTTACACCTTGTTGATTATTGAAACGCTCCTTACTACTTAAAATTTCAAATGTCTGCCAGGACTTATAGAATTTTAAGTATTCACCACTGAAAGGTTGGTGAACTTAGTTTGGGTAGTTTTACTATGGTACTGGCGGTAGTAGGGGTGAAGCAGACAATACTGATGAAGATGCAGCCGATTGTGGCACCGACTGCAGTGTATAATCAGTTGATGTAGTCACTGTTGTATTAGCTGCCACGGTGGCAGGTTGGGGGGGGGGGGTGGCATACATGCTGCTAAGGTCAACAGCACTCGCTGTAGTAGTGGGTGTACTGTGTCTATGTTGCTGTCAGCAGCTGTCTCTCATTGCATGGACTTCAAAATAGCCGCTACCTGCAGTCTCGCTTGCATGAACGTAAGTGATAGCTGGCTGTACCCATAGCAGTTGTCCAACTCTTCTTCTTGGATCCAGTTCAGCAATGATTCATAAATCCTGTCAGCGGATTTATGGCAGATGGCACTGGTTTCGATTACATAGATTAGCACTTCCTTTTCCTGTCCAGGCGTCTGAGCCAGACGTCCTCAAGAAATGTCAGAGCCTTTCTGCATTCTCTAAGCTTGGCCTCTAGCCGGCAGCCGGGACTGTAGTTCACTGTAGTCTGCTCATACTGTTCATAGTTATAGTTTATATAATTACACACATAATTACACACACCTCAGGCAATTCACAATCTCCCGCTGGGACAAGTTAATCACATACCGGTACTTGTATCCAGACAATCCCAAAGGCGGCCATTGACAGTGACAAACCAATTCTTGACTTTCACTCTCTTCTTTCCGGAGTCAGGAGTCATGGAGAGTTATGACTTGCGCTCTGCCCAGGTTCTCTACCATGTTAAAAGTCACAGTGACTCATATGTTGACTTTCGGCATGTTTGGAATAAGTCATGAAACTTGGTAGGCTACACAGTTTATTTATAGAGGGACATGCTGCAGCGTTCACAATATATACAAGAAAAACAACTCTCTAGCAAGAGTTCGACTTTAACAGTGAAAATGCACCCACTTTGTATCCACAATATAAGCCAATTCAATTGTGTGATTCACATTTAAGCGAATCAATGCTCGGCGTGCTCTCATGTTGCGGCACGTAAAGCAAAGTCTTGCTCAACACAAATCATGCCTCTGTCAAAGCATAATACAGTAGGCCTATGACTAGTCACGACACAGTAACCAGTTACTACCCTAAGCCTTGTCAGAAGCGCTATTGATTCAGATATTAAAATCAAAAGAAGGTATCTCACCAAAACTAAATGGCTGCATACTGTCTTTCATCTCCTCAGTGATAGGCATAATAAATTATTGGAACATACGTTGGTGCGATGCCGGTCCATCATCTAACACGATGGGCTGCCGTCGAGCCAGCTACAGGAAATACGTTGGCTCAATTGTCTAACCATCTGTACTTGGCCTGCTTTCTGCCACACATCAAATGACCTCCCCCACTGCCATCCTGTAATAAGAACAAGGGGATAGCCCAACCCAGGGTCAACGTTTTCCAACCTGCCGTTTCATTTATATAATGTTAGTTTCTTTATTATGGTATTTGGAAACTAGCTTGATATATTAATATGGGATCGTATATCTTATGAGGAGAAGTCCGGATAAGAATACAGTTCCAAGCTTCTTTATTGATGATTCACAGGATTCAGTCTCATATATAGATGGTAAACATGATAATGGTAGTCTTAGTGAGAACATGGTAGTCTTGTTTATTAAAACACTATTGTAAAAGTCATATGTCTCAATCTCTGTGAGTAGCCGTTTCTGACAGCGGCCGGGTTGACGGCGCACACAACACTGACTGGCTAAGGCCGCACCACCCTACCCTCTCTCTGCATCACATTCCAGGCACATCGCCTGAGGGCTGCGTCCATTGGATTCTAGTGCCCCCACGGATCTGGCCTCCCTGCCATTGTCAGTACGGGGTTGGTACAACGCTTAAACTCAAGCCAAGCTCTGACTGATTAGCTGAATGTTAGCATTGTACACTCTACTTATCATTCACAATTTCAAACTTTAACAGTCACCTAAGGTTTAAATAAAACATCCTTCTGGATTCTGGACAATTTTATAAGAAAAAATATCGTAGTGTAATAATTTAACGATCAATTTGATCAAACTTAAATCTATTATGGTACACGAAGTACTAAAGTCAACTACAAACATATATGTCCAAATACATTACACTGTACACAATAATGCAGTAACTTTATGAAAATAGATAGTTAATCAACATTTTATGTAATTATTCTTGTATACATTGTACTAATCACACTAATATTTCATTCATATCTATAAAATACATAGAGTGGCATAGCTTATGATGCCGTTTATCCATCTATCTATTCTAAAACAAAATGCTAACCTATCTTTTTATAACTGCAACTGTATTTTAGAAAAATATATATATTATTGATACAGAGTGAGCGGTGAAATGTTTCACTTATCATCGAAGTAAAATATACATTTTGTCAATTCTATAATGCTTCACCTATGTCATATAACTAAAATATACATTCATTGTCAACGATATAATCCGTTAAAAAGATAAATCTTTGTATATCGTGAACGATATTTTTCTTCATATATCATCAAAAATAAAATATACCTTTAGTGAACGCTATAATGTTTCACTTATACCTTCTAACTAAACAAACATATGGGTAATATTTTGTTTAACATCCCATCACATAATGATCCTTAAAACATACATATTTTCAATCATAACTAGATTTTTTTTTACAACGTGAGCCACATTTATTAAGGATATTCGATATGTTAGTAAAACCTGTAAAATAAAAATAACAAATGCAATTACACATGCACTATCAAACACTATCATGCTTTATCCCATGTAATGATAATCATATTGTATATATACGGTAACTGTCGCTGTGCCCACTTGGTGGCAGCACTTATAGGACAAACTCCAGTCTTTAGTCACGTCTATCTCTTAATCAGTCTTTTATTTTCAGTTGTCTTGTATAAGCTCATTTTGATGATTAATATTATCAGTCTCAATGTCAATGCAGTATACAAAACCAACTTCGCATATCTATGTTTACTCAACCTATTTCAGTCAATTTTCACATGTTCTTATGTGGCATATATATTAGTATAATATCCATTTTGTCAACACATTCGTTACAGTACTATTCAACAGTCCTCACATTTTTGATCAAATACAGTATAATAGTCAAATCAATCGTTCTATTACGAGTATGACACATATCTTTCTTTTTATATTTCTCGTGTTATCATCACGTTTTAATTAACACAAATAACCCTTTAACTATTAGCAAAGAAAACGTCTTGCCTAATTGTGATTTGCTTGATCATAATAATCTACACAATAGGTCCACCTGTAGTCTTTCTAATACCTGAATACCTTATTTATTCATTCATATATGTAACATCGTTCAATACTTAGTATAATCAACCTTCAGTTTCCATGATTTTCTGAGATCGTGTACCATATCTACTCCTCCAATAACCAACTTCATCCATGCGGTTTTATGACACTCATGTCATTCTAATTTAACATTATTGTTGCACATAAAACATATATCGTGAACATACAAAAAAATTAGTCCGGTATGGATATGTAAGAGGTTAATGAGCTGTGTATGTGCGTGGTTACTCCAGTCCTAGCCATAGCTCGTAGCCATGGGCACGTCAAGATCGCACATCAAGATCGCTAATCAATAGTAACCCTTGTTGTGCAAAAGTAATCTCCGAAAAGAATACATTAATCTAATAGCGAAGTTAAAATTATCCTTATAATCACCTAGAACATAAATATAATACTACATGCAGTTGTTTCAATTATCATATAATATTAGGAGTAAAATTATGAGATTCGATAGTATTTCCACATTGCCAGCATTGTATGCGATAATAATCAATTGGCATAACATTGTTCCTGGATATTTTCTCTATTAAAGTTAATTTGATTAGATAAAAAATTAGATTAGCTCTAGATTCCAAAATAAATCCGCTTTAGTAGGCCTACATATGGAATTTTGTAATGCAGGGTTTCCCCCAAAGCGTCAAAGCATCATGGTACCATGATGCTTTAACCTTTTACTCTGACGCTTCAGTAATTCCCATAATGTAGGCTACAGAAGAAGCATGTCCTGTAGGCCTACTTGTGAGCAGATCTACTGGGGGGGGGGGGGCGAAATTATATTCAGTAGATATAGCTAGGCAGTTTTAGGGATTGTAAACTTTTTAAATATTCTCACATTATTTTTTGGCCTAATGTTACTTATTCAATCGTCACCCGGCCTTTGAGCGTCCCTCTAATTGTCACCCTCCTTCTCGACTTGTAGTCACCATGATTAACCTGTTAACACCTTCAATAAACAAGCGTCACTCCACTGACTAATCACTTTGATTTGTTGCTCGTTGACCCTCTCAGTCCCGCAGCGCATCACCCAATTCGGCCTACTTGTTTTCTTATTTGATGACACCGCTGCAATATTTCTTTCTGACACACCTGACAGATCAGATTCGCTTTTGAATGGACAGAGGTTTTTATACTGGCATGGTCATGATCGACTTGCAAAAAACATTCGAAACAGTCGATCATGATATCTTGCTTCAAAAATTGAAGGCTCTTGGTTTTGATCCTCTGGCCATTAAATGGTTTGAATCATACTTGAAAGGCAGGAATAAAAAAAATGAAATTAATGATATTTTTTCTGACCCTAGAGTTGCTCCTTGCGGAGTACCGCAGGGATCCATTCTAGGGCCATTGTTATTTTTATTATATATTAATGACATGTCTCATGTCAACCCATTCTTTATGCTGACGACTCAGCCCTTTTAGTTTTTGGCAAGGATGTCAACAAAATAGCGGAACAGCTTGGCAATGAGCTTTCTTCACTGAATGGATGGTTGATCGATAATAGACTATCCATCCATTTAGGGAAGACAGACTCAATACTTTTTGGTACAAAGAAAAGACTTGGTCTTTCTTCAGAAATTAATGTTACATGTGGTGAGACCACGTAGCTGCTTACTTTTAAAGTAAGCAGATTGCGCCTTTTGGCTTGGCTGTCAGTGAGTCTGCTTCCAAGACTACATGAGTGAACTGTAAAAAAAACCCACGTCATTGTAGAAACAAAGCTCCTAGCTGCACCCTTCCTTCCTTAAATAAAATTCCATCACCTCAACTTCTCAAGAGCAAAACAGATTTCGAAATAAATGAAATGAATCGGGCTTTAGGCCATCTTTGTGCACATATAGGCTGAACTGGACCAGGAGAACCTCCTGAGGATGGTGAGATGAATAAGATGAAACTGTCTTCCAGACACAGGATTCGAAATTTGAGCCCTGGCGGTCTGAGGCCGAGTACGCTACCTCTCGGTCACGGAGGCTCCCCACAATACTGACTTTTACACGTGGATGGGGAAGAAACATATTTGTTTCCTTCAAACCGCCGAGACCGGGAACCGAACCCCGAACTCTAACAGATTTCGAATTTGCATCTATCGACCAAGTCATCATGTCTGCAACTTATTACATGGGGTGTCTCGTGCCCCTGCAGTGTAAGAATTCGTTGTCCATACAGTCAATATGCGTGTGGAGCAGCAGATTGAAGTAGGCCCCTACAACATTTAGATTTGTCCTCAGAATAAATGGAAATAGACTGGTGAACACACCAACCTATGGTCAATATATGACAAATATTGTGCCTTAATGCGCCGCAGCTTGACAATAAAGCAAACCCAAAACATTTTGTGTTTGCTAGGAACATACTCTCGATTATGATATTGACTAGCATATGTTTATCGAAGTTTATTTTAAATAAGTCCTATATAACCTATACAAATCCTTAATTTAATCAAATTAAATCAACTTTTAATCAAAGTTGTGGCATTCTGGCATTACACATAAACCCTACATATGGTAAACGTAAAATTAGTAGCTAAGTACCGCAGTAATCTAACTTTATCTGAACTTGATACTTAAATGTCTTTCATTTAAAAATATATATTTTTATATTTGTTCAATCTTACGCACTGCTAGAAGAGTATATTTTTTTTGGAACAAAAAACTGGAGATGTCTCCCCTCCAGCAGAATAACCATAAAGATTGATAGTTAATAGATGTAGTGTCAATGGCCTTTGTAATTAATGCTATTAAATGGTTCCTGTTGACAGTAGAGACTATGTATTAAGAGGAATTTATTATCCCGTTTTGGTGCGAAACACATGTCAACACTTCCAGCAAGCAAACACGACGTTGACCCAATGCTGGCTCACAATCTGCGACGCTGGCCCAATATCAAACCAGCACTGGTTCAACGTCTCCTGTTTGCTGGGCTGCGTTCAACCCAGTAAACACAAAACATTATTGTTATGTGTCCTTTGTGGAGTGTTTTGAAATGTTTTGAAAATCTAAGAAACTACAAGTAAGACACTATCTGTTCAAATGAACAGAATTCTTCCCCATAAAATATGTTAGATCTTGGGTTGTAGACCTGCCTAATCATCCCCAATTGCGAAACTACATGCCTCTCAGCATTATGATTCTTTTTACACTATTGTGATTTCTGGAGAGTGGCTGATTGAACAAACGTTGACCCTATGTTGTTTTAATGATGGACCAACGTCGTCACCAGTTGCCCCGCGTGAAGTATAAACATATCTCCCTACATTATACCCAGCAAACACTAGACGTTGAAACAATATTGGGCTAATTCTGAGCCAACGTGGTTTCCAATGGACCAGCGTTAGTCAGCACTAAAGTTTGTTGGGTACCGGCACTCAAAGGTGCCAGTATGTCTGGTTGCTGTCTTTTGTTTGCTCTTCAGACTTTTAGGCCTATTCAAATAAAAAACAAAGGCTGGGTTAATGTTGGCCCGCCATCTGTGATGCTGGCCCACATTCAGTGTGGCGTCAAACACGACACGGTACCCCAATACTGGGCTAATGTGGGCTCAGCATCGTAGACGGTGGGTCGACAATTGCCCGGTATTGGGTCAACGTCTCGTGTTTAACCGCCTGCACAATAGACGGAAAGAACGCACAGACACAAAACTGATCGGACGAACAACAGAGCGGTGAGAGGTAAAGCAATATGTCTCCACCTCTATAGAGGGGAGACATAATTATGGTGGCTATTTATACGTGCTATAGGTAATTTTAAACTTACTTAATATATTCGTTATTAAGTAAGAGTTAGTAGTTATTTGAAGTGATATTCGAGTCAGTAATCTTTTGGTTATTTCGAGGTAGGTTAATTTAGAACGGGCCATATATACTGGTCATCTAGGGGTAATTCGTAAGTAATTAGGCAGAAAGAATAATAGCGGTCATTTAAAGGTAATTTTAAAGTCAGTAATTATGCAGTTATTTGGAGGCAATTAGAAATCTGAAAAAATATAATGGTCACCTGGGGGTTATTCGGCAGTCAGGAAGCTTGCTATTTACTGGTTATTGGGAAGTTATTTATAAGTCAGTATATATAGTGGTTATTTGGAAGACATTTAGAAGTCCTCGAGAATTAGGGCCTACTGGTCATTTTAAAGTAACATAATCATACCAGAAAGCGAACACACAAACCAGTCATTTTCGGGTCAGGGTCTGGTAACCAACCAATGACTTTATACCCCAAAATAATCTCCAAATATCCACCCTATTTTTGGGGGTTAATGCTGTGCGAAGCCCAAGGGCGGCATCTGCTTGCTTTTCGTTTTAATATTTGGAAATGAGTAGGCCTGATTTTTAGTTATGGGATTAACAAGGCCCGTTACCTTCAGGCTGTAATCATCTTTCAAAAGTGGAAATTACACATTTTGTTGAACAGAAATGGTCTAGCTATTTGACCCGGTTTTCTAGATATTACTCATATTAGAGTCAATACCGGTAATTCACATCCTAATTCTATGGAGTTGAAATTTTTTCAGGGCATACAATCTCTCCCTGAAACCGCACATTTTGTTCAAAAGTCGGCCTAATGGTCTAGCTATCTAGTACGGTTTTCCAGATATTACACATATTAACCCTTGAGCTGGTAAGACAGTATATATACGGTTTCAAGCAAATTTCAGCCCAAATAAAATACCACTAAAATGTGTGACATATCATGTGGTAGATGCTCAGTTAATCAAATAATTGAATTTGATAGATGTCTATTTTTCAAAAATGTTATGTTTCGTTCATTTAAAGCTGGAAATTGCGTTAGCAATTCCAGTTTCACATGAATGAAAAATACAATAGGAACAATTCAGCAGGAAAAGGGTTCAAGTAGAAAATGACCACAAGACCATCGCCATTTTAAATTCTATCAACTTGAAATGTTTCAAGGCGTATATATCCCTCCTGAAACATTTTGGTCTATAGTAATGGTCTATCTCTCTGGCACGGTTATCCAGATATTTCGCATTTTGATGGCAATAATTGCTGCATGTTGGCAATTTTCTTTTAAGAGTTGAACAATTTCAGAACATATCCCTCCCTGAAACTGCACATTTTGGTAAATAGTAATGGTCTAGCTATCTGGCACAGGTAGCTAGTTGATATGCATATTAAAGTCAACTCACTCACCATTTTGAAGAAAAAAAAAGATTTGCCACATGTTATTGACGTATGATGCCCATCATTTTAATTTATAGTATTTAATAGTAAGCTATATTTAACTATTATGATGATAATAACCAAAATTATTAAAATATTCACTAAAATGATAAAAATGTAGCGGTTCAAGCTCTTGAGAGTAACATGTGATTCGTGGGCCATTTTGGATTTTGTTTTGATGATACTAGACAAAAAAAACTAAACTAAAACATCCGATAAAATTGTAAAACATAAAAAATAAACGTTTTTATTATCCTAGGCTAATCACACCAAAATCAAATCAGCACAGGTACATGGTAAGGTATTTCCTTTAATCCTTTTAACAATGAACTTCTCACCGCAGAATTTCTGGGGAGGGGGGGTTGAAAAAAATCAGAATATTTTGTAATGTCAGATTTGTCTTAATACAGCAGTAGGATCTTAGCTTATTAGCAAATAATAACACAAGTTGTGCTTTACTGGTCCATAACACCAAGGTCATTTCAAAGTTACATCAAGTTCAAACAATATTGAAAATATCCACTTTTTATCAATTTCAAGCTTGTCATCTTTAGTCATCTACTAACAAAAGCACACTCGACAATAGCCCGCCGCCATTATCGAACTTGAAGTCGTTATTGTGGCCACAAGGTCAAATTATTGACGTAAAATGCGAAAAATGACAATAAATCGGCCATTTTAAAAAATTTTCCAGCCATTATTGAACTTGTCCGAGAACTGGTTATTAGTAACATGCATAACAGATTTGAAGATGATACATGGAAAACTTTTCAAGTTATCGGCCAGAAAGTCTAATTATTGACGTAAAATGCGAAAAATAGCAATAAATCGGTCATTTTCAATTTTCTTTCAGCCATTATTGAACTTGTCCAAGAACTACTTATTAGTACCATGCATAAAAAATTTGAAGAGGATACGTGAAAAACTTTTCAAGTTATCGCGCCCACAAGGTCAAATTATTGACGTAAAATGAGAAAAATTACAATAAATCGGCCATTTTTTTTTTTTCAGCCATTATTAAACTTGTCCAAGAACTACTTATAAGTAACATGCATAACCAATATGAAGAGGATATGTGAAAAACTTTTCAACTTATCGCGCCCACAAGGTCAAATTATTGACGTAAAATGTGAAAAATCGCAATAAATCGGCCATTTTTTTTTTTCGGCCATTATTGAACTTGTCCAAGAACTACTTATTAGTAACATGCATAACCAATATGAAGAGGATATGTGAAAAACTTTTCAACTTATCGCGCCCACAAGGTCAAATTATTGACGTAAAATGTGAAAAATCGCAATAAATCGGCCATTTTTTTTTTTTTTTTCGGCCATTATTGAACTTGTCCGAGAAGTGGTCATTAGTAACATGCAAAACAAATTTGGGAAGGAAACATGAAAAACTTTTCAAGTTATCGCGCCCACAAGTAAATGTTAACGCCGACGCCGACAACGCCGAACTTCAATTGCAATAGCCCACCTTTTTTAATTAAAATTAAAAGGCGGGCTAAAAAGGACTAATGGTGACACATTCTTGGTCGGCTATCATTTCAACATACATTTTTAGGAAATCTGGGGCAGTGCTAATATTTGGAGGGGTAATATCCCCCATGTTTGCCCTTATTACATCCCCTTACTCAAGGCTCAATTGAACAAGCAAAATTACAAATATGCAGCAGCGTGTAGCATGAGCTTGGGCTTCCATCGCAAAAGATTGATGAATAATTGGATATGAAGGTTGACATTGGTTGAGGTTGTGTTTTACTGCATTAATACCGCCCAAAAGAAACGTGGAGGTTATATCAAAGTCATGTAAAATGGACTTTTATCAGTTTACGGGTGATGGGTATTAAATGCGTAAAAAATAGGTGTGAAACTATGCAATCAGCACTGCTGTGATATCTGTCATCTAAGTGTTAATATAGCATTTCAAGCATGATAATGATACCAAAGGAAGGTATTGTTTTATTCCTTGATAACAAAAATATATGGCTTGTTGGAAAAATCAAGTCTCTATCTCAATTATTGAGAAAGCTATGATAATTTTTATGATTTCATGGTCGCCATTTTGAATTCTTCGTCCTAAAAGTATCCTTTAAAAAGCCCAGATATTATTATGGGGTGCTATCCATGCACTTTCAAAATAGAAAAACTTTATCAGCCAAAACAAGGTTACCCCCATGGATGCCGGACCACATTGATTTTACAGACACAAATACCAACAAAATACACTCTGCCCCCCCCCCCCCCCCATATGTCTCGGGACCGCGATAATTTTTTGTCCCTAGATATCTCGGGACCCGCCCTAAAAGGGTCCAACCAAACATGAAGCAGTTCCAACTCCAGCAGAGAGTGACATAGGATTTTGGCGGTAATCTTCGATTTTGTTGTAGAAACTGAAAAACGCCCTCATAAAAATTCCGAGGCAAATTCCCCAGGGTCAATATGCATACTCAGAGGTTTTCGAGTGAGAGCAGAAACCAGAGTGTCAATAACACAGCAGAAGCTCATCCTCTCCTGGATTAAATATTTTATTTAAACGACAAATAACAGTGATTAAGTCGATGTAGCTTCGATATTTCAAGTTTTGAATATAAATAATTTCAGATTTTGCTGGGTAACTAGGCCTTCTACTTGGTAGTAGTAAATCATTGCTTTACGACACTTTTTGGCACAAAAGGTCTTCTCTGCGCTTTCAAACAATTTGACTAGGTCTGATGGTAATCAACTTTCTTATATGAAAGTTGATTACCATCAGACCTAGTCATTTATGTAATAATGAATTGTGAGCTAAATAGTGGTGGTGGCGGCGGCGGCGGACTCAGCAAAAACAATACTGTAATATACTTTAATTTCGCGAGAATGAATTTTCGCGCAAAAACGATTTTCGATCATTTCAAGATATTTTTTTTTCGCGGAATTTTTTTTTCAAGTTGATTTTTTTGGCACGGAGACATGCAATTGTTATCTCGCCGTAACGACGGTCATCACCCTTCCCGTCTGGTAATCACTATGACGCAACGCCGTAAGGAAACATAATGGTATGGTCACCAATTAACTGGAGGGGGGTGACTGACCATTGAGGCTTATTATATCCCTTTGGCACTCCCTGCTCATTAACCCTATCAATCCAACAGGTTATCATTTAATTAATTATTATCCTGCTGCTGATTTACTACATGTGTCGTTTCAGTGAAATATGTCCATATATTTTTTACTTTAATTTGACTTTAATACATAGATTTGAGGGTAACTGTGGTCAGTTAACTAAAATCCTTAGAAAAACACATGCAACGAAACGCGTCCACAGCTCTCCTAACAACAGTCTGTCTCTAGTGAACACAAAGCGTTGATCCAGTGTTGGTAACATGCTGGCCAAATGTCTTCGCCGCTGGCCCAGTATCACGCCAGTACTGGATCAACGTATCCTGTTTGCTGGGTCATAACCCCTCAACTTGACATAAAAAGATCAACGTTGACATCAATACATCATTAAACCCATTCATGCCCGCTGGTTAATAGCAGCCATCGAATAAATCACACAGAAAACATACTATATTATCAAGGGCTTGGTACAGCAGGTTTAAAATAAAATGTGAATAAAATAAAAAATATTAGTATTAACTTATGTTTTTTGTCATAATAAAAATATATTTTCCATGTTGTCATTCAGTCGTTGTCATTCAGTCATTTTAATATAAATGCTAGGACTTAAACTTTCACAAGTTAACGTGACCAGCACACGATTGGATTACGTAACTACGGTCGACTGCACAGCGGCAGTCACACCCTTTAAAACCCAGTCCCAAAGTTCGCAAAACACTAATGTGGAGAACAATATTTCGCTTGGAATATGATTTCGCGCTCACGGTCCTTGCGAGAAATGCATCAAAATTAATTCCACGCGAAATAAAAGTATATTACAGTAAGTCTCCACACATAGTATGTGGAGAGTTAAAAATATTTGGTTAGTAAATTCTACTAGGTCTTATGGAATCAACTTTCATATGTAATAATTGACAAACTAATAAATCATTCTTTATCTTTAATTCAGCGTTTATATCATACATGATTTTGAAGGAAAGCTAACATAAATTAGTCATATATATAACCAACTTAAAATTAGTGAATTGCATAAGAAAATTATCTTTGCAAAATGTAGTTCGTTTGCAATGGCATTCATTTAGCCATATTAGAATTGGCTTACATGTGCATTCGTTAAGACTATACAGAATTAATGTACAAGCTATAAAAGTAAAATCCTTATTTATACCGTGAAAAATTAAAAAATACCCTTATCCAAAAAGTTATTGGATACAATCTGATAACATAATAATAAAAATACAGATCAGTAGAATGGCATTGAAATTTACAGGCAGCACAAAAATGTCTTAATTTACAAAATCTACAAATGAATATGTACACAAAAAAACATGTTCCCCAACAAGCCCCTAGTTTAGTTGTAAGACAATGAACAAATAAAACATTAGTAGTACATTACCATGAATGGTTCAATTTTCTTTGAATCACATGATGATGGAACAATAACGTTTTTATTACTATAAATATATTAAATTGCTTGTGGAATAATGATTGTATAGGACAGGACAGTTCTAGGCTGGGTGATATGCTGAATTTTAATCACATTATACCATAGGATAACATTGAGCAGGACTACAGCATGAAGTTACACCCATTTTTCCTGTAATGAAAATGTTCCAATTTATTCAACCTGTGAAATTATCTCTGCATATAGAGCACAAGTACTTGATCAGAAACACACTTATTCCACATACGATCCATCATACACCAACTCGGGTCACCGTGGTAACATACTTCATAATGCCGCCATTTTGAATAACCCGGGTTATGCGGTGACAGAATATCTAATGTCTAGAATCAATGTTTAGAATCAGAATAAGACCTAAATTCAGTGGGGATTGATAACTATTTTTCTACCACGAGAACCCAGTTCACAAAATTTCAAAATAAATTAATAAATAATGAAAAATGGCTGAAAGTACCAAGGTCACCCAGGTTGGGATGTGAGGGATCATATCAATGATAGATCACCATTAATGTGCCGTACCTATAAACATATTGATGTTAAATGGTGGCAATAAATTGAAGCATATGTGACTTTCACATAATTATATGTAGGTAGTAAGCAGATAAAGTTATTACTATTAAATAATATTATCCTATATATAATATAAACCTTCTCCTCTAAAAATCTGACACTACAATTTAAAAAAAAAACAATTTAAAAATAATGTTCAGCTCAACATCGTACGGGACTGGAAATTCTGAAAATTACATTCAATATTATGATTTGAATCCATAGACATGAAGACAAGCCACAATAATCAGGAAATAAAACCATAAATTAGATGATACAGAATATGTACATACTGAACATCAAAGCTACATACATACACTAGAATCTGAATTGTGTACTTCAATTCTTTCAAAACAATTCGTGTAAAACAAAACTAACATTTTCCTCAATTTGAGAATTTGCATATCATGAAATTGGTAGAAGTACCCTAACTAACAAAATATCATCAAATCAGGCATGATAAGAACATTTATTGAATTAGAGATAAATTGAAAAAAAAACAATTGGTGGAATCCCTATGAATCAATAATTAAATAAATAAATAAACATTTGGTCCACTATATTGTTATGGCTGCACAATGATATATGGTGAGCGTGAAAAAATGAGATCACACCTCAGGTTCACAAATCTGTTGGACGCTAAGCATGCCAGTGAAATTGCTGTAATATTGCTACAAAACATTACTGATATAAAGTGACATAGCGACACAATCATACTAAGAAGCTGGATTAAAAATACTGATTTTTTATGATTTTAGCCTGATTGTGTCGCTTTAACAAAAAAATATCAACAATATTACTTACAATGAAAGTGCCTACCCAAAAAAACAGAAGATGTTGACCCAATGCTGATATAATGTTTTGGCTAGTGTCCTTGTTTTCAATAATTTGATATGAAAATGAACAGATCAATTGAATTCAAACATTCATTTTTTAACCATTACACCACTAAGAACGACAATAGTCATTTTTATTCTGTTTTATTAGCAGGGTAAATCAATGTTATTGAGAAGGAAATGAGTGCTTAAACATCAATGTTTGATCTTAAATTAAACAAATATGAGTAATTTAGCGAGACACAGCTTCAAGTGGGCGAAAATGTAAATTATTTTATTTAGCGCTTTAAGGTTTAGTTACTTTTGATCATTTAATTGATTCGGATTCGGATATTATTTGCAATTACAAATGCAAAATGATTTTACAGTTAAAAGGCGAGTCGGAGATGACTCTGTAAGTCTTAAGTTAAATAATGAATCTTTACTATCATGTTAGCACATGTTTATGTACAGTATGCAACAGAGTGACTACCCCCCCCCCCCCCCCCCCCGCAGACCACGATAATTGGGCAGCTTTCTAAGTTTGTAGTTTTTGTTGCCATGAAAACAACAAATTCATTGTCAACAAATGAATGGTCTGAAACAATTTAGCTTCGATATATAAATGTGTACCTGGATTGTAAAATACAACAGAAGTAAAAGTGTAGTGAAAGGCATCAATATTTTCTCCACTGTGGTAGAATAATACCCTCTATAATTAGAAGGTAGCCCATCAAGCAGCAAATGGTGATGACATTACCCCCTGAGGAAAAATCCTCCACAACACCACACGCTATGTACAGGGTATGAACATGTGACCTTTTAGGGAATATATAACACAGATTCCAAATAAATGAGCATATGTAAACTACAAGCAAAGGAACAAAAATAAGCTAAATTCTATCTGAAGAATGTACCACCGATGGCCACCACAGCCATCGTTCACAACAACCAATGGTCAAGCAGTTTCCTGAATCAAATACGTAGCCACAAATAACAAAATAATTGAATTTCAGACAAAGGATTTTTTGTGATACATGTTGTTGAGGGAATATGTACTGATTTAACAAATAGTTGAGCATCTTACCATTGAAATAAAAATCGTTATTCTCAAAGTTTATATTTTCCGTCAAATGCACAAGGATGCTGACCTACTTCTAATCAGAGCAGTTTTTCTTGTTTTCTTGACCCTAATATTGCAATAAATGTTTTCGTGAAAATTCCCACCACTTCCCATGCTCTTTGCTGTATTTTATTGTGGTGGAAAAATCACACCACTAGAAAGTCATGCGGTAGAGTACACCTAATGTACACAAGATGTACAGCCTAGCATTCTCTTTGTGTTGTAAATACATATTGTTTAATATTATGCTTGTGGACATGCTCAACAATGCTTAATGCCTTATTTTGTTGCCTTGAGTAGCAAATATATACTTCTTTATGGAAATCGCTTATGTGCATTGATTTATATGAGTGTGTGGACATGCTCAACAATTTGTATGAGTGGCAAATAGTGTTTTTATAGTTTCTCACCATTGTACATGGATTAACAGTTTTCACACAATGATGAATTGCTGTGTATACAGCCTTTAACACCCAGTTTTACCTCTCTTATTATTGGAGGGTATAGCCATAAATTTATTATGGGCAAATAATTAAAACACACTTGGTTAACAGCTTCAAATGAAGTGCTACAGATCATTCCACAAACTTTAGTTGAAACTATCCATGAAGAATGAATCATTAATAACAATAATTGATTACAAATTATTTGTTCGGCAAAATCCCCTGCCTCGACCAAGTGATGGGAATAAAAAAATGTTATGAAATGTGATCAACAAATAAGAATGTGTATAAAATTGTATTCATAGTAGGTCAGAAAGAAGGTCAAAGGTCATAACCCCCGAAGGTCACATCTACCACCACACAAAGGGATGTGTGTGTGCAATATGAAAGAGATATGCTACAGAGTATGATATGCTACGGAAATGAGAATGTTAGTCCCCAAGCTATTTTGGCTCAGAGATATAGGTCAGAAAGTAGGTCAGACAATAAGAGGTCATAACCAGTTTACACCCTATAGGTGATGTGTGCATGCGATATGAAAGGATTCCAACAACAGGTCACAGAGATATGTTCTGGAAATGGTCTTAACTATATTTTGGCTCAGAGATGTAGGAAAATAGGTCATACATTCCAAAAGGCACATCTACATTCGTAGGTTACATTCGTAGGTGATGTGTATGTGTCAAATGAAATTAATCCTGGAAACTGAGATTTTTAGTCCCTACATTATTTTGGCTCATAGATGTAGGTCAAAATGTAGATTAAAGGTCATAATCTCCGAAAAACATGTTCCGGAAAAGAGCTGTCTGGGTTAGAGAGTCTCCAAGCATTTTGTCTCAGAAATGTAGGTAAGAGATGTAGGTCACAGGTCATGACACTCAAAAGGCACTCATAAGTAGGCCAAAATTTCAGCCTTTAAAGGCTTACCAGAACGACCGAGCGAGGACACTTTTAAGTTGTTTTAGTGTAAAAGTAGCCTCCTGAGTCAGCCATAAAAATCACATTATTATCTGGAAATTGGTTATTCAGTTCTAAGACAACGTCACAGGTGGATATAATGCCCATACGGTCATGAGAAAAAAAATCATGGAATGTTTTTTTTTACGAATTGTTTGAAAAGTTCATTAAAGGCTTAGACGCTCTATAGTAATATATTCTTAATCAGATATTTTTAAACTATTTTCATTATGCCGTATTCTGAAAAAGGAACAACAATGCATCTGAGGTATATATGATGGTCTTAATCGGGAGAAGTGGAAAGTGAACAGGTGGGGTTCAGATTCCAATGTGTTCAATGAATGGAACATTTCCAGTCAAATGTAGCACTGCCAGCATCTAAGACTTAATGAAAGGCCAGCAAGGCAGAGCAAGCTGCAATATTACTAGTTTAAGTCTGTAATTGATAATTTTAATCTCCCAGATGGATATCACTCAAGTGTGGAGATAAATATATATGCAAAATACATAAGTAATATAGTTGATATAAAAGAAAACAAATGTGCACAAATAATAGTCAATACATTTGTGAACATTTTGAGTTTAACAAAAAACACAGATCCTTCAAACAATCATGAAAACTGAAAAAAACATACACTTCTGGCAGGTGGTAGAGACAAAGAAATTACATACATATATTATGTGGAAGTTGAATCATATTTCCTGTATACATGTACATTTCGGACAGCTTAAACAATGATTTCATGGTGGTATTTGAAGTAGGGCTGTATCACACAAGTTTCGACTAGACTAGACATATATCACGACCAATGAACAAGCACATTATGTTAGGCCAATGTAAATTTGATTTTGGCCCAATGCTAGTCATAAGACTAATATTGATTCAATGTGTAAACCAGCATGACATGTTTGCCGCGAGTAACAGTCATGCTTTAGGTAATAACAATGTAATTAAATTCGGGAGAGCTGGGGTGTTTTCATTGTTCAATCCATGATGGTTTCTCTGTGTTTGGTAACTTCAGTTTTATATTGAATTGCTTCAGAGTTGTCTCAAGGGCATTTTGGTTCCCGGAGAAATAGGAAGCAATAGCATTATGAAACAGAAGTAGCTGCTTGTGCATCACCTTCACCTGTGAAAAAACAACAACATAATTATATCACTGTCATTCAAAATATTTGGAAACAACAACATTTAACAGAACACAGCAAGGAGCACATCATCATATCACACAACAACAACGACACAAATAATTGTCTGGGCTACGTCAACTCACATATTACCCGGGTAAATAGTTTTTTCGATAAATAGGCATTTTTCATTCCATGTACTGTTATTGGACACACCCTTCAAATCGGGTAACCAGAATGTATACATCACTTTTCTCACTTGGTAAAGTGGAAAAAAGAAAATCAAAAGCTAAAATGTTTGGTTAAAAGATAATGTGAAATAGCTAGTTTTAACAAAATAGTGTAAAAATAAAATGCATTTCAACATGCTTTGCTGAAGTATGTTTACATATCACCGGCATTCTTTTTATTTTCACTGAAATATTTACTCTTTTAAGTTATGGTTTGGTAGCTTGAATCACATCTCATACAACTGTATGTTTTATATGGTTAAATACATGACACCTCAACCAGTAATACTAATCTCAACACAAATCCAATGCCCTAAAAAAATGAATGACCTACCCATTTGGATAGATTCAGAGGATGCTATATCAGGGAATTGAATGTTGTACTCTTGCATGAGTTCCCTGACACCACTCATATTCCCAGAAACATAGTGTGACACAGCTTCATGCATCTTAAACATCTCTCTTCGCCAGACGGTTATCTGTGCCAAACAGGCGACTAAATTATCACAATTTGTTTGAGTTAATTTTTCTCTCAGACCAGAAACATAAGTCAAATATGAATGCAAAATTTGCAAAGTTCTTAGGAGTACTTTATGTACAATGGAATCAGCTGAGGGAAGGTTCAGGGGGTAAATGTACAAGTTGGCTATATAGCTCAAGGCTTGATATCATACTAAAACCTCTACTTTATTACTTGGTATTGTTAGAATTACACAACCTAGAGTTAGGGTAGTTTAATGGTGAGGGTGTTTCATTAATGGTGAGTGCTTCATCAGTACGCTTTAGCCCACTGGAAATTGATTTCCAGGATTGGAAGCAGTTTCTTTTTGAAGTCAGGACGGGGATTTCAGTACATGTATATGCACAAGTCATGTAGATGATGACGTATATCACATCTTCAATATTTCGACCACAGTCAACACAAAAGTTGGACTTGACATGCTCTAGCTCCTGGCCAAAGTCACACATTGACTCCGCTTCAATACAGGCTTATTGAAATAGTTTGTGTACAGCCATGCAAGCACACGACACTGCCCTGGTAACTCTTCAATACGATAACTGCTACTATCTATATTAAGTTACAATTATTAATGTCATTACGGGGCGGACGTCGTGTGTGATGTTATGTATTGAAAGTCCATCCAGCCCAGAAAGAGTGCACATTTGCAGTCTTAATCTTTGCACTTCACCTGGACTTCATCTATTTTTGAATCAATATGCATCTTTATACTGCTACAACTTTTACACAAATTGAATATGGTATATTTATTTTAATAATTGTTGAACGTAGAGAAGGTTTTCCACCAATAATAGACTAAAAAAATTTCATGTTTTCTATTTTTACTTTGCACGCAATTTTGCTGAAAAACTATATTTTCTTTCTGCAAAATACTGGAAAATATTATGTTTTTGTCCACCTTTAAACTTAATTATTTAAAAACTAGTCATAATTACTTACATCAACTTTTAACAAAAGTGCGCCTTTTTTACAATATCATGCTGCTAATTGTTTGTTCTGCCTTGTATATATACTAGTATCCTCGTGTAGTTCACAAGATAATTAAATAGCTATTCTTAATAAAAAAGATTAGAGACGTTTCTTTGGAAAACAGGAATATATGTTGATATCTAACATTTACAAGTGACTATACTATACGGTAGGACTAGTAATCATTGAAGGGGGAGGCGTGATTTCAACAATAATGTAGCGCTATTTAAGAATCACACTTACAACACCTCGTTCTTCGCAGCTAAGCCCCAGGAAAGACACGGCATTGAACCAATGGTGGTATAATGTTGGGCCAACGTTGATGACTGTGTACTAATATTACTATAGGTTCCATTTCTCGTGTTTGTTGGGACGATCGATCGGTATTTGCACAATATTGGCCCAATTGCGTAGACACTTAGCCGACATTTCCCCAGCACAGGACAAATAATGCCACTTGAGTGAACAAGTATAGTTTATAACTGTTCTCTTATACACTGTAAAGCAGTTGAGACTCGATGTGGACTAAGCTATATTAAAACTGCCATAGCTCATACAACTCAGTACCAATGTTGTGTAAGTACCAAAAAAACACGACGGCGAGAGCGCGACGTCTGATCTACCGTGAGCTTATAATGTCGGGCCAACGTCCAAGACATTGGGCCAGGATTTAACCAGCAAGTACGTAGGATTAACACGTGTAGTAACAGTAGTACTGTTCAAACAAAGATGACGAAAGTAATTAGACGGCGAACATAACCTTTTAACTGCGGGACTATTTTTTAATATCATTAAAATTATAAAGCGGTTCATCCAAAAAAAAATCGGAGCGCTTCACATACTAAAAACAACAAAAAATAAAAGTAGACAAAATTATGCACAAGTTTACAAGACGTCAGGTGTCTAGCGAACTAAACTATCTTGAAATGTACAACATATATACAATGTGTCAGGTCACCAGTAAGCAGCAGGTCAGTCAAATGAATGCTTTTTGATTTGTAATTTTTTTAATATGTGATTACCGGTATGTAGTTTGTCATTTGAAGCGAAAATTTGAGTCAGCAATTATAGCTGCAAATTTGAGAAAAATATAATTGAACGCGTTAGTGTCGCGTAAGGGTTAAAGGTGTGAGGTTACATAACGAGTCCATTGTAGGCCTACGTCAGCTTTCTATAACCCTTTCCGTGATGACGGACTAAACTAATAATAGGCTAATTTATCAGCGTATACCTGAGCTGAATCGTGTAAGGCTATACATGTATTATGGTAAAGCATTTGATTTGAAAAGCCAACAGGCACTTCTGTTTACTTTACAAGTAAGCAGATACTGTCTTTCGGAATTTCAGGGCAGAATTGCGATCCTTGTACCTTTAATAGCCTTGATCTTTTCCATGACACAACGTGTGTTCAGGCTCATTTAAACGTGTATTACAGGCGGCACTGGTCCAAAATTTTACAATCATTAGGACTACTGCAAGTTTTTAAGCTAGCGTGTTTTGCAACGTAAAGCTTTAGACACAGACAATTTGTATACTAGTATGTACTTATTTATGCATTATGATTCGCCAAATATTAGGCCTACATGTAGCATACAACACTTTGTACACTGATAGGAAAATACAATATTATACTATTGGCTGGGACATGGTATCCGATATGCAATCTCAATAATAGGCCTGTCCCATAAAATATTATTTTCACCACTCATATATATCTATATGTGACCCGACCTGGCAAAATGAATCGTAAGTCGCATATTTAAATATACGAGTTATTAAAATATCCCGCACCTACACAAAATTACCTTTAAAATGGTATATCACACAACTCTGTAGCGTGTTTAACTCCGAAAATATAAGTTGACAAACCCAGAAAAATATGAAGTCTGAGTTGCGTCATTTTGAGAAAATAGCATTTGAAGTTCAGAAAGGCATTTTGTGAAGTCTTAGATAAAAACACAATATTGTATTAAAATAAAATAAATAGAAAAAATATACATTTCCACTCCATTTTCTTAATAATCGTTTGCCAAAGTGTGACTTGAAACTCATGTTGCCTGATCGGGTCACATAAATCAACATGAAGTAACATATATTATAATCAATTATTTATTTACTAAATGTCATGTAATTAATTAGAGTTTACAACCAAAGTACTCGGTACTTGAAAAGTACTTGTACTTGTACTCAAGTACTTTTGAAAATCTAGTACTTGTACTTGTACTCGTCATTTTTTCAAGTACTTGTACTTGTACTCGAATACTTTTGTCCAGTACTCGCCCCAAGCCTACCTACAACCCGTGTAGGCCTACAGTAGTGGCCAGTAGTCACTATACAGGCAAACTGCACAGTAACTGATTATGCCTACCATATATGGTGATGACAGAGGTAGCTGGCGAGGTCGCAGTTCACAGTCACGTGGTCACAGAAACCAAGTTATCAGACGAGATGCTACAGGCATGCTGCATGTAGTGCTGTCTCTGCGGAGCGATAGTGAATGATTTCTCTGATCAATCGTTTTTTATCTAATTTATAACATAGGCCTAGGCAACAACTCATCTCTGAGAGTTTTGACAGCTCGATCAGGGCGGTCAGCCACACACCACACATAGATGCTGCGCATATACATCATATCACGTGGTGTCTGGTGGCGGCGCGGGCTTAACCAGTGTTAACCTGCCAACACAATTGTAACTGCAGCTGTAGACCACACATCATTGGCGTTGAGTTCGTCGAAGACATGATCATCGGGCCACATGATCTATATATATAGGTTCCTATCTCAGTTCAAGTAAGACATATCATGACATATAGTAATAATGTACTCCAGACTGCTCGACTTTGAAAAACGCTAGGCTTACTTGAAAAGTCATAAGCCTAGGCCTATACCGGGGGCCTATATCATGGCTCTGTCATTGCTTGTTTGTTTACTGAACTGTCAGAAATAGACAGGCCTACATCACATGATCATCACATGACATGCATGATCCATGATACCACGCTAAGCAGTGCTAAGTGTGGGCCACAGTGGAGAATTGTTGAATGACAATACTGCATTTTAAAGTTGTTTTGGCGGCGATATTTATCAAAATAAATATCAATAATAGAAAAACCAGGCCTTATAGCCAATTTTATAGTCTGGTTACTTCGAAGTATGTACCTTTAAATCTGTGAGACACGAGGAACTAGTAGTTGGCTGGAAAGATTGATTTATCCAGGACCATGACAGCTATTTCGCGGTGACGTCATCAGGTAGTGAATACGATTTTGTTACCACCCTATTGCGGCTCCTTTGCTTTGATGATAGTATTCCCATTATAACATGTATAACCACTTTCAGAATTTAGGATAAAAAGTTATAATTAGTTAAATGAGGTAAAAATATCAGGTTGCCGCCACAATTTTAAGATTTTCAAAGAAATGATAAAGATATGCCCAGCACACTCTCATATTTTTTCACTGCAGTTATCATTCCAATGCAGTTACCAATCCAGGAGAAGCTCAACATTGTAAACAAGACTATCAATTTAGACAGAGATAGACACTTTATGTTTGCTTAAATTTTTATTTTTTAAAAAAAACTTCAATTGCAATTTGCAAAATCCAAGTCATATAAGTGGTGAGTCAGGATCTAACAAGACACAACCTAAACCAGGACTAAGATTTATGACCAGTTGTGTCAAATGTTCAGTTTTATCACTGATACCACAACTTCAAACTATTGATCTATTGTGGTTATCTTAGATTCCCATTTTTATTGCACCTTCTCGCCACATCACTATGTTTGAGCATACTTGACAATCAAACTGCAAACAATAATATCATTAATATGCTTCAATTCTGGCAAAAATGATATTAATTCATTGTTTGATCAATGTGTTTCTGTGCACACTGCTATGTTGAGCATACGGGAACCGTGGTAGACACTAAAATCATGATGCTAAATTTTTTTGGAAAAGAATTTATTCCCAGATTTTTTCAATATCATCTGATTAAGATGACAATGATGCATCATTTGTTTGACTTTGAGGTTGTAGCCCCCACACATTACCTCATTTATTCACTATCATGGTATTCCACTCCAAGCTGATGTCTCTATTTGCTGTTTTGGTTATTTTAGGCAATACAATTTAGTGCTGTGAGTTTTCAGTTGAATCTGGGATATTTATGACAGCTAAATTTGGAAAATGCTGTTTGTTTTCTTTGTCAACAAGGGGGGGGGGGTATCCTTCCAGTCCTTCAGAAGTACTATGTGGGGGAACCCCCCCACCCCCCCCTTGACAGAAAAGCCAATACTAATAATAATATCATCAAAACTAGGGTACTCAAGGAGGTAAGGCTGGAGCGGCAGTTATCCTCAGGTGTCCGAGGTCCAAAGGACCCAAAGTGCAAAGGACCTATCTGCCCTGTGTGATAGATCTATATCATGTATATATATTAAAAAAAAAATGAGATCATGACATAGAACATTTTCTGGTTTCTACGCGAATTATCATACAGTGAAACTTATAAAAAACACCAGTTGTCGACAGCGTTGTTGAAAATATCAGAGTGAGTGACAAAGTCATTGAGGATGGGGGTGCATCTATTGAAAACAAGTGCATGCACTTATATTCAAACATAAAATAGTTTCAAAATACTCCAAAAATGTGCAATTTTCATATATAAGAGCATGCACGTCTATGCGCGGGGATAAGGTATATGTATGCTATATTTTACATAGGTCCAGATTGCTTAATCATTAAAATAATCAGTAAACTTTAAAACATGAAACACACAATACACAGCAAACAGTACACTACAGCAATCATAAACAAACTGAAAATTATAGGAATTCTATGCATTATACACCTGTGCAGTGCCTCACTTTTATTTTTGCCAATCATATTAAAAAAATGTATTTTATTTCTCCAAGAAAATGGATAGTGCTCCGCAGTTAAGTTTTAAATAATATACAAAGCAGGATGGGTAATAAAAAACATTTATTTACATAAGAAATATAACTATTAATGCTAGCTTTCTCGATATTTCAAAGTTTGTTTTAATCAAGCAGGAGACAAGTTTAAACATGTAGGAGACGATGATCCATGCCAATGGTCTATCTTCCAGAAAAATTAAACAAGTCTTCTCAATTTACTCACAATTAAATTTTTAATCACAAACAGTAATCAAAGTAATAGTCTAAAATGAATTTGAATATTTTGATAAAATTTCAGGTTGTTCGTTCACATGAAAAAAATAAGCTCTTTAAAACTAAAACAGAAGCAAACTTACGGCCATTCCCACAAGGTCTGGTAAACCATTACACAGGGACTGACACTAACACTGGCCTGAGGCCAGTAAAGATAAATATTAAGGGTCAGTAAATTACCAGTAAGATACTGGTGGCTAATAAAAAAATACCAGACATCCTGATTTATTTAATTTTTGCAAAACAAGTCAAAATTTACCAGCTAGTCTGTATTAGTAAAAACGTTGATTAATAATATTTTATGTAATTGTAGGCCTGCAATATAGTTACGTCATTTTTTGGGGTGATATAGTGTACGGTAAGGACTGGAGGACAAGGCTAAGGGCCAGTAATTATCTTTAGTTACTGGTCCTTTGGGCTACCGCATAGCAGTTATTCTCAATCCATGATTACCCAAAACAATGGGAGCTTGACATTGTAAGCATGATTGTCAACACAGTCATCCACATAACATCAGGCCATTAAATAAACATACCAGTATTTTAAAAATAATTGGTCGTTCGCTTTGAAAACCACTTAGTAGGCGCTACTGGTTGTCAGACACAATGGTTGGTTGCCTCGGACAACTGGGCATGCTTTATTTTGAAGGCTGAGGATTATGTGGCTGATTGTTAACTCATTTGTTTCATAGCAAATCATGAATAGGAAACCTGTGCAACATTATTTTCTCAATGCACATGTAAATACACACAGTACTCCTATCTATACAAATCAATTTCGGTATGGGATAATTAGACTTCCCCTTTTTTCACAAAAGTTCGGAAAACTCAAAGATATGTATAGCACTGCATATAGATTTTTAACATTATTCCCAATGTAATGGACATATGATATGCTGCATTTCCATTATCTATGGCAGATGAATTAGTGTCACAATCACAACTAAAAACAAGCCTGATTTCTTCATAATAATAGTGTATAATTTCATTAAAAAATAGATGCACAAAAAACATCAAAGTATTCCCAGAATGAGCCTCTTTTCTGGACAAGAAGATATATTATTTGTTGCCTGACCAGTAGAGAGCTAACTTAAAGCGACACAATCATAAACAAGAGGCCTGAAGTCCTATATCATCCCCCGCCATTAATTAGGTTAGAGTTTTTGCGGTCACAAATATTCAAAAATTTCAGTAAAATCACTTGCACATTATTTCTGACTTCAATTTTTGAGTTTTTGCTCCCACAAAATATTATGAAGCTCATGCATGGCGGCCATTTGAATTTCTGTAAAAACCTTGAAAAAATCACATGCACATCTCCATTTCGTGGGGAATGTGATTGTTAAATTTGAATAATTTTCGACTTTAGGTTTTTGAGTTTTTCGACCCTCAAAAAATTGAAATTGATCCGTGGCTGCCATTTTGAATTTCAGCAAAACCTTAAAAAAATGGGATAAAAAAAATCACCTGCACATCTCCATATTGTGAGGAATGTGATTCTAAAATTTGAATAATTTCTGACGTTGAGTTTTTTGCGCCAACAAAAAAATTTGAAGTTTACTTCTGGTGGCCATTTTGAATTTTGTTAGCATAGATCTTTGAAAAATCACTTGCACATTCACATGTTGCTAGGAATGTGATGTTAAAATTAAAGAAAAAAATTGACCAAACTAATTTTTTGAGTTTTCGCGCCCACCAAAAAATTAAAGTTGATCAGTGGCTGCCATTTTGAATTTCAGTAAAACCTTGAAAAAGTCACCTGCACATTTCCATATAGTGGGGAATGTGATAGTAAAATTTGAATAATTTTTGACTTCAAGTTTTTGCTCCCACAAAATTTTTTTGAGTTGACCTCTGGTGGCCATTTCGAATTTTGGTAGCATGTTTAAACAAAAGCACACTCATAGTCCGCCGCCATTATTGAACTTTTATTGCTTGAACCATTATTGCAGCCACAAGGTCAAATTATTGACGTAAAATGCAAAAAATGACAATAAATCAGCCATTTTGCATTTTTTTCCAGCCATTATTGAACTTGTCCGAGAACTGGTTATTAGTAACGGTATAACAGATTTGAAAATGATACATGAAAAACTTTTCAAGTTATCGCGGCCACAAGGTCAAATTATTGACGTAAAATGCGAAAAATCACAATAAATTGGCCATTTTGATTTTTTTTTAAGCCATTATTAAACTTGTCCAAGAACTACTTATTAGTAACATGAATAACAAATTTGAAGAGGATACTTGGAAAACTTTTCAAGTTATCGCGCCCACAAGGTCAAATTATTGACGTAAAATGTGAAAAATCACAATAAATCGGCCATTTAAAATTTTTTTTAGCCATTATTGAACTTGTCTAATAACTAGTTAATAGTAACATGCATAACAAATTTGAAGAGGATACGTGAAAAACTTTTTAAGACGTGAAATAAGTCGGCTATTTTGAATTTTTTTTCTGCCATTATTGAACTTGTCCGAGAACTGGTCATTAGTAACATGCATAACAAATTTGGGAAGGATACATGAAAAACTTTTCAAGTTATCGCGCCCACAAGTAAATGTTAACGCCGACGAACTTTAATTGCAATAGCCCACCTTTTTTAATTAAAAGTAAAAGGCAGGCTAAAAATCGCAATAAATCGGCCATTTTGCTTTTTTTCAGCCATTATAGAACTTGTCCGAAATCTGGTCATTAGTAACATGCATAACAAATTTCTGAAGAATACATGAAAAACTTTTTATGTTATCACGCTCACAAGGTCAAATTATTTATGTAAAATGTGAAAAATCGCAATAAGTCAGCCATTTTGATTTTTTTATAGCCATTATTGAACTTGTCTAAGAACTACTTATTAGTAACATGCATAACAAATTTGAAGAGTATACATGAAAAACTTTCCAAGTTATTGCGCCCACAAGGTCAAATTATTGACGTAAAATGCGAAGGTCCAATTATTGTCGTAAAATGTGTAAAAATCGCAATAAGTCAGCCAAATTGCTTTTTTTATAGCCATTATTAAACTTGTCTGAGAACTGCTTATTAGTAACATGTATAACGAATTTGAAAAGGATGCGTGAAAAACTTTTCAAGTTATCGCGCCCACAAGGTCAAATTATTGAAGTAAAAGGCAAAAAATGGCAATAAGTCGGCCATTTTGAATTTTTTTTTCGGCCATTGTTGAACTTGTCCGAGAACTGGTGATTAGTAGCATGCATAACAAATTTGGGAAGAATACATGAAAAACTTTTCAAGTTATCGCTCCCACAAGTAAATGTTAACGCTGACGATGCCAAACTTCAATTGCAATAGCCCATCTTTTTTAATTAAAATTAAAAGGCGAGCTAAAAATCACTTGCACCTCCCCATGTTGCTAGGAATGTCATGTATATTTTCAAAAAAGATTGACCAGTAGTTTTTGCGCCCACAAGAAAACGTGATGCCGGACGCCAACCGTCGGACAGAATCCTGGCGGACTAAAATCCCCCTTCCCCTACGGGCGAGTGATAAAAAATCAGTAATTTTATTTTGGCTTTTTAACTCTTACACTGCTGCATAAAATTTGCAGCATGTGTGGTTTCCAACTGAGTAATATCTGGCACGTTTTTTCTTCAAAAAAAACATCTGATGGACAACTGATATTAAAAACCATTATATTACGAAATCAGTCCGTTGGCTTTAAAGTGCAAATAGAAAGACACCACAAAACAAAAAAAAAAAATTTAGAATTAACTCGTGCTTTGTTTATTTTGGGCGACGATAGTCGTCCATAGCAGTGTAAAGGTTAATATGACAGTAACTTTAGCTTGTTTCAATTTTCATTATATATCGACAGTATATTACATTGTAAGCAGAAAAGATAAAAAAATCACTTAACCTTTTCAAAAACTCATCTTTATAACTGACTTAGTTGTAATTTTCAAAACAATTGGATGAATGCCAAATATTTTTTTTCAACTTTAAATTCATAGCTGACCTTATTTTCTTCCAAAAATTTGAGTTTAATGCTGACATCAGCCCTCAACCGTTCAAATTTTTCTTTGTGACAGGAAAACTTTCTTTGACTCTCTTCAATTCGAGCTACAGTGGTTGAATCTCGTGGACCAGTCTGCAATACCTCCAGGTCAGTGCGGTATGCATCATATTCAACCCTGAAAAATAATAATAATTAGATATCTGTATGTTGAAGAAATGTGACTACATAACAAAAATGAGAAAAATCTGATACATAATCAACTAAATGAGTAGAGATCTAGACAAGTAGCTGTCACTCAAGATGACCCCCGCCTGCAGTTTTGTTAGCAACAGGCAATGGGAAACAGGAAAATTCGAAAGAATTTCACACCATCAATGACTGTACCACAACCTTCTCAGTTTTAAAGAATGTGTTAGGGTAATATATAGTGAAAACGAAGTTTCGCTTCAGCGTTAGCATTGGAGCAGCAATATTATGATTTGTAAAGCAGGTGATACTGACCAGTACCACCCAAAGAAAATACCAAACTAATTTGTTTTAAATGAAAAAAAATTGCCCCTTACACATGCTACATCCTGGGTGCACATGCTATGTTTTACACTTTCCTATAGATGATTAGTGGACACCATAGCCCTAAATTACATATTTTCAAGTTAAAAACCATTCAAGTGTGATTGACTTGTGTCCGACCTATAAATTCACCACACATGTCCTGCAGCATTGTATGTGTTGCTGTTCAATATAGGCATAAGTGCTAACTGTGTTGGTCAAAATTGCAGGACAAAGCATGGTGCTTCAGTGGGTTCACAGAAGAAATCCTCCTACTTCTGTGCAATGTGGGGGTGGTGTGGGGTAGCCCCACTAAATTCTCTGACAAATAACCATCAAAAGGAAGCTTTTGAATCAAAGCTCTGGTGTAATGGGAGTACACTACTTAATTGTTATTGTTTTTTTTGTTTCAAATAAATATTATGAATATATTATATCACTTGCATCGAGACAAATTCCCTTCACTGCATTGTAGTTCCATTGAATTGATGCTTGGTCAGTGCTCGTCCTAGCTCAGTATGAACAGTAGCCAATTAACCCTTTCAAGCCTGAATTTACCATTGTCATCTTCATCCACTACAAAACGCTAATTTCTGTCGCAATTCTCAACTTGTAGTCGTTGAAGATGACTTGAAGGGGGGGGGGGGGGGGGGGGAGGCAAATGAAAAACAGTTTTTGTTCTAAAACCCTGATGTGTAGGAAATTACATCAATCTTCAGAGATACATAATGATGCTTTGATGCATCGTGAGGGCAGGGTTAAGGAGCCAACTATTTTTAAAAGTTATTTGTGCGCATGTTGTACACAGAATAATGATAAAAAAAGTATGCTTATAGGATTGGTATTTGAACTAGACAAAGATGCCAGTGGGTCATCGGAAAAAATCAGAAAATCTGGATTTACTTTTTTTGTGTCGAAAAAAGCCATTTTAGGGCGAAAAAAACCATTTTAGGTCATACAGTATCATTAAAATTTAGACTGTATTTATTTCCAATATCATAAGAATGACCTGAATAATTTGCTTATGACCTCATAAAACATATAAATTAAACATTTTTACCAGATTAACAAAAGGATCAAGCGGGAGCCAGCATAATTATTTTTGTGTCAAAACGTTTTTTTTCTGATAATCATGTAGCTTACGGCCATTTGGCTTAAATGATGTAAAAAATTATGCTAAAATTGGTGGTCAGTTAAAATGGTCTCATAAGAAATTTGGATTATAATAAGACAGTGTCATTTGTTTGTGCTTTGTTTCCATCGGGCCAGCCTTAAAAATATCTTTTTTTCGGATTTCACAGCAGCTACAAGTCATGCGAGAGAAAGGTTTTTTTTTCCTTCACTCGCCGGTGGGACAAAATTTTAGTTTGTCTCGTTCCCATAGCTAGGTAATGTAGTCTGATCTTCCATTGGTATTGGTCGAAAACTCGAAACCCAATCGCTACATGTTAATCGATTGATCGACTATTTTCGGAAAATGGCGGGACGCATTCTGTAAGACTCCAAAAAAATATTTGTTTGGGAAAAAACGTTAAAAAAGCTTTCCACCCGCAGCATTTATACCCACCTGGCTGGAAAATCCGAAGCAAGCTTATTTTTAAGTTAGGCCTCATATTTTTCAATTAAAAATAGCGTGATATATTCCACTCAATATATTTTGACATTCTGATGCACGCTCTATTTTAACATGTTAAAATCTTGCCTAATTAGTAATTTTTTTGAAATTAATGCTTACGATCAAATTATTCCCTGGTATCAACAATGTTAGTTGTAACAGTACTTTTCTACTTTTCTAATGTGTTTTTTGCACTACAACTGTTGGGAGGGTGGTCTGTGACCAAATCAATAGCCAAAGCTAAATTTTAATAGCCAAATTCAGCTGGCTGTTGCAATGGCTACTGTGCAACTGACTACGACCAACTCTGCCTGGTTTTACTTAACAAATGTCAATGACGACTGACATTGAACATTAAAAGATAACGGACAAAATAGTTACAGAACATTTGTGAAGCAATTGTAGACTGTTTATATGCCAAGTTGTTACAAATTTATTGTGTAGCATTTTTCACCAATTGTTTAGCAAACTACACTGCTACACCCTGGATAATAAATTTGTCTTTACATGTACTATAGGATTTGTCCTGTATTTATAAAATTTCTGAAGCAAGGCTACCTTGTAATAATTACATTTTGCAACAACATTTCTTTCCATGTTGTGGCTAACATTGCATGACATCAAAACATTAAAGAGAAAGCTAATCATTATGTTTTCTAATGTTGTAATGGTGAAATAGGGCATATAAATATACCAGCTAAAATAATAAATTTGTAACTCTAATCATCACAATGATAATATAATTAGAATAGCATGTTTGTTAGTTAATTCAAATATTGCTAAAATGCACCTCACCTTGCCTGCTCATAGTTCTTTATTGTTGTGATTGTATCTTCCATAGTTTTGTTACACAAAGTATTTACGCTTGAGACAAAGAAATTCAAAGCTCCTAAAAACAAATATATTGGTTAGAATTTCAAGAATGTCCAAATCAAATTTAAACCCATAAAATCTGGCATAGATACAGTATAAACATGTCATGATGTCACAATTTAGGAATATATTACGTACGAATCATCTGTACTTAAATCGCCATATGTACATGTTTAACTATAGGCCTCATGGTGAATATATGTATCCATTTTCAAAATTATTTTTTTTCCGTTTTTTTTTTTCATAATCTTTGTCCATTTTTCGTGAAATTGCCCAAATAGATTGACTGCTACAAATAACCATTGAATTGCTAGTATTATACATGGTGATGTATATATTCTAAATATAAAAACACATGTATAATATATGCCATACTGCCAAATTGAATATTAGCTACTTAAGCCTATAGAATGCTATATTTTACGACCCAACAAGAGCGAGGGTCAGAGTGCCAGTAGTCCAGGAGTGTGGATTGGCCAGAGATAGGCTATGGTAATTAAATATATATAATAACTTCCATGACCTGCCAATCATGTCTGACTGCTGACTGTTTTTTGTGACAATTACAGACTGGAAAATGTTGCTAGCGATATTTCCCCTCCCAAGGCTGACCGGCCTGCTGTCTGCAAGCTTATTGAGTGGCCCTCATTGAGCCTGCCCCCACTATTATGCACCTATTTCTGGAGAAGGAATAGAACTGTATGTTAAACGATAATAGTTTCGAAAATTTTAAAATAAATTAAGCAGTCTAGGTACAGATAATGGCTAATAGAAATACGAGCAACGGCTCCAGCGTTACAGGTACCGTATTTATTCTAAAGAAAGTCTGTTAATTAGAATACCCTCTGAGATTACAGGAGGATGGGCACTGATTAGATCATTTTTTTAATTAATGATCATATAAAGTACTTTATTTGTAGGTTTGTAGGTTTTATTTCAAATCAGGGGGTGTGCATTTATTGGAATATGGGTGTTTATTAGTATAAATACGGTGACCGTTATTTCTAGCATTGATGAAATGCACATGCCAGAGTGATGGCCCAATGCTGTGCCATAGTATGCGGAGCTGGCTCATCTGTGACGAAAACAGCTTCACAGTCGAAATAGAAGGATGGCCTACCTCTGCAAAAGTAAAATATTACGCAGCACCACGAAGCCTGCGTTTCTACAGAATGTGATTGTCCACGCTCATTAAATTCTAGGAAAAACAAATATTTTGATCTTCAGTTAAATTCAAAACTCACACTGCTGCTTCTAATAATGGAAGTTTTCTGGATCAAGAATGATACTCCTAATGTTTGAAAAAAATGTAAAAGTTTGGGGTGTGGCTTCTATAAGAGATGTTGCTACAATTAAATTAGAAATTTATGTAGTTATCCTGATATGACTACCGGTACTCAAAATAAACTACCAATGAAAAAACTCACCGAATAATGCATCTCCATTCTTATGCAAGACTTTTTGTGTTTCTGCATTATAAGCAAACTCTTCTTGTAGTTCTGGACTGCGTTGTGACATTTCAGTAAAAGCTTCACCTAACTGCCTTTGTGTCTGTTTGAATTAAAAATATGATTCAATTCAAAAGAACCCTTTCTAAAGTAAGGTTTTTCAAACAATTTCTCCCCGAAGAAAGGGACATATGGGACAAAAAAAGATGACTAGGTTCTTCGATCAAAAAAATTGCAAGAGAAATCAGCATTAAATTTGCTAGATTAGCAAATTTTGAGTCTAATAGTACAAATATGAGAAGTTTTTACCCACAAGTTTCAAGTCGTTGTACATTGAGTACAAATTTAAAGCTATAACTAAGAAAGATTAACTAAGTTATTAACAAAGAAACACAATTTAAATGTCAAAGGGTAAAAGTAGACTGAACATTCGGTCAATTTAGATTTTATATCTGAAATCTTTTTCCTTGTGACAAGTTGTGTTTTGTTTAATAATCATGGTTTAGCTAATTTGCACGGTTTTTCAAGATTCTGATATATGGTCAAATTCTGTTATGAATAGTGTTTTCTGTAAAGAATAAAAGGGCATAATTTTATATTTCTCTACTTAGAAAACAGATTAACTGTTGTGGTGGCTGAGGCAGCAGAGGAGCTTGGAATACAGTTACTGATGAATGCATAATCATTTAAAACAGCTTTTAAATTTTTAAGATAGTGGGACAGATTCATAGCTGCCACAAAAAAATATTACCTGCAAAACATTGTAAAAATGATGAGTCATGGCCCGAGCTAATCGCAGAATATTTGCATATTTTCTTTGAGTATCTCTCAGCTGGTCAATCTGTGCTTCAAGTTCCAAGTCTACTGTTCTAGAACCACGTCCAAGTTTCTCAGATATCATTTGTTTTGTGCACTTGTAAGTATTTATAGACCATGCCCTGAATGTGTCAAGTTTTGAAGATGTTGGAGACAATGACTTCGGCTTCATGCCAGTCCCATTTCTTTCTGGGCTGGAAATGGGAATGCTGGTCATCGCTGGAACATTTGATCACACAATTAACATTTAAAATAATATTTCTCCTTTCTAACTAAATTCAATGCAATACTGCAAGGTAACAACAAAGAGACATTGAATATTTGCAAATCAATTGATATATATAGGATTTGGAAAGGGTTTTGTGATGCTACACAGGATATTTAAGGTAGAGAGCTGAGAGAGGGCTTCCACATAGCTGCAAAGACCATATAAATGATGCAAAGTAAAGTGATGCAAGTCCGGATTATACCAGTTTATTATCATGACTATAGAAGGCTTTGGTTTTATTTGATTGAACAACATTTTTAAGAAAGTAGCATTGTTTATAATTATTACGGTAGTGTATGAGAAGTTTTGTAAGTATGTTTAATTCTTGAAGCGTTACATTTATTTATTTAATTCATTAATTTAAGTTGTGTCTTGATAACACGCCCACACCTTCAAGTGGGTGAAAATTACTAATATTTGTTTAATTAAGGACCAAACATTTGCAAATGTTGATGTATAAACACACAGTTCGTTCCCATAACTGCGATTTGAAAGGCTGATAAAACAGATTCAGAAAGACTATAGTCGCACTTAGGCCATTGATTTTATGTTCGATAGACTCGGCACACCACAATTTTTGTTTTTCACTTTTTTATAAAAAAAGATTCCACCCACACTTCAAGTTTAACCTTGTTAACTCCCACCCGCCTGTACAAACCCTGTACAAATTACAATATGATTTTTTCTTTAATTTCTAAATTATAGGCCGCAGGATTAAAAATAAAATAACTAACTAATAAATAATCTACTTTTGAGGTGCAAATAATCCTCATATCATACTGAAGGAAAATGATAAGAAACAACTGTTCCCAAATAATACCCTGAAATTAAAGCTCTTAATGAGCTGGTATACATTATATGCTGCGAGGACTTCATCAAAATAATAATGTAATAAATTATAAAACATACATGTGAATGGCTTGCCTCGAGAAATTTTGAGTATATTTTGCATAAATGTTGAAGTATAAATAGTAGAATACTGTTTATGGACGGCAGGTCTGCAGAAGGTTGAAAGCTTAACCCTTGAAGCGCTACACTAAAAAAAAATTCACCCACTTAAAGTTGCATCTCGCTACCCGGGCCGACAACTTAAACTGGGTGAAAATTACTCATTGCTATACTTGTAATAATTTGAGAACAAACATTTTTAAATCTTGATGTTTAAACACACATTGGATTTGGATTCCCAATAGTTGTAATTTAACATGCTAATAAAACTAATTAAAAATGACTAGTAGCGCTTAGTAAACGGGTGTAAGGGTTAATAATAGAAGCAAGCATAAAAACAAAACTGTTTCCTACACGGTGAAGTTGCTGTGGTGGAGGCATAGGAATCAGAGATACTGGTGGGCAGGCTAGAGGGAGGGGCAGGCTGGCGAGGGATACTTCTTGGCTGACCCAAGTCTATCTGGCCACTCTGTACAGTATTACTCATATCCCCCAGTACTGGTCCTTCTTTCAGCATTTCTTTGAGGTCTCTTTCAAAATTGTCATCTTCTCTTGCCATAGATGGGCTGGTGGCAGGAATGTGACTGGCTGCATCTGTCATGTTGAACTGAAAATATAGGTTTATGTTAGGAAACATTTTTCTTCATTCAGTATTTTTTTAGGACTACATTTCATTCAGCATTTGAGAATGTCAACAACAAACAAATGCTGCAGGGACTTACAAACCCTATCGCCAGATGTTCGGGACAACATAAAAATTGCCCAGGGCCACTGCTTGTCGCTCTATAAGTCTAACGAGTCCGATGGGCAAATATTGGAAGGTATAGAAATATTTTTTTTAATGAAAACATGACACTCGTGCATTATGTATTGCTCTGGTTCTTTTTCGTTTTTATTTTTCTATGTTAGCCTGCTATTTCTCCCTGGGTTTTCATACAATCAACCACAATGTTTATCAGATAGTCAGGCAGTATGCTATATATTTTTTTTTTTTCAGTTGTTGTTCCGGATTTATTCAAGATTTTTTAGATCACTTAGTATTAATCAATGTTGGGTCAATGATGTACATGTCGGGGGCTTATGATGTCCTATTTCTATCCAAACGACTTCAACCCTTGGCACTATGATCCTTTAGGTATTGGGGTTTATCAGTTTAATGCTATAATGTTTTCAAGAATTTTCAGTTGTTCTTCCGGATTTATTCAGGATTTTTAGGATCACTATGTATGGATAAATGTCGGTTCAATGATGTATATGTCGGGTGTTCAAGCCTCCTTCATTGTATGAGTAGACTGAAATGGGGGCAGTGTGTCCAGGCTTAACACTTTAAATTCTGGATTTGATAATCAAATTGCATTTGCCTAATGCTGCCAAATGCTGTTAGGGACAGTCCTGCAGACCACCATTGAACCAACCTTGAGTGTTTACCATAGACATTAGTAACCTTCTAAGTGCAAGGGTTTTCGCCAGGGGGGGGGGGGTTCCGGACCCGGACCCCCACTTAGCAACTAAGGGGGGGAAAGAAAATTGTTATTTCAGTTAAAATAGGCCATTTTAGGCACTAAAATTTGAAAAACCGATTTTTTCTCTCCTGCGGGAGAACCCCCTCATCCCTTTTGGACCCCCTCTCTCAAACATTCCTGGCGGAAACCCTGAGTGCTACACTTGAAAATTAAAATCACAGAACTTTGTAATTCTATCAAACACGAAATGTGGACCCAATGTAGTTTTAATGTTGGGCCAGCATCGCAGACAGTGATGCAACATTCAGTCAACAGAGAGACAAGTCAATGTGTTTACTGGGCCCTCTAAATTTGCTTCCATTTTACAAACAGATCTGTATACTTATATAAAAGTACAAAATCTCAGTGAGGCCTTCTGATTGATGGAATTTGAAGTCCGAATTCTGAAATCTAAAATTCTGATTCAAAATGCTTAACTAAGTCAAATGCTTAACTAAGCTGGGACTGGCCCAGGCTAAAATCATAAAAAAATCGGTGATTTTATTTCTGGTTCTTAATATGACCATATGATGTAAGCATGTACATAGACTAGAACTGCAAATTTTTATAATTTTTGTGCTGCGCTTCACCAGTTAGGCTAGATATAGAGACGAAATTCCTGATTTGTAATTATTGACAACCATGTCAAAAATAAGAAATGCGGGAATTTCGTCTCTATATCTAGTCTAACTGGTAAGTGCGCAGCACAAAAATTATAAAAATTTGCATTTCTAGTCTATGTACATGTTTACATCATATGGTCATATTAAGAACCCGAAATAAAATCACCGATTTTTTGATGATTTTAGCCTGGGCCAGTCCCTTTAAGAATCTCATCATTATCTTAATATTACAACATAGATCATTAGAGTTTTTTATTGATTCATTATATGAAGGAATAACATCATAATAGACATGTAATGTCACGCAGGGCTTGACACTTACGATTGCCCGATTGCCCAGGGCAACCGATTTTAGGGTGGGGGCAAGTAAAAAATTACAGACAGTGCCCCCCTGGGTAATATCTTGAATTTGCAGCATTTTACATGCATGTCAGTGGCAAGTCGAGCAAGTGATAAATTAGGGGGGCAAGTACCCCAAAAAAAAGGTCCAAGCAGTTAGTGTCTAGCCCTGTGTCAAGGTGTGTATTACTTTATAAAAGTACTATGCCTTGATGTAGTTCGGCAACAGATTGTCCACCATGTTTGAACACTTAGATTAGTCTGGCAAGTGATAAAAAAAATCCTCCCTCCTTCATGACGTTTTTAACTCCTGCGAAATACGAAACAAACTTTTTTTGGGAGGAGAAAAAATAAAAAAAAGCCTCACTCCTGCATCACTTTTTCAGCTGCTGTGAAATCCGAAACAAACATATTTTTAAGGCTGGCCTAATTAGTGGACCAAATTTTAATTATACAGAAGATTCTATCAGTGACCTTGCTTCTGCCAGACAAAAAAGTTGTTGGTCACAAGAATGGGTTTTGCAGTAAAATCTGCGGGTGCGGCTCAATGATGGCTCGGCCTAATGACGGCGACATTCACCCACCATCAAAAAAACAAGGACAAAGTACATGGTGAAATAGGGCCTATAGCCTACATTTTGAAAACCTCCAGTTTCCCGATTTTGAAAACCTCCAATAGAAAGTGCAGGACGACTTTTGAAATTTGTTAACAACACTTTTTTCAGAAAGGCCGCCAGCTACAATAATCAGGCTAACAGAGCACACGTTATTATATAAGCACAGATATAGCTTGTTAGAACCCTTTACAGACATGAGGCGTTCTAAATATTCACCTTAAATGTGTCACAATAGGGCAGGTAATGTACATCATGTAGCCCTACTTACCTACCTACTTGGGCTAACAGATTGAAATCGTTTTCTACATGACCGTTGGGGTCAAATAAGTGAATTAGTGGTATAATTGAATCATGTATACAGGACAGAATTAATCATATAACGATAAAAAATTATAATAATGGTCATATTTGCATGTTTCTAAGACGTATTACAGCTATGTTAATTGATTATTTATATGTTCCGTTTGCCTCGTCCACAAGGGTATTATATCAGGGTATTATATTAAAGTGACGGGGATTAGTTATGTCATATGCTGCAATCAGTAGGCCTACTGTCAAAGTGCATGTCGCATCGCGCAGTTCGCCTTATTTGGATAAGGGTTAGGCCTAATCAAAAACGGAGTGAAATAAGTGGATTTGGCCAGGGCTCGACATTAACCACTATTGGCCTATGCAAAATTTGTAAGTAATCGGTTCAAAAAATTGAAAATCATGCGATCCTGAATGATCATTTATAATTTGACGGCGAGTAGTCTATATATACTCTAGACCATAGGATACCGATAGAGCTGTTTGTATAATATGGAGTGTTTTTCTTGCTTTATTGTAGTAATTTTCTAATTAGATCTACGATGTCCCTCTTGTCTAGACTAGGCCCTAACATTAGGGCTAGGCTCTAATTTACTAAAAATAAACCCCTGAATGGCCTGATCAAGCATTAAACTGTTTAATTAGGCCTAAATAAAAATCTGTTTTAACCCGTTCAAGCCTGACTTTACATTGTCATCTTCATCCAATACAAGCTGCGAAATGCTGTCACAATTCTCGACTTGTAGTGGTAGTGGATGAAGATGATTTACCTAAACCAGTTTCATGGAAATTCCCATTCTAAAAACCTTGGTTGTAGGAAAATTCAGTCTGTTTTCAGCCTTAGGAATGTAATATCATGCTTTTATTTAATTTTAAGTTTAATGCATCGTGAGGGATTAAACTTAAAGGGTTAATTAGGCCCAAGGCTAAGCCATTATTTATAGATTAGTCCTGTCACTGAATCGCATTACAGTTGCATATTACATTCCGAGCTTTTCTATAGCCTAGGCCTATCAATCATATCAACGGAAACAAGCAAGCTTCGCCCCTCCTCAGCCTGCTTACAGTCTGTCCGACGGTGGAGGATGGTCCAAAATGAAAGTTAGCTTTTTGGTATCTAGTCAGTCAATTTTCAAGCGATTGTCACAAAATTTTGCAACCATTATTATCTGATCATTTGGCAACAACCCTGAAAATTTCGTTAAATTCCATCTAGTATTTTAAAAGTTAGACCATTTGACATGTAACGCAATTCTGAGAATAAACGGGAATGAAGTTAATGGTTTTATACATGTTATAGAGGAGCGTCATAAATAGACATTTACTACATCAGTAGAGCGGGTTCGGGTATTTCCGAACACCTTAGCCTCTGCACTTGATTTTTGGTGTCCCCATTTGTCTATCAGCTCCCCACGTGACATCAGTTGATGAATGAAACTATGATTGACGACGTAATGAACCACGTGCACGGCCATTCATCAATCTGAAAGTTGTACAGGAAGTTGCAGTGTTCAGCACAGGCTGCGATATCGCGACAATTACGCACTTAGACGTCAAATGTCTCCTTTTTTTCCAGGGTAGTGAGACAAATGCCCCCCCTATTTCTTGTCTGTGTTGAACACTAAAACGTCATTTACGCACTTAAGAGGTAAAATGTCTCCTTTTTTCCCAGGGTAGTGATTTGTCCCCACCTATTTCTTGTCTGTGTTGAACACTGAAGTTGTAGTACCCAAGGTAACGGCGGGTATACTCGAAAAAGAGGGGGTAATGTCGAACACCAAGTAGGGTGTAATCGAACACCCACCGATTTTTCAATCTAAAGAGAAAATAACCAGTTTAGAAGCAGGAACATGCGCAGTATACTCAAATATGATGCAAATAGAATCAATGCCATTGTAATTCGTTCACAAAAAAAATATGAGACAAAAAAATATTTGGAAATTCCACTGTTCGAGATTACCCGAATCTGTTGAAATCTGAGATTTTTTTTCATTGTTTCCTTCATATTTCTTTTCAAACCCACATAGTAACGTCACAACCGTTTGCAGGCCTACAAATCGCTCCATTGCGGTACTTCCTTTTAGCAATGACGCATTCGCCGTGAAACTGTGGTGTATAGGCCTAGTGTTCGTAATTAGACGAAACCAAATTAATTGATGGGTCTATTTCCGAACACTTCCAAAAATTATTTTTCGATGTTTTTATATCTAGGAGGTGAATTGCAAGGTACATTTGCCCATTTAATTAATAATTCCAGGATTGATAATACATATCATAAATATACTACTATACCTGCCGTCAAATTAACCGGGATCACATGATTTTCCGCTATTTTTCCGTCAATTCTGAACCGATTTTCTTAAAATTTTGCAAAGGCCATTTTCTATTCAAATCCTAACAGCGGTAAAAATTTCTCAAAATTATATTGAATATTTCAAAAGTTAGACCATTTGACATGTAATAAAATTATAGAATTAGTTTAATGGGTTTATAGAGAGACGTCATAATTTCAATTTATTACATGTCAAATGGTCTAACTTTTGAAATACGACATATAATTCTACGAAATTTTGAGGGATATTAGGATTCTGTTGAAATATGATTGTTACCAAATTTCAGGAAAATCCGTTGACAATTGATCAAGAAATCAATGAAAAACATGCGATCCAGGTTGATCACTTTTAATGTGACTTCGGGTATAATTACCTTGACTTCCGTGTAATTACCTTAATTTTTGAAGACTTGTCTACTTTACGACATTTTGAAAGTGATTTTTAAAATAGCAAAATTAATGGATATGAAATCGGTCCATAATAAAGGTGTGTGACAGAACAGTCACGCACAAAAGGCAGCTCTGCCTGACACAATTTATTCATGTCTAGCCAGCAACGGGATGAAATATATTATAGTCAGATTTACATTAAATTCATCAACCAGGATTATTGAATTTCGCGGATTTCTCAGTCAATTCTCAACCAATTTTCATGAAATTTTACACACACTATTTTCCATTCATGTCGTAACTACCCTGAAAATTTCGCGAAGTTTTGATAAGTACTTTAGAAGCTAGACCATTTGACATGTAATAAAATTCTGAAACGAAGCTAATGCAATGGCTTTATAGAGGGCAACATTTGTATTTATTTACTACATGTCAAATGGTCTAACTTTTAAAATACTTTTCAAAACTCCGCAAAACTTCTAGGGTAGTCACGACATGAATGGAAAATAGTGTGTGTAAAATTTAATGAAAATTGATTGAGAATTGACGGAGTAATCGGCAAAATTCATCACCACGTGCGGTGAATGTGAATCCTGGTATAGCAATGTTCGGAAATACCCCCCCGTTCGGAAATACCCGAACCCGCTCTACATGTCAAATGGTCTAACTTTTGAACTATCGAATATTTTTTTACGAAATTTTCAGGATCGATGCCAACTAAATAGAAAATAGGATTAGACCTATAGGCTATACTAGTACTACTACTACTAGTAGTAGTACTATAGTTATACTGGTTTACAAAATTTCATAAAAATCGCTTGAGAATTGACTGACTCAGTGACTGGATACCAAAAAACTAACTTTCTTTTTGGACCATCCTCCACCATCGGACAGACTGTAGGCTTTGCCTTTGACCCGTTTGGGTTTGGCCTGGCCGGCCGGCGTGGCGTATCGACACAACAAATGAAATGACACAGTGTCACTGTCAGTGAGTGACAGATTCAGAATGCTTCACTTCAGTCCAGAAATATAATTTTAACCGTGTCGGCATAGTCGTAGAAATAATTTATATAAATTAGAATATTCCTAAATAGCTATATTAAATGTAGGCGAAATAGTTTATTTTACAAAGCATCGGAGTTTATGTTATTATAAAAAACATAAGAGATTGTTTTCTTACATCGATCTTTCGTGTATCTGTGTATAATGTCATGAATGTATTGCAGTGTCAGACGCAGTCTGTCAGATTGATGACGTCACCAAATAAATTTCTAGCGTGTACGCTAGATGGCACAAATTTATTAAAATGGTTTTAACCCTTGTCATGCTACTCCCGTATAATTGTTTCACAGTAATGTATACCATAACGATATATCATAGCGTTAGTATTAATATTTCAATTTTGTGTATATTTTGTTCTAACTCTGCAATATTTGATTAAAGCTACATTAACCAGTAGCGGGGTGGGCAGGCGAAATGAGTCCTGTCGCCACAAATGGCTACTTTTAGGTGCTCTGTTCAAATGGTCATTTTTAAATATTTACATTACAGATATTTTGCTTCTGTCGCCACATGTGGCGATGTGGCGACCACTTGCCCACCTCTGAGTATGTATACTGCAAAGGCGTAGGAAGCTATTTAGAAGTGGTCCGGCCATTTTATTAGTAGGCCTATAGGCTTAATAAGTTGGTCTACAACCAAAGTAAAAAGTAATAAACAAAATAACATTTTAAACATTTTGTTAAGAGAGGGACAGGGCGCAATGGTTGGAGCGTGGCTATTTGATGATGTCGCTACTTGCCGTGCGGTTTCGATTTTCAAAGACGTAACGTTATCATGTTCCTTCCCTCTCAATCTTGGGACATTGTTTCGATGTCGTGTCCTTGTGCAAGTCACTTCTAACTCAAATGCTTCCTTGATTCATGTAAAAATGAGTGGGCTACCTGATAAGACAGAGATGGCGATGTGTAGGCCCTACGATAAGTTCAATGCGCTAAAATGGCTGCAGAACTGTATGATTTCCGTGGAATTGAAATGGTACACGAATGAACAGGTCCAGTAACCAGCTCGTACAAGTTACGATATATCGTAGGCTTCTGATTGGTGGAGATGTCCATCTCGACCAATCAGAAGCCTACGATATATCGTAACTTGTACGAGAATACGGCCCAGGGCGTAAATGTAAAGTCGAATGACAGATCTTTAAACATGATATAGGACTATAAACCTGCACATTTACCTTTTATAACTTTATTTAACAAATAACGGCCAATATAGATGTGACAGGAATAATGTTTTATTTTGAATATTACTCCTGTCGCATTGTCTGAGTTGCTTTGGTCTTGTGCAGGACTGGATTGATGGTCAAGTCCTGGACAGTCACAGCGAACACTACAAAGATACTTTTTCTATGTTCAGAGCCGTCCACAAACATGCTTGCCATCTCTATCACCTTGTACTGGTCTTTCAGGGAATCAGTCTTTCCTTGTAGACGTTCAAGAGCATGAGAGGTGGTTCAATCTGATTTCAGACATAGTAGTTCTCAGATATGTCTTGACCTTTCTCAGAACATTGAACATACGTTCACTGGTGGTATTATGGCAAGTTGAAGGGTCGGATTAACCAATATGTCGTGGTAAACCTACACCGGGAGTTCCGTTATGGGGTCACAACGGCCGACGAAGGACTCCTCCCAATCTCGCCATCAAAACTCAAATATCCTCCTCATCCGTCTGATCGACGGTATTAAACAAACCAGGAAACTGTCTTCTCTCTTGTCATGTTTATTTGATTAACATGCGATAACAGCAAAGCACAGCCATCCGCGCACGGCACGTCTCTATGGACTGAGCGAGAGCGAGCTGCGGCACGTCCGCAGTCGCTGAGTATTACGCTTGAAGTGGGGAAATAATACCAAGGGCCGCACCACACTGCTCTGTGTGCGCACGTCACCACGGTATGAAAACGAGGCGGTCATCCCCGTCAGCCCGCGTCCAGGAATCTGGGGATAAGTGCCACATTGACTAAGCGATGTCAGGATCCTACATTACCCCCGGCTGAGTGACAACGTAGGACCAAACTGACGTGTAGGAGACTGCTTCGTGCAAGTAGCGGGGTTGTCAAATATGTAACCTCTTATACTAAGCATAGTGTTCTTTAAAAAAAAAAATAGCGGATGTGGTTACATTGTGGGCGGTTGAAAGCGCAGCATTATACGTGAATTGTCCGATCCTCTTAACACCAACTGTCCTTTATATATTATTCATGTGCTGCAAGCTGCGACCAACCCATTCATTTAATTAACAGAATTGCTATTAATGCTTTAGCAATGAACTTGCTAAAAGAAAATGTCTTTACATTTATTTATCTGTACACAATTCTGCCAGGCCTGTAGTAGCCTAGTATTCTGTAATTAAAATATACTGAAACTTTTACGTAAATTGCTCCTGCAAAAATGACTTACGTAAATTACATTCAATACCAAATACAATACTATTTGAAATGTAATAGTGCGATGCGTGTGGCTGGTCTCGCAGTCTTTATCGTTTGGCGCTATAGTAAACCGCGAGTGCCAGCCGCACGAATCGAGCACGTGTGTGGATGTTGTGTCCAACACATGCTAAATATAAAGCGATTTATTGCATTCGCTGGTCGTTAGGGGGCAGTACTCGAGTACTGTATCAAACAAGTGTTCGCATTGTCAGTTCGTTTGTAGGGTCGATTGTGCGTCTCGTAGCGTCGATTCGAATGCAAGTACTCAAATCCCCATTAGCGCGAGGAGTAAAAAACTGAATGATCTTTCTCGGGCCTAGTTGGCCTTTATTATGAGCGATCACAGCTGGCGTCTCACAGTGTGATAGCCTTGAGTTGCATTATGCGGTAACGCTATGACGTACCTGATTCGGGCGCGTGCCCTACTACAGGTTTTAAAATAATGATTCTGCGATTTGATCGCAAAAAGACATAATAACATGTATCGAACGATGTGCAGTGGAACTAGTTGTTCCACGAAATGTCACGTGTAGGACATGACCAGCTAGTTGCTGGCGCGCCAAACGCAAAAGTCGCCCTCTTGCGTTGGCAAAACATTAAAAACATTAAAGTTAAAAAACGCACATGTCTGTGTCAGATCACCGGACGTGCGGTGAATAAAAACAGACCTATGCATCGTCGTAAAAAATCATTAGCGATGTATCGTAAAAAATCGGAGGCGATATATGGCACGAAAATATTAAACTGGAATTAATAAAAAATTCACTATTAATAAAACATTCAATATGGAGTTGAATAATGAGTGATCTGAGAAAATAAGCAGGTAATTATAATAAAATGACTGCTGACATCGTAGAATGTTCTGAAGTCAATGCTGATCTGGTTATACTGTGCCGTACCAGTAAATGTACTGCTGATGCTGATTGCTAGCCGTGTCGGCTGAAGCAGACAATCACATTTATAAAGTCTGTCGTCTGTTCTGTTGATGCGTGGTGTATAGATTTATACGGCATACACTGTGTGCTGTGTTGTAAACATGACCGTATTTGAGCAGCACCGCATGACGCGTGGACGGCACCTGTGACGGTCACGCTTAAAGGTGGGCCCACATGACACATGCTGATTCGAGCCACAAAACTGTCAGCATTAATAAACCTGTCATCAAATTGAAATCGTTTATTTGATAAAGTCGTTTAAATAATGAAGCACTCAGTCTGCGACCTTTTTGGCTAGCTGTGCAAGCCTGAGCGAATATAAAAATGTCATATAATTATGTGAACAGTGCCAAACTGTCATTGGCCGTTGTTAATATTATGTTCATCACCCTGTTGAAGTGACGATGTCTATCTCCACCGTGTCGATGGCAGGTTTCCATATTGCTGATGCACACCCCAGGCCTTTGGCCAGGGTATGCGGTCGCCACTCCCCGTGGCCTAAGTCCGTGACGTGCCGTGCGCGGGTAGGCTGTGCAATGCCTTGAAAATCAGATGGAAAATGTCTGTAATATGTTGAAACTAGAAGTGTAGACTGTAGCAAATGTTCATGCTATGTCGCATGGTGCGAGAAACGGGGGTTGCAGATTAGTTGCAGAAATATGCGTCGTTGAAGTTTCACCTAAGTGCTGTTCACAAATTCACAAAAGGTATGTATTGATTTAAGTGAAAACTGGAGGTCTATATGAGATATAAAACGTTTTCACTGAGTCACACACATGCAAAATGGTACCGTGAAAACCGTAGGTCGCAGTGGTACATAAAAACAATATGCCAGATATAACTGTGATAAGCTATGCTAAGCTATGATAATAGTATTTTGTAAATCGACCTGGGTGAAAAAAAAAAAAAAAAAAATTCACACAAGTCGAAAAACACATTCAAATATTTGCAATGTTTCGCAATAGCGCAACTGTCAAATCGAATATTTCTGTATTTATAAAAAAATTAAACTTCAGAAATAACTATCGTGAGAAAATTTCGTTCTCAAACTGATAGACTAAATGTGACTGCGAAGAAAAAACAGTGACATTTGTGATTTAAGAATAATATCTAAAACGTGACTGACAGTAGTCTATGCTGATAAATGATAAAGTATATCATTTCGCTGAAAAATGATATCTGAGATGAACATTCCACGTTTTTTTTTTTTTATAATGGTACGTTCATCACCGAATCACTTCATAAACGTCCGAATCAATCGCTCGCATCGATTCATTGGTTGACGTATAAACCGACTGTGTTCGGTGGCGGTTGGTTTATGCCGCTTGTGGTGGGTGTGTGTGTGTTGTATTATCAGCGCTTACAGCCTGTGCGGCAGGTAGCATGTGGCTTATAGTCTGTGACGGTAAGCTTTGAGCGGTGCGTACATAGTATACAGTCAGCATCCCTGTCTCGCCTCACATTAGCATATTCATCAGCTACTGCGTGCCCAAATAAGGCGCTGAATAGCCTAGCACGATTACAAACACCAAAAGCGTTTCAAAATGAACAAAAAAATCTCGCACAATTAGTGACAGAATTTCGTTTTCGAAACGACTTATTTACACATTTTCTCCCTCAATCGTGTTGAAAAAGAAAATTTACAAACAATTTTAAATTTTTTTTATTACAATCTGTCTGTGTAAAATTTGGCTCACGTGACTAATAATCTCCACCAAATCAAAATGGCGGCTTACTTTATGCTAATGTGTTGCGGCGACACAGGTTCACTGTCCCGATGCATGCCGGTTAGGGGGAAACACGTGGGTGCCCACGGCGAGCTTTGAGCTAAGTTAGGGAAACCAGCGACCAAGATGGCGCGCACCTACCAAATACAAATACAATATTCAGCATTCTCTGAAATAACATATGATAATAGTACAAAATATTGACCTACGGTCCTGGGAATATTTTTAAGCAGACCAAATAAGACCGTTTATTGACATTCATTTAGGGAAACAATTTATTTTGGCCCTAAACCTATTAAAGGTTACCCGAGTCGAAGCGGTAGTAAAAATTTCTGTCGATTTGTAGAAAAATCGTGAAAAAATTTGACGAGATTTCGTCTGTGGACTTTAAGATCGAGTTACCCAATTATGGTAATCAACGATAAAAATGAGTTACAGAAAATACCCACTTCCTACTCGCCTACAATGGCATTAGTAGGATGAAGGCATTAAACAAACTCTTACGATAAAAAAATGATAGACTATGTCTATAAGAATAATTTTCTAGATTCTTCTAACCAAGGCCGCCATCTTGAAAAGGCGCCAAACACGTGGGATTTCGACCAAAAATTTAGAAATTTACGCCGTTTTCGCCGCAAAGAAACATGCTTCTCGTCTGGTAACTCTTTCTAACTAATTTAAACTGGCATATATATATTTTGACCTACAGCTTTCACGTACCTTGTGAAAAAAATGCTATTGATTTTTTTCAAAAAATCCCCTAAAATTATTGAAACTATCCTTGAAAACAGCAGTTTTCAACCGGCGTCTAGGTGAAAACACTGTAGCGTGAACGATCAGTCGTCAGGGGTCACCAATATGGCGAGTTGAAGGGTCGGATTAACCAATATGTCGTGGTAAACCTACACCGGGAGTTCCGCTATGGGGTCACAACGGCCGACGAAGGACTCCTCCCAATCTCGCCATCAAAACTCAAATATCCTCCTCATCCGTCTGATCGACGGTATTAAACAAACCAGGAAACTGTCTTCTCTCTTGTCATGTTTATTTGATTAACATGCGATAACAGCAAAGCACAGCCATCCGCGCACGGCACGTCTCTATGGACTTAGCGAGAGCGAGCTGCGGCACGTCCGCAGTCGCTGAGTATTACGCTTGAAGTGGGGGAATAATACCAAGGGCCGCACCACACTGCTCTGTGTGCGCACGTCACCACGGTATGAAAACGAGGCGGTCATCCCCGTCAGCCCGCGTCCAGGAATCTGGGGATAAGTGCCACATTGACTAAGCGATGTCAGGATCCTACAGTATTAGTTGTTGGCATTACCTGTATTAGCTTCATAAAGGTATTAAAGGCCCATACCCAGGCTAAAATCATAAAAAAATCGGTGATTTTATTTTGGCTTCTTAATATGACCATATGATGTAAACATGTCCATAGACTAGAACTGCCAAAGGTTTTTAATTTTTGTGATGCGCATTTACCAGTTAGGCTAGATATAGAGACGAAATTCCTGATTTCTTATTTTGGACAACCATGTCAAAAATAAGAAATACAGGGATTTCGTCTCTATACACCGATTTTTTTTAATGATTTTAGCATGAGTTAGTCCCTTTAACCTCTGAAATCAAGGAAAGCTGGTGCAATACATTAAGCGCCCTCATTTGATCGAAGTCTCTTGTTTGCGATGGCAGATAGGCTTATACTTTGTTACAGCATAGTCTACCTCAACAAACATTGTTAGTCGGCATTCCATCAAACACGATGCATTAAACCAATGCTGTATTAATGTTTGACCACTGTCTGCAACTATCGCCCAACATTACTCCAGCATTCGCTCAAGGTATCGTTTATAAAAAGAAAACCTGTAAAAACCAAATCAAGGGTCGAGTTTTTTTTCGAAATCTCCTTGTCTTGCGTGTATGCGACGTCGCAGTGCATTAAATTTAAATACTGTTACATGTAGGCCTACTGATAAAACCATTGGTATAGCCATAGAAAGCGTTCAGGCGTAGGTTTTACACCAGAAGCCATTACCCTGATGACATCGCAAGGCTCTGACACAGTGACATCCATTTTTAAATGTAATAGTTCTAATACGTTCTAAAGTTTACGCCTGCTGAAAATGGCCTAGTTTTCGTATGCACTTGAAATAATCGTGTCAATTTCATGGCATCCGAGTTTTTCGGTAGGCGGTGCGAGTGTCGTTTTTACAGAGCTGGCTGTGGAAACAAAATGGCGGTCAGTGTGACTGGGCCTCGCGCAGGAAATGAGTTAGGGAGGCCCAGTCATACCGGGTAAAAAGCCATCAGTTGGTTGGCCAAAAAATGGTCCGGCCATGGCCGGTGTGGCCGGTTCGCTTCCTACGCCACTGTACTGCTTCAGCTGATGGGTTAGATTTGACCATGAAAAGTAGGCTACCCATATCTTGGTGTTTGCCTTAGGCTTAGCGAGATCCTGGAATGGGAGGCCCACATTAACAAAATTACAAGTAGGCCTAAAGCAAATTCCACTCTAGGCTTCCTTCGGAGGGACCTGAAGGCATGTCCCCCTGAACTAAGAGAGACTGCCTATTTTTCCCTGTTCAGATCATCTTTAGAACAGCAGTTTGGGACCCCTTTAGACAAAAAGATATTGATAAATTAGAAAAAATTCAAAGATCAGCAGCAAGATTTGTCACCCAAAATTATAGACAAACAGCCAGTGTGACATCTCTCATTCAGAACCTGGGCTGGACTGACATGAAAACAAGACGTAAAAATTCTAGACTTGTAAGCATGTTCAAAATTTTAAATGAGATAGTCGAAATTCCTATTAATGACCGTTTAATCTCAGCGGACGAAAGAACACGTGGTGGGCATAATCAGGCCTATAAACATCTTAGAGCTAACACCAAACTGGGACAAAATTCTTTTTGGCATCGAACTATCCCTGATTGGAATTCTCTTCCGGCAGCTGCCATAGAATCAAAAACTGTGGCAGCGTTCAAGAGCCAACTGGTTTACTAAATCCACCAGCCTTTTTCCCCCTCCAGCCTGATACTCCAAATAGGAGGTGCTGCTGGATAACATTTCAAAGTTCAAAGTTCAATGTTATGTTTGATTATTTTTATTATGTGGGCAAAGCCGGCGACTTCAAGAATCAGACAGACAGACAGACGTACAGACAGACAAAAAATAATTTATTTTGACCAATCAAATATACATAAAAAATAATAACAATATTTATCAATAAGATTACAGTAAAACCTGTCCATACCGGAATGTTTTGGGGACAAACTTTTATTCCGGTTTGGACAGGTTCCGGTTTGGAGAGGGTTTTTGCTTTCGGGAGGAACAAACAACGATAACTTGTAAAATTGGCATGAGGGTTATAATGCAGGATGTGTCGTCTAGGTGGATGTATGCAAATAAATTGATATAATAACAGACACAATCTAAAAAAATATATATATAAAAATAGTTGTGTCTCATATATTTCACGTATACACGGAGCGCATTTGTCATGTTATACACGTTGATTTTTTAGCGCCCAATCTAAAATAACATTACTTTCTTGTAATCGTCGGTCACACATTTACCACAGAGCATATTTGTTAACAACAACATCAACCCGTTTAAATATCAAAGCGGTAGTAGGAGAAGTTGTGCTTTCCCCACGGAGTTAATCATATTGCAGCAGTTTTATTTTTTTAAATGTTTCATGACGACAACGCTCGTTTGTTTGGTAACTTTTATATATTTTCTGGAATGTATGACGCTGGACTAAATGCTCCGATACTGTATAATCATAGATTACCACATTGTATGGTTAATCTATGGTATGATTATGTCATTTAATACAATTATTGCCTTGACTAAGAGTAAAAATTGATATAGGAAAAAATCGAGCGATGAAAGAATAAATCAAATGTTTCTATATTTTACCTACCGTTAGTTATTTATTTATTGGGCCATTAAATATCACAAACAGAATAAATGTATCCCAAAACACAGTCTAATGTATGTGAGAATTATTGTTTATTGCACTGATAGGTTTATGAATTGATATGACCTTTTAATATTTTATTAGTCAAAGATTTTGTTACAATATTTTACTAACCAATTATTGTTTTAATCTATTACCGGTATGTTGTTAAAATAGTTACTAATCTCAAAGTAAAGGAGCTAGGTATATTTGTTCCACACACAAAGAAAAATTACTGTCACAATATGATAAAAAAATGTGACCCCAGCAGTGTTCTCGTTTGTAGTGACCTTCACTTATGTTTAATCAGTTTTATCATTGAATTCATGCATAGACCTTTCAGAAAATGTATAGTTATCTATATATAGCCTAGACAAGAAAAATTGTTTTTTGACCACTGGAATGCCATAAAAATGACATTTTTGGCATGTCGCCAACCTAGATTTTTGTCAGAACTCAGAACAGTTTCTTCGACTTCTTGTAAAGGATAACATAAGGGTTATATGATAACAGAAATTGTATATATGGGTAAAACCAAAAATTGGGGTAATTTTACATAAAATTAGTGTCCCCAGGACATAGAAGGTCCGCATTTTGATTTTAATATAATAATATTAAAAATAAATGGTTCAACTTAATTCACGCTTAAGCATTATTACTTAATAATGTTTAAATTATTTGTAAAAAAATAAATATATATGGTTTTATAAGAGCTCTATGTCATGGAAACGTGGAAAATGCACATGTCCCCAGAAAAAATGCCACTATTTGAAACTTCACTGTACGATACAAATACACAATATAATTCTAATAATTACATTTCATGGATAGATATTGTTCACTTAAACCAATCATTGATCAAAATTCGACCTAAAATTGATATCGATATATATAATTTTGATAAATATATACATGTACCCACATTTGCACACTACTCCGTTACCATCATTGTAGCATGCCCTATCAGGTGAATAATCATGAACTAAAATTATATCAAGTGTAGTATGACACACTGAAGGGAGAGACAAGTTATTCGAAACAAGTATTACCAAAACGTTAGAAAATATGCTTTTGTTTTTACTACTCTGTTCCTAGCCTTGTGGGTCGAGAAACGAGTTTTGTTTATGCTTGCATGCCTAGAACAGTTGCTATGGGGACTATTTCCACCCGTATGATATATCTTTGAATTATTGCCCATATATTTTCATTAATCCCAAGAATACTTTTAATTTTACTACTCCGTTCCACTCTACTCCGTTACCAAGAAAAGGGAACGGAGTAGTGAATTGCCACATTTTATGGGTTTTACAGTCATAATGATTGATGATATAGTCTTTAAAACATGGCTCGTTGTCCCCATATAAATAGAGCACCCATTTATGATCGATGTTATGATAAGAAAATATACAGTTTATATTTATGTCGAGCAAAAAATTTGGTAACGGAATTGAGTATTTTTTGGCTTGGTAACGGAGTTGAAATAAGGATTTTTGTTCATCCCGTCAAATTTGCGCAGTTTTGAGATAGCATTGTTTAGTATTATGCTTCAATAAGGATATCTCGTTTAAAAGTGTGATGTCAAGCTGAGCAAAGTAACATCATTTTTTAAATGGTTAGGATTTGGTAACGGAGTAGTAAGTGGAATGTTGCAACTTATTTAAAATGACGTTTTCAAAGCAAAAAAAAAATTCTATACAGACACACGCATACGCACACATATACACTCGACTCGTTGGATATGACAACTTAAAATAATAATAATCACATACGTAGCTGTGCTTGGCCAGGAGACCCACACCAAAGCATTGCTGCCGTTGTCATATGAGCCACCTTCACCATTTTGTGATAATTTAGTTTTGATGGATATTCAGATATATGCAGAATAACAGTCAATAATAATTATTAAAATAAAGTTTGTAAATATGAGCAGTCAATGAGGCAATTGCAAATAAAGTACTTGGTCTCAGTTAATATTATTACTGGTGACATACATAACAATTTGTTATGTTGCAGAAAGGATCATATAGCGATAGCAAATGTGTCTTTAAATACAAGGAGAATTCATTTATAGAATGTGTATGTATTTTATTCATATACTCAGAGGGGTATTATTGAAAGTGATTACCACTTCGTGTCGGAGACATCTTTTCGCAAATTCATGATTCTTTCGATAAATAAAGAGTTTATTTTGCCGTCTTGTGTTATAACAACGGATGTTGCTTATTGGAGAATACCAGTCACCATGATTGAAATATACCGGAAGATTTAATAATTTATAACAGAATTTAAGTGTTTGGCCTTTTAAAAATATAATGTATCTTTAGTAATTTGTATGTTTTGAATATTGGTTCAGTATGTGCATTGTACTTGCTTGAAGTAATTGACCTGACAGCTTTTTTCTGAATTTTCAATATCCTATCTGAATTAAATCCCCATGTAAGAATCCCATAGTTCAAATGTGGTATTATTAGTGTTGTAGATAGTGAGTAGTGCATTCTCTAGTATATAATTTTTTAATCGATTTATGACGCCTACTGTTCTAGAAATTTTGTTTGCAATTAAATTTATATGTTCTTTCCATGTTAAATGTTTATCAATTGTGATACCTAGGAAATTAAAAGAATCCAAGTATTCCAGTTTGATATTGTTCATATGTAGATTTGGAATTTGTAAATTCCTCCCAGGCATGTAGAATAACATAAATTTAGATTTCTTTACATTAAGTGATAACTTGTTGAGTTTTAACCATTCATCATATATACAAATGACATTAAAAATTACAAAAGATAAATGATATTTTTAAATGCCAAACACTTAAATTAAATTTTTGCAAGCTCTTCCTTAATGTTGACACTTACAGTGTTTTCCCCATGGCTGTTAAAGGCACTCAACGTACTCATCAATGTTGTGTCATCAGCATAAACAATTGACTTAAATATGTCACATGCATTTGATATGTCATTTGTAGGCCTATATATGATGAATAACAAAGGACTAGGATTGAGCCTTGGGGGACACCCGTGGCTATGTTTGCCAGGGAATATTTAACGCCATTAAATTATACAATTGCTTACGTTCAGATAGGTAACTTTTTAGTAGAGCTAGACAAGTACCTCTGATTCCACAGTGACGTAGTTTATGCAATAAAATGTTATGGTCTAGGATGTCGAAAGCTTTAGACAGATCCAAATATACATTTATGGGAATTTCATTGCTATCCATTTTTTTAATTACTCTGTCAATAACTTCAGCTGCACCTAACTCAGTTGAATGTTCTTTCCTAAAACCGTATTGGCTACCGTAGTATAGATTATTTTTATTGAAAAAATCATGAATTTGGTTGAAAAGAACTCTTTCAAACAATTTGGAAATTGCAGGTAGGAGAGATATGGGTCTGTAATTGCCCAGTACAGATGGGTCGTCCTTTTCATAAAGTGGAATAACTTTTGCGATTTTCAATTTGTTAGGGAATATTTACTGATTTCAATGATTGATTTATTATTATTGTAAGCGGTTTTGTTAGAATGTGTTTTAGTTGTATTAGTAGGCCTAGAGAGGACGAAAGACTATCTTGACCACAACTGTCTTTGGGTTCCAGATTATTTATTATTTTGTATAATATCTCTTCAGTAACATCGACGAAGTCGACGTTTGTTTCATTTAATGACTTAAGATAACTCCTAAATGATTTACTGCTTGCTATGTTGGTCTCTTTGGCAAGATTTTGACCAATGTTTACATAGAATTCATTAAATTTGTTTGATATCGTAGATTTTTCTGACACTAATTTAGACAGGTGACTGTTCATAAGTGGGTGCAGTTTTTGGAAGATAAATTATTTGAATTTGACGAACGTATGGTAGTGACTGTATTAAAAAAAAAAGAATTCCCAAAAGTAGTATAGTCCCTTACAAAATTGAATTAATGTTCATGTCGCCACAAAATAGCAGGATACGTTAGGCTACACTTGAGTTAGTTAGTTGTTTTTATCTGTCAAAAATTCTAAGATCAACTAAAGTTCCTTGCTGTGTGATGAATATGTAATCTAAGGTAGGTATGTAAGGAGACGTAAAAAAATTATGTGATACTAACAGTGCTACTCTTGCAATAATCAATAGAAACAAGCAGACGCTATTTATTTTTTTATGAAAACAGAATATGTTACATGGACTTATAGTGATATGCACACTTAAAGGTCACCAGAAATGACCTTTTTGTAGCTGGATTATTGACATTTAATTGATCGATTGGCCGACTAGTCAGATACCAATGTTGCCACATGGGGGCGCGCTTCGTGACGTAGCAGATGTGACCGGTAGGTATGAAAAGCGAGGGAGACCTATAAAGCGAGAGAGGATCAATAACAGGCTTCGTATGGCAGTGTAATGCATGTATATGATATATCTATCGATGTCACAATAAAATATATGCTTGTATTGTTCGTATACAATTATTATTTTATATTTTTTTATTTGGGAGACAATACAGGTCCAGTTTTGTGATCGAAAGAGACTTCGCTTCGTTTGAAAGTCTCTTTCGCTTTGACAGGTGGCTGTGAGCGACACCTGGTGTGTACCCGGTAATCACTTAGCCGCTCGCGTTCCTGCTAAAACACGAACATAAAGATGTATGGATACATGTATCTAACATATATGTATATATATATATATATATATATATATATATATATATATATATATGTATGATACATGTATCATAATTATCGGAAGGCCCGGGCAGCCTGCATGCGGGCTAGCTAACCCAAACAAACAAACAAACGAACATAAAAGGTGTATGGATACATGTAACTAACGTCAAGTAGGCCTACCACTGGCTCATCTACACGAATCGTTAGTAAGCCTAATCAGCCAGAATATAAAAATAAGAAAGAACACTGTATTTAACCTATAGGCTATTATACTATAACAATACCTTGTAGCGATCAAGATTACAATATAAACTGGGTGCATCTGGATTTGTATGTCATTCAGACATATATGCACCAAAGCTCTCTGTGTAGATCTATATAAGAGTCGGTCTAGGCGAAATGCAAATGAAAAGAAAACCGCTTAAAACACAATTAACTTAACAGTAGATGAAACACCAACTGAAACGCAATTAACAACAACAGTAGATAAAAAACCGTCCAAAACGCAATTGATGACAACAGTAGATAAAACACGTCCAAAATGCAATTGACGACAACAGTGGGTAGAACACCAGCTGCATTTCACACCTCCGTTCGTGATCAACTGATAAGCCTAATCCCCCCAGGCGATACCAATTAACCGTCTTCATCCTAAAGACCACTTTCACATACGTATTTAATAAATGTCACACTAATAAAATTTACCAAATGCATATAAGATAGATATTTTTGGTTAATTTATTATCTGATAGATAGGTAGCTATAGGTATACCGCGTTGCCTACGTAGGCTACACGAGTATGCCTACCGCGATTGAAAGAAACATTCATAGTAGAACGATAACATAAACTTTTACGTTTATTCAATATTCTGATACAATAAAGGATATATTTTATTCTTCAAATTCCTAAACCGATCATATTTAAGAGAACTATCAATTACTGAAAACCCTTTTAATAATCTTGATACGTCATCACTGAGATCACGGCAGCTTCTTGCATTCACCGGTAAATGTGTGATATATGTAGGCCTACGTGACACTCAAGGCGTTTTGATGTCATAACTCAGATGACAGCAGCTTGAGTCAGCCATGGATTAATAAAACTAAAGAACAAAGAGATCGCCATCTACTTAAATTTCTCAAAACACACAAACCCCGACAACATCGTTCAAGTGACGCTGCATTAGCGATTCTACGCTCGACCGCCAATGGTACCAAGCCTGCCAAAAGAAAAGCAAGAGAACGGCGAGGACCACAACTGTGAACAAACAGTAATTGAGAATATGGATCATGAATGTATGATCTTATGATGATATTATGTCATATATACACAATACTATAGCTACAGCTTCAAATTTTGTATTATATTGTATATTATGCATTTGTGTACATTACCTATGTTGAATGATTGTTGTATGAATGTTGTATGTCAATAAAATATATATTATATTTACGCATAATAATTGTGTGTTATTGTGGGTTTTTTTAATTAAAATAATATACCAATAATATACTATGCTGCTATGAAAAGCTATCCCGATTGCTTCTGGTACCTGGTACCTGTCACTTGTGACAACCCGTTCTATTCACCAGATGGCCGCTAGCGATCTTATAATTGTCTCCCTCGTTGTTGTTATCGTTCATTTTCTCAACTGTTTTAATAATTTTAGCCGTTTTCGATACAGTTATATATATATTATGATGTTTATAAACTATATTTGTATATTTAGTGATAAATTGCAATCTCATATACAGACATTCGGCCTCTTATTGATCCTCTCTCGCTTTATAGGTCTCCCTCGCTATTCATACCAACCCGCTGTTTTCAGCGGTTTTATTCAAATAAATAAAATCAAACACGTCTCGCGCTAAGGCAAAATTTACCGATGCTATGGTTGCCTGATTATTATGAGTATTATTTTACTGTTGGCCTAGTTTTTAGCGGTTTTATTCAAATAAATAAAATCAAACACGTCTCGCGCTAAGGCAAAATTTACTGTTCATGATCAAGGCCCGATCATAGACATTCCAAGAATATCTATAAAATATATCTATATGTTACCCAACCCGGAGGCGAAACATTTCGTGTGTGTAGCGATTATGGTGCGAAATGCTAGAACCGTACTGTTTTGCTGAATGAGTGATTGATTGATTGATTGAACACATTATCGCCCACGTAATCCGTAGACTGGATGACAGGCATGTACATCGATCGTGAGATCCTCCACAGTTACTTGTCATGCGGCCCCGAGGGGCCAATGCACAGGCCCACATCTTAGTGTAGGGAGCATTTAATATTCAACTCGAAATAACCATATTCAGTGGGTAGCGAGCCCCGTCTGCTCATCCCTGAGAGATGAGGTTCACTCAGTGTGCAGTGGGCGCTTCATCCCTCTTGAGAGAGGAGGTTTACCCAGTGTGCAGTGGGCCCTTCATCCCTCTTGGGAGAGGAGGTTTACCCAGTGTGCAGTGGGCCCTTCATCCCTCTTGAGAGAGGAGGTTTACCTAGTGACTAGTGTGCAGTGGGCCCTTCATCCCTCTTGAGAGAGGAGGTTTACCCAGTGTGCAGTGGGCCCCTCATCCCTCCTGAGAGAGGACGTTTACCTAGTGTGCAGTGAGCCATTCATCACTCCTGAGAGAGGAGGTTTACCCAGTGTGCAGTGGGCCCTTCATCCCTCTTGAGAGAGGAGGTTTACCTAGTGTGCAGTGAGCCCTTCATCCCTCTTCAGAGAGGAGGTTTACCCAGTGTGCAGTGGGCCCTTCATCCCTCTTGAGAGAGGATGTTTACCCAGTGTGCAGTGGGCCCTTCATCCCTCTTGAGAGAGGAGGTTTACCGATTGTGCAGTGGGCCCTTCATCCCCCTTCAGAGAGGAGGTTTACCTAGTGTGCAGTGGGCCCTTCATCCCTCTCCAGAGAGAAGGTTTACCCAGTGTGCAGTGGGCCCTTCATCCCTCTTGAGAGAGGAGGTTTACCGATTGTGCAGTGGGCCCTTCATCCCCCTTGAGAGAGGAGGTTTACCCAGTGTGCAGTGGACCCTTCATCCCTCTTCACAGAAGAGGTTTACCCAGTGTGCAGTGGGCCCTTCATCCCTCTTGAGAGAGGATGTTTACCCAGTGTGCAGTGGGCCCTTCATCCTTCTTGAGAGAGGAGGTTTACCTAGTGTGCAGTGGGCCCTTCATCCCCCTTGAGAGAGGAGGTTTACCCAGTGTGCAGTGAGCCCTTCATCCCTCTTCAGAGAGGAGGTTTACCCAGTGTGCAGTGGGCCCTTCATCCCTCTTGAGAGAGGAGGTTTACCCAGTGTGCAGTGGGCCCTTCATCCCTCTTGAGAGAGGATGTTTACCCAGTGTGCAGTGGGCCCTTCATCCCTCTTGAGAGAGGAGGTTTATCTAGTGTGCAGAGGGCCCTTCATCACTCCTGAGAGAGGAGGTTTACCCAGTGTGCAGTGGGCCCTTCATCCCTCTTGAGAGAGGAGGTTTACCCAGTGTGCAGTGGGCCCCTCATCCCTGACTCTGCTTAAGATATGAGGTTTACCCAGTGTGCAGTGGGCCCCTCATCCCTGATTCTGTCTGAGAGATAAGGTTTAGGGCCTACCTAGTGTGCAACCAGCCTCTCCTCCCTGAGAGATGAAGTTCACCCAGAGTGCAACCAGCCCCTCATCCCTGACTGGGCCTGAGAGTTTACCCATCGTGGACTACACCATCATGTTTATCTTATTTTAACCTACTGATGCCTTAGAGCATCAAAAATATTTTTTATTAACCCTCTATAGGCTAGAGTCTCTATAGGCTAGAGTATTACTTGTATTAACCCTCTGAGGTCCAGAGGGTCAATAGTATCACGTGTCTCAAATATTAACCCTATGTGGACTGGACTATTATATTTATTTTATATTACCCTTTAGATGTCTAGAGTATCACATTTCCCGTTTATTAACTCTCTGTTGACTAGACTATCGCAAGTATTAACCCTCTGTGGTCTAGAGTACGGTATCAGGTTTCTAATATATTCACCCTCTGTGGACTACACTATCATGTTTATCTTATTTTAACCCACTGATGCCTAGAGCATCGCAATGTATGTTATTTATTAACCCTCTACAGGCTAGATTAACTTGTGTATTAACCCTCTGATTCGGAAGTCCAGAGAGTCTATAATAACATGTGTCTCAAATATTAAACCTCTGTGGACTAGACTATCATATTTCTTCTATATGAACCTTCTGATGTCTAGAGTATCACATGTTTTATTTAATTACCCATTGTTGACTAGACTATCGCATGTTTTAACCCTCTGTGGTCTAAAGTATCACGTGTCTAATGTGTTAACACTCTGTGGACTACACTATCATGTTTATCTTCTTTTAACCTACTGATGCCTAGAGCATCACATATGTTATTTATTAACCCTATAGAGGCTAGAGTATCACATGTATTAACACTCTGGGGCCCAGAGAGTCGATAGTATCACGTGTCTCATGTATTAATTTACGCACTGTTTATTAGATTATTATATTTATTTTGCACTAACCTTTTGATGCCTAGAGTATCACGTATCTCGTGTTATAACCCTCTGCGGGCTAGTCTATCATATGTCTCCAATGTTAACCTTCTGATGCCTAGATTATCACATTTTTGCTATGTTAACATTTCGAAGCCTAGAGTATATGTCTTATTTATTAACCCTTTGCAGACTAGAATATTAAATGATTAGCCGGGGTCTAGAATATCACGTATCTTATTATAATCCTCTGTGTACTAGATTATCATATTTCTGTTATATTAATCTTTTGATTCCTACAGTTCACATGTTTTATTTACCAACCCTCTGCGGACTTGAGTATCACATGTCTCTAGGGGCTATAGACTTTCGTGATTTATGTCTCAACACTGTGCGTGGTAGCCAATTATATGTCTCATATTATATTAACCTTCTGGGGGCTATGGTATCACGTTGCATATGTGTAACCCTTTGTGGTCCAGACTTCCACGTGTCTTATTTATTTAACTCTCTGTGGACTAGGCTATCATATTTCTGTAATGTTAACCTTCGCATGTCTTATATATTACCCCTCTGGAGGCTAGATTATCACGTGTATAGCAAGTTTAGAGCATCATGTGTCTCATGTATTAACCCTCTGTGGACTAGATTATCATTTGTCTTCTATGTTAACCTTTTAATGCCTAGAGTATCATGTCTTATTTATTAAGCCTCTAAGGACCAGACAATCATATTTCTTCTATATTAACCTTCTCATACCTAGAGTATAAATCATATGTTTTGTATTGACACTTTGCGAACTAGAGTAACACATGTATTAACCCTCTGCTCATATTTATTTTATGTTAGCCTTCTGATGCCCGGAGTTATAAACCCTCTGCAGACTAACGTAACGCGTATGTATCAACCCTATGCAGTCTAGATTATCTTATGGCTCATGTATTAAACTCTCTGTGGACTAAAGCCACGACTCCACATACGCGTGATGCGTGAAGCGTGATGCGCGAAGCGTGATGCGTGTTCACCGAAATCATTGAAAATAGAAAGAGCGACTCCACATGCGCGTCACGCGTGATGCGTATTCGTTTTGGGCTCGCGTATTCACCGCTCTGGGAGCGGTCAACACGCATCACGCGAGCCTGCCATGACGTCATTTTATGGATTCTCCCAGGTACCCACCAAGATCCTTGCATGGGATCCAGCGACAACCACGTGCTGACCCATTCTTAGATTACATAGTCTTCTAATCTTATTTGTGCTCCATTTTGGTGACTATTACATTGTTATGCAACGCAATGTGATTGATGAACCGTATCTGGAGAAGTTTGTCAATCTGGTTGAGGAATACCCAGCACTATATGACACTTCATTAAAGGAATATATAAAGACAGCATCCGTAATGGAAACATTTGGGACAATATAGCAGAAGCTATTGATGTGAAAACGTTTATATTTAGATAAATAAGATGACATGTCTCTTTGTGTAAAAAAACCACAGGAGATCCGCACTGGGTGGCTCCTTCAGCAAAAAGAACTTTGACGCATCACGCATCACATTTTGACGTACATGTGGAGTCGTGCAATACGCATCACGCATCACGCTTCACGCATCGTATTTATCTGATTTTAAGCTTCTGAACTTCTGATTCCTGGAGCATCATATATATTTTTTAAACCCCCGGAGGATATGGTATTGCGTGTATTACCGTTTATGGCCTAGAGTACCACGTGCCTCATGTATTAACGTACTCTGTGGACTAGATTATTATATTTATTCTATATATTAAGTTCCTGATGCCTAGATCATCACGTGTCTCATGTAATAACTTTATCATATTTCTTTAATATTAGCCATCTGAGGCCCAGAGTATCATATCTATATTTTTACTAGAGCAACACATGTATTAACCTTCTGTGGTCTACACTATCATCTGTCTCATGTAATAACCCTTTAAGGACCAGACCACCATGTTTCTTCTATATTAACCTTCTGATGATAGAGTATCACATGTTTATTTAATAACCATCTAAAGGATGGAGTATCACGTGTATTAACCTTCTGGAATCTAGGTACTATCTATCTAGGTACTATCTGGTACTTGCTAAAAGAGTAGATCGTCATCCCAATGAACACGATTCACCGTCACCCTCGTTTCACTTTATATCTTGACCACTCGAATATTCGCACTAATTTGCATGAAGATGTCCATAGACTAGAATTGTGGAAGTTTTATATTTTCGTCGTTCGAAGCTGGAAATTGCTTCTATAAATATAAATGTTATAAATGATTTAACAAAAATTAAACACCATAATGTACATTTTATATACATTGTATGCATTTTATATTTGATAGATGCCAATAAATCAATGTTTTATTTCAATTTATATTTACGTCGCATATATTGTATTGCTATACTGCAGTAAATTCCATGAATTATGCACTGCCAGAACAGAGAGATCACTATCAACCTGCTATGTCTGCATTAATTAATTATTTTAAGTACATGTATTCAACATAATAATGTAAGCCTATGTGCACAGAGAAGCTTAATGTCGAACACAAAATATTCAATCACTCGGTGCAGTCATATAAAATAATTTAGATTACTCTTACAATGTTATAGCTTTATTTTCAATGTAAATATGTACTACCTCTCACAATACCGCTTTTAGTGAGCTAAACATATACCTACTGATGACTGTTAATTGTTAATAACCCTTTCAATCCTGAATTTACCTTTCTCATCTGCATTCTCTACAAACCGAAAATTGCTATCGCAATTCTTGACTTTTAGTTGATAAGGATGACTTGTGTGGTAAATTGAAGAAAGATATTGTTCCATGGTATTTTTGTTCTAAGTCTCCAATGTTTCAGGAAATTAAATCATTCTTCAGAGATGCAGAATGATGTTTTGATGCGTCGTGGGGGTTTAAAGGGGTAATTGATCCTATTTAGGGCGCTTGTATCCTCTGATTTTTTAAACACAAAGACACAAAATGATTATTACTAATTAAAAGTAATTCAGCGGTTAAAGAAGACGAGTCGTTTTTCTTCACTGATCAATAATATTTAGGCCTATCTCCTTAGAACGTTCACCACGCTGCGCATACGAGTGGGTATGAAACGTGGGCCTACCTATTTCGTTCAAATAAATACATATTGTTTTCGTCTCTATTTTATACTTTTAACAATAATTAATTTAGAACTTGTCAGTGTAGTATATTTTGTAATTGTATACATGTAAACAAAGTGTATGTGTCAAAACTTTATTTATACATTTTCTACTTTTTCAGTTATGGCTGACAAGTTGCTTCAGAGCTACTTGACCTGTTAGCTCTGTTTCAATATTACCAAAATAATAAAACAATTGTGATCTTTAAAACTTTGATTTATTTCAAAGTATTTTGCTGATTTTCCCTCTATCTCCCATTTATCAACCTAGCTTGTCTAGTATTCTTGTCAATGAATCTAAACTGGTAGGCCTAAGTTTCGTAAATATCTGCCTTGAAAATTTACCCGTCTCACATATATTTCACTTTTGTATCATTTGCGGGGTCTAGCTACATACTCTATCCACCAGAAGATTATTATATAAGACAAATGATTCTAAGCATCAGAAGGTTACCATAGGAAAAATATGATACTCTAGTTCACAGAGGCTTGATACTTGAGACACGTGATACTATAGACACCAGATAGTTAAAACACTTTATACTCCAGCCTCCAGACAGTTAAAGCGACAAAATCAGGCTAAAATCATAAAAAAGTTCTTAATTTTATTTTGGCTTCTAATTAAAATGTCCATAAGATGTGAGCATGTCCAAAGACTAGAATTGCGTAAGTTTTTTAAATTGTGTGTTCCGCATTTACCAGTTAAGCGAGAAATAAGGACGAAATTTAATTTTGGACATGCATGTCCAAAATAAGAAATACGGGAATAACTGATAAACGGGGCTTTCCGCACCCTTGTTACGTACGTTCACACAGCAATCAAAAATTTAAAAGACTTTCGCAATTCTAGTCCATGGACGTGTTCATATATTATGGAAATATTTTAAGAAGCTAAAAGAAAATTAATGATTTTTTGATGAATTTAGCCTGATTGTGTCGGCTTTAATACAGAAGACAGAATGCTCTAGGCTACAGAAGGTTAACATTGGATAAATATAATAGCATAGTCGCAGAAAATTATTATTTGAGACACGTGATACCCGAGACCCCAGAGGATTAGTACATGTGTTACTCTAGTCCGCAGAGGGTTATTAAATAAAACATATGATACTCTAGGTATCAGAAGGTTAATATAGAAGACATAGGGTAATCTATTCCACATAGGGTTGATACACGAGACACGTGATACTATCAACCCTCTGGAACTCAGAGGGTTATTACACGTCAAACTCTAGCCTATAGAGGATTAATAAATAACATTTATGATGCTCTAGGTATCAGTAGGTTAAAATGAGATAAACATGATAGTGTAGTTCACAGAGGGTTAACACATTAGAAACTTTATATTCTAGACCACAGAGGGTTAATACTTGCAATAGTCTATTCAACAGAGAGTTAATAAATAAGACATGTGATACTCCAGACATCAAAAGGTGATTAAGAAGAAATATGATAGTCTAGTTCACAGAGGGTTAATATTTGAAACACGTGATACTATCGACTCTCTGGACCTGAGAGGGTTAATACACGTCAAACACTAGCCTATAGAGGGTTAATAAATAACATTTATGATGCTTTAAGCATCAGTAGGTTAAAATAAGATAAACATGATAGCGTAGTCCACAGAGGGTTAACACATTAGAACTCTAGACCACAGAGGGTTAATACGTGTGATACTCTAGTCCACAGAGGCTTAATAAATAAGACATGTGATACTCTAGGCATCAGAAGGTTAACATAGAGAAAATATGGTAGTCTAGTCCACAGAGGGTTAATACATGAGATATGTCATACTCTAGACCCCAGAGAGTTAATACATGTGAAACTCTAGAACGGAGAGTGCTAATACATAAAACATGTGATACTCTAGGCATCGAAATGTTATTTTAAGAAAAATCTGATAATCTCATCTCTTGGGCATGGGGGGATCACTGCACACTGTGTAAACTTCACCCTGGGAGAGTGAAAGGCTCAATACACACTGGGTGAACCTCATCTTTCAGGCCCAGTTATGGATGAGGGGCCCACTGCACACTGACTAAGCCTCATCCTTAGGATGGGCGGGGGGTCGCTGCACACTGGGTAAACCTCATTTTTCGTGGTCCAGTCGGGGATGAGGGGCCGCTTCACACTAGGTACACCTCATCTCTTAGGAGGGATGAGGGGCCCACTGCACACTGGCTAAACCTCATCCTTAGGATGAATGAAGGGCTGGTTGCACACTGGGTAAGCCTCATCTCTCAGGGCCAGCTAGGGATGCACACTGGTAATCTTCATCACTCGGGGATGAGGGGCTGGTTGCACACTAGCTAATTTTCATCTTTCAGGTTCAGTCAGGGATGAGGGGCTACTGCATACTTCTATAGGTGCACCTCGATCATCTCTTAGGAGGAATGATGGGCCTACTGCACACTCGGTAAACCTCCTCTCTCAAGAGGGATGAAGAGCCTACTGCACACTAGGTATAAGCCCCCTCTCCCAAGAGGGAGGAAGGGCCCACTGCACACTGGGTAAACCTCCTCTCTCAGGAGGGATGAAGGGCCCACTGCAAACTAGGTATAAGCCTCCTCTCTCAAGAGGGAGGAAGGGCCCGCTGCGCATTGAGCAAACCTCCTCTCTCAGGAGAGATGAGGGGCCCACTGCACACTGGGCAAACCTCCTCTCTCAAGAGGGATGAAGGGCCCACTGCACACCGGGTAAACCTCCTCTCTCAAGAGGGATGAAGGGCCCACTGCACACTGGGTAAACCTCCTGTCTCAAGAGGGATAAAGGGCCCACTGCACACTGGGTAAACCTCCTCTCTCAAGAGGGAGGAAGGGCCCACTGCGCACTGGGTGAGCCTCCTCTCTCAGGAGTGATGAAGGGCCCACTGCACACTGGGTAAGCCTCCTCTCTCAAGAGGGATGAAGGGCCCACTGCACACTGGGTAAACCTCCTGTCTTAAGAGGGATGAAGGGCCCACTGCACACGGGGTAAACCTCCTCTCTCAAGAGGGACGAAGGGCCCACTGCACACTGGGTAAACCTCCTCTCTCAAGAAGGATGAAGGGCCCACTGCACACTGGGTAAACCTCCTCTCTCAGGAGTGATGAAGGGCCCACTGCACACTGGGTAAACCTCATCCTTGGAAGGGATGAAGGGCTCGCTGCACACTTGGCAAACTTTATCTGTCAGGGATTAGGTGATACTAGTACAATGAATGCTCCCAACGTCACCTGGCCCCGGGGATGTTGTATGTGCCAGATGGAACATACTCCACTCATCGATGTAGTTGCTTTTGGTTTGGATAGATAGAACGCATAATCTTGATGGTGAATAAATTATTTTTCACATCACATGATCAATCATGGCTTTGGCCGGTGCACCTGTAGATGAAAGTAATTTGAATAATGTGAGTTGATGTGTCATTTAACTTGAATAATTATAATGTCACGGAACGTCGAAGCCGAAGTCGAAGAGAGGAGCGGGCGATAATAGGGCATAGGCCATAGGCATAGCGGCCATGGCATAGGGGCCTATTCTGTGAAACTCGATGACCTCGACCTCCTTTTTTTCCACTAATCTGGCTAATACAATGAAGTATGGGGGACGGTTCTTATATAGACTAACCTTGTTTTCACCGAGTGACGTTACTGGGTTTCACAGAATGAATGAAGTATGGCCCTGGGCCAGGCTGGGGGAGGGGGTGTTATATATTTAATATATTTATAACCGTGTCCTTGTTTTCACCGAGTGACGTCACTGCGTTTCACAGAATGCCATTAAAGTAAAAGTCACTTTAAATCTGTCACTTTCGCGTTGCATGTTTTCCGCTCATTACTCATGCAATTTGTCATCCGATTGTCATGAAATTCGACAGGCGTTAGTTTCTAGTCTTACGGCACCTGCCCTGAAAATTAAAAAAAAAATTATGTAGAATAAAAGTTGAACCATTTGACATGTAGTTTTTGCTAATTATGACGCTCCTCTATAAACCCATTGAACGCTATCAGCTTCAATCACAAAATTCCACTACATGCCAATGGTCTAACTTTTCATGGAAATTGATTTAGAATTGACTGAGAAATCAGCGAAAAACACTATGAGTAGTAGTAGTAGTAGCAATTTTATTGACATAAAAAAAGTCTAATAGACTCATTTGTCAGACTATCCACATGACTATACCCTAGGGCCTGGCCTGGGCCACATTCATGTTGGTAATTCTGTAGCTCATGCTTTTCGTAGATTTCTCCGTCAATTATGAACCAATTTCCTTGATATTTAGCACAGGCAATTTTCAAGTCATGTCCCAACAACAGTAAAAATGGTCTAACTTTTGAAATACTGGATAAAATTTTACGAAATTTTTAGGGATAGAATATTAGGATTCTGTTGAAAAATAATTTTTGCAACATTTCATTAAAATCGGTTGATAATTGACGGAGAAATCAACGAAAAACATGCGCTACTGGTTAGTTGTGGCCTAAGGTATATACAGGGTGGCAATATGAATATTAAATGACTGTAAATTCATAAAAATAGGTGTTAATGATAAATATAAATAGGTTTCGTGAATTTTAAAACCCTTTATATCCTTTACTTATTAATCACTATGTAAAATGAATAACAAATAAAAGTATGTATATATATATATATATATAAAGTATAAGATGTGTTATAAAGGAGCAATATGACGTTATTCTTTTTTTGACTTAGATCACACACAACATAAAACGTGCACTAAAAATAAGCTGTTTAGGAAGTTAGGTAATGGAAAAAGTATGTAGTTAACGCATATATAATTATACTATGTACATTAGGATCGTATATGCATACATAACAAATGTATAGATAATGCCATCTAAAAATAATTTGAGTGAAAAATGTTAGTTAATTAATTAACTTGAAACAAAGTGAAATAAACGGAAAGCAGTGATATAGGCCTACCATATTATCCCTAATAAACGGACCGGGTGCGGAGACAAAGTTTGGGGCGTATTTATTATGTGCACAAAAATGTTAATCTGTATTTCACGGACGCATTCGACCGCGGCGCCGTCATCAAGCCACGCGACATGGTGAGAACTCGATGCACGAGCAAGCCCCCATCCACTCACGCGCCGCCACTCGCGAAGCCAGTAGCAGGTATCACTGATGTGTTAATACAGGCCGACACCTTATGCCTCGTGTTAGCTGGGATGTAGTGCAGATACAAATATCACACGAGTTGTTAACAACAGAATATAAATATCAATTAACAATAGTATGAGGGACTAGAGTGCAGTACCTGGTACCTTAATGAATGGAATTTAAATTGTTGATAAACAGTTATATATAAAATTTCTAACTTCTATGGTAATATCACGTTCAGGATATACAGGTAGAGCAATAAGCATTTGTATTGTGGACAATTTATCAAAATTTATAATCCCCCCTTAACCTTTTTAAACAATTCACTTCTTCTATCATCGAATTTACATTTCACTGACATGCAGTCATTGTTAATCTACTTTCTAGGGCCTGGGGCCATCTGCTAAACTGAAAACTACTTTCGAATCGATATTTTTACCACGCCATCAATTCCAAAGTGTCCAAATTATGATAACTTATATTTTATAATCATGCTTAGATAGATGATAGGTAGCCTATATCACAAAAAGTCATTTTGATGGGTTTTTTCATGCTTTTTTCATGATTTATGTAAATTTAGGAGACACTGCAATAAAAGGCATATTTTTCTCTGTTTGTTATTTTTGCTCACTATAACTGGTAAAAATGAAGCCATCATTGTTGAAATAAAAGCATCATTTGTTTTGAATTGCACTTTTATCACCTTTTCTGGGGGTTCCCATCATTAGATTTCTCGCAATGAAGAAGAATGATGCCAGCTCTTGCCTTTAATTTCATAATAGTTGCAACAAATGCTTGAAGAGGTAAGTGGAACAGCATGCTGTGGCCCCTTCTGATAATTTTTTTTACACGGGTGCAAATTTTTTTGTGAAAAAATGCAAACAATGAAAATAGACTATGTCCACTGCCCTATGAGGAAGTTCTGGAGGACAATATTTGGGCCGTTTGGACAGAACAGTGTGGGAATCTCTAAGAATTAGGATACCCAGGGGAGGCTGCACTAGTTTGCCCAGGGTAAAACCTGGGTGAAGTTTTGTTCGCCTGCCCTACGCTTTCTCATAGGGCACAATGAGGGTAACTAAAAATAGAAGCTTCTTAGTCATAAGGATGAAAATCCGTCAACATTCTTCTTCCATGACCCCCTTTGAGCTGGAGGCTATGCCCTAATTTCTGACTGTTATGTGCATTTGTGTTATATTTGCTACTATTACTGTATCGTGGGGCACTTATCGGGTGCCCTGATGTATCTAAAAACTGAAACTCATTAAATTTGTCAGCCAGAATATACTAGAATTTGGTATATTATATGCAGCATCATAACTTCTTTAGTTCCAAAGTGACTTTATTTTAAGTTTTTCAAAATGGGGATGTGGGGCCTTGGATTTAGAGTATAATTAGAGTATTTATGAGTATAATCATCTTGCTTAGTTGAAAGTTATCGTATTTGATTTCTTTCAAAATTCTTATGGCGGCCATATTGGATTTAGAGGGCCAAATAATATCAAATTAAAAAAAAAGTAGATTTGTCATCGAAAAAAATGGTGATTAGTAGCCATTTTGTTGTGCTAATTAGACAATCAATCGGTTTTGGAACAGGGCTAATCGTGTTACCTTAATTATGGTAATAAATCAGGTTCCCAACTTTTGCTAAAAAATGCCTCTAGGATTCACATTTCCTGAAAATTTGTCTAGTCTAATATTAGGATGACAACATGGCGCTCACGAAAGGCAACATGTGCCATGTTAGAAATGGCTAGAAGAGACACTGTACCAGTGATATGGAATGTGCTATTAAAAAAGAGTTTTTGGTTTTTTTAGATTAATTTTCCTCCCAAGATAATATAGGTGCTGAAAAGTATGTTGCATCGATGACCAGTGTATACCTTTTTACTTATGACCTACACAGCCAAATTTTATTAGGGGTCCAGTCCACTGGGCTTGCAGTGGGTGTGCCTATTATTATGTTTCATAATACATGTAATACAATTTCTATGTTCATGTTTTGCAGTTAAGAGATATTTTATCCACGTATAACAAGATTACAGAAGTGTGCTTTAACAGATGTGTTTCAACACTTAGCTACAGAGAGGTGATTTTGTCAGAAGTAAGAAATATAAAAAACTTTAAATTTTTTTTATATTAGGCCTAGTATGTTACTTTTCTTGAATGTAAATCATTTCAAAAGACTTTTAATACCCGTAGCTGATATGTGATAATCAAATTCATTTTTTGTCACTTTGCTAATTCATATACTAAATCTCATTTATTACAGGAGGATTGTGTTAATAGGTGTGCAGGCAAACTGATAAGCAGCAACCAGAAAATAATGGGCACATTCATGCAAATACAAACCAAAAAGCAGAATGAAATGAATGAAGAATTCGCAAAAGAACAAGAAAATGCTTCGGCAGCTATGTCTGTAGGTTTGCCACAGCCACCACAAAACTCAGATATGGAAACAGAAGGTTTACCTAATGCACAACAAATCCTCAGCCATGCTCCACCTGCTGCAGACCAATCACCATCACCTTGACCAGAATGTTTAGATAATTTATTGTATGAAGCTATTATGTTCTTGTATTAAACGTTATGTGTATACCTATATGAACAGCATTCATGTGTGTTTTATTTGTTAACCCTTACAGCACTGAAATATTTTTGTATAAACCATGGAGACCAAAGGCTTTTTTCAATTTGAAATCATCATAAATGTCTTAGTTAGCTCTTTCCGCTTCATTTCAATACCTATGTTATAGGTCTACGGCCATTACAAATATTTCAAGTCCCCCAGTACTGGATCGACTTTAGATGCTGTAAGGTTTAACATTATTATTATGTAAGACACTGCCATATATTTGCACATGCCTGTGGAGCTCAAATGATCAGCAGCGGGGCGTAATTTTTACGACCTCTGATCTCATGTTGCCCTAGTCATAGAAAACAAAAGTGATCATTTTCCCTTTATACATCCTAACATTGATTTGAGCCATGGAAGTCAAATCTAAATATATGTGGTGGAGATAGGTGTTTTGCGTGTGTATTTGGTTGGATAATGTGTTCATTTGAAGCCCTTCTTGTATAAAAGAATAAATATAATAGACTAGACGTGGCTGGGGGTAAGCTGTCACCCGGAAGGGGAATTTAAGCCACTATTATTTTCACATAGCTGGACAACTCAGGTGCCAGAATCAACCTGTTGATCAGGTAATTGTATATGGTACATGTTTAGTTTCGATTCGAATATGTTCTAGAACTATTGTTTACTCAAAACTAACCCATTTGGAATAAAAATAATGAGTTAAGTGAACTTATTACATGCTTTTTTGTTAGACAATTTGCGTGCTTTTTTTGGGCTCAGGGAAATTGTATGTATCTCACAGTTTTGCCCAATGAGTAGTTCAATTTTGAGCTAAATCAATATATTTGATATCAATAGGAAGCTACTGGCACAGGCCACGGATGTAAAATAAAGAGTTTTTAATTGGTCATTTAACCCTTAAAGGGACATGCCCTGGCCCAGGTCTAAAATCATAAAAAAATCGGTGATTCTATTTTGGCTTCTTAATATGACCATATGTTGTAAACATGTCCATAGACTAAAACTGCAAAAGTTTTTTAATTTTTATACTGCGCATTCACCAGTTAGGCTAGATATAGAGACGAAATTCTCGGATTTTTTTTTCGACATGGTTGTCAATAATCAGTAAATGCGCAGCACAAAAATTAAAAAACTTTTGCAGTTCTAGTCTATGGACATGTTTACAGTATTTTACCACGTAATTTTACCCATTTTTCATATTTTTTCAGTAAATAGACAAAATACTTTTCTCTTAACCCGATTTTTGTATAGTATGAATGTTTATTTTTGATTCAAAGATGTTCTAGAACTATTGTTAACTTAAATTAATCCATTTGGAATAAAAATAATGAGTTATGTGAATATAGTACTCGCTTTTTTGGTTAGACGTAAAATTAACTCGCTTTTCTTCAGGCTCGGGAAAATTGACCATATCTCACATTATTGCCCACTGAGTAGTCACATTTTGGAATATATCAATATATTTGATATCATTAGGAAGCTATACTGGCACAGGCCTTTATATGGATGTAAAATATTTTTTTGTGTCTGATCATTGACAAATGCACAAGAGAGCTTTAAGTTGGTATTTTAACCCCTAATTTGCCCTTTTTTATACTTTTTTCAGTAAATAGTCAAAATACTTTTTTGTCAGCTGATTTTTGTATGGTATACATGTTTAGTTTTAATTCAAACATGTTCTAGAACTATTGTTTACTTAAAATAAACCCATTCGGAATAAAAATAAAGAGTTATGTGAACATATTACATGTTTTTTTGGCGTAAAATTTGCGCGCTTTTCCTTGGGCTTAGGAAAATTGTATGTATCTCACAGTTTTGCCCGATAAATAGTCAAATTTTGAGCTAAAGCAATATATTTGATATCAATAGAAAGCTACTGGCACAGGCCACGGATGTAAAATAGTTTGTGTCTAATCTTTGACAAATTCACAAGAGAGCTTGAAGTTGCTACTTTAACCCTGAATTTTACCTATTTTTTATATTTTTTCAGTACATAGTCAAAATACTTTTCTCTCAGCTGATTTTTAGCTCCCGCCGTCACCGTAGGTGAGCGAAGGGAGCTATGGATTCTACCTCCGTTTTTTTTTTGCCTCTTCTTTTGCCTATAACTTTGTGAGAAAATAAGCTAGGATAACAATTTTTGGTATGTGGGTTACTTCCAGGTGGCTAATGGACGGGTTAAAATATTTTTAATCTGAATTCAATACGCAAGGTTGCAGAGGAGAAAATGATGATGTGACGGCGTTGGGCCGTTGGGCCGTTGGGCCGTTGGGCCGTTGGGCCGTTGGGCCGTCCGTAAACAATTCGTTTCCGGAGCATATCTCTGAAAGTACTTGTCCGATTGTCTTCAAATTTTACACACAACACCCCTAGGGGGTCTAGTTGTGCCTTTTGGGGTATTTGAACTTTGACCTACTTCTGGTTCAGAACTATGACCTATTTAGACGTTTTGACGCGCACTTCGTTTCCGGAGCAGATCTCGAAAAGTACTGGGCCGATGACAGTCATATTGCACATACATGTTCTCTAAGGTCCCTAGTTGTGCCTTTTCAGGTTTTTGGACCTTGACCTGGAAGTTGACCCAGCACTTTGACCTAATTTATAACATCGGTAAATCCGACTGAAAGATTTTTCGGAATATCATGAAAACCGCTCAAGATAGCTACACCATTACTATAAAACAAATTGTGAGGTTCCAGGAGAGGATGCATCTTGAAAAATTTCAAGTTGATCAAATCAAAAATGGCCGCCTATCGGCCATTATTCACCTCGACAGGCCTGATATTGCGGAATATCATGAACACCGCTCAAGATAGCTACACCATTAATAACAAATAAATTGTAAGGTTTCAGGAGAGGATGCATCTTGAAAAATTTCAAGTTGATAAAATTCAAAATGGCCGCCTATCGGCCATTATTCACCTCGACAGGCCTGATATTGTGGAATATCATGAAAACTGCTCAAGATATCTACACCATTACTATAAAACAAATTGTAAGGTTTCAGGAGAGGATGCATTTTGTAAAAATTCATTTTGTCCAAGTTCAAAATGGCCGCCAATCGGCCATTATTCACTTTCACATGGCCGTTATTTGGTAAACCGTGCTAGATGGCTAGACCATTATTATAAAGCAAAATGTGTGATTTCAGGAGAGGATGCATCTTGAAAAAATTTGACTCGATAAAATTCAAAATGGCCGCTTATCGGCCATTATTCACTTTCACATGGCCGATATTTGGTCAACCGTGCTAGATGGCTGGACCATTACTATAAATCGAAATGTGAGATTTCAGATGAGGATGCATCTTGAAAAAGTTTGACTTGATCAAATTTAAAATGGCCGCCTTTTCGGCCATTATTCATTTTCACATGGCTGATATTTGGTAAACCGTGCTAGATGGCTAGACCATTACCTGATTACTATAAAACAAAGTGTGAGTTTTCGGGGGAGGATGCACCCTGAAAATTTTTAACTTACGAATTCAAAATGGCCGACAATCAGCATTATTTACCTCGATAGGCTTGATATCAGGTAAACCGTGCTAGATAGCTAGACCATTACTATAAAACAAAATGTGACGTTTCGAGAGAGGATGCCTTTCAAAAACTTTCGACTCAATCTAATTCAAAATGGCCGCCTATCGCCACTATTTACTTTCACATTGCTGATATTTGGTAAACTGTGTTAGATAGCTGGACTATTACTATAAAACAAAATGTGAGATTACAAGAGAGGATGCATCTTGAAAAAAAATGACTAGATCAAATTCAAAATGGCCGCCTATCGGCCATTATTCACTTTAACATAGCCGTTTTTTGGTAAACCGTGCTAGATGGCTAGACCATTACTATAGAATGAATGTGAGATTTCAGCTGAGGATGCATCTTGGAAAATTTCGACTTGATCAAATTCAAAATGGCCGCCTTTAGGCCATTATTCACTTCCACATGGCCGATATTTGGTAAACCGTGCTAGATAGCTAGACGATTACTATAGAATGAAATGTGAGATTTCAGCTGAGGATGCATCTTGAAAAATTCTGACTCGATCAAATTCAAAATGGCCCCCTATCGGCCATTATTTACTTTCACATGCACAATATTTTGCAAACTGTGTTAGATGTTAGTCCATTACTATAAAACAAAATTTGAGGTTTCGGGGGAGGATGCACCCTAAGTTTTTGACTAATTTATATCGAACTCAAAATGACCGTAAATCAGCTATTAGTTACCTCGATTGGCCTGATAACGGGTAAACCGTGCCAGATAGGTAGACCATTACTGGGATACTGATTAGGATCAATAATTTCAATGGAGGTTTGCAATCTCTGACAGACTGTCTAGTTCTTATCTTACTCTTAGACTGGGCTTCTTAGACCTAGTTGTCTTGCGTCTTGTTGACCTAGCTTAGGACAACATTAAAAACCCTACACAAAATTGCTTAAATCAAATTCTAATTCGTCGCGGGAGCTCCTGGACTTATGTAGTCTTGTTGTGTATAATAAATATTTAGTTTCGATTCAAACACGTTCTAGAATTATTGTTGACTTAAAATAAGCCCATTTGGAATAAAACATAATGAGCTATTTGAACATATTATACACTTTTTGGGTTGGATATAAAATTACCACAGTTTTAGCAAACAGTCGCCTCATACGCTATATTTCAAATTGCGATTTTGACGGTACTGGTGTTTAAAGGGTTTGTACGGTACTTTTGGACAAGATGATTTTTGTAAAACGCGCAGATTCGGATTCCAGAGAAAATTTCACTATAGGTGGAATTCTTGGATCAACACAAATAAACCCCCCCCCTAGCTCTGGGACTAGATCATTTTGCTCAGTGTTATGTGGCGAAACGGAATTCTGACCATTTGATGAATGAAATTTAAATTTGACTAACAAACTAGCAATTAATAAGCCTATATATCACTAACACGTATATGTACTTGCAACCGGATGCGAGCACAATGCATGCCAGCCATCTCACTAAACCTAATTACGTAATGATGTGGAAAATAAATAAAAAATTGTCATTGTTGTATTTGAGTTCATTATGATGATGATAGGCCAAAGGAACTCGGTGTCACCTTTAATAGGTTGAAGTATGTGGGGTTGAAGTTCCTTGCCTATTCTAACTCCCGTCTGGGAGACGGTACATAAATAACCTGAGATTGATGGTTCTTGATGCTTTACTGATTACTTCAACTTTGCTGTGCACTGTCTCGGACTCAGACGGATTCCAGGATGGTAATGGAATGTTGGACTGTTGGACGCTGCGACAGCCTCGTGGCTTGATCTGCGAGGAGCAGAGGGACAGCAGGTCCGCCCTGCTCCCTCAGTAGATCGCAAGTAAAAGTGTGGCGAGCCTCGTGACTCAGCATCGTCGGTAGCGCTCGCCAGGGGGCTGCTCCTCGTCAGGTGCTGACCTCTGGTGAACGAAACCGAAGCGGTCCCCACATTTCCCCCGGGCTAAGTGACAACGTTAAACCTAGCTAACTTGTGGGTAAAGCGGAGGTTTCGTCGGGCCCATCCGAGCAGTGCACCAAAAACAACATTATTACAACAATAACTGAGTGCGAAAAATACAGGGTGGGTCGGTGGCGAACATCACGTGCGCAGCATAAAAAATATTTTAAAGTCTTTTCCCATCCTCTTTACACCAGTGTTCTGAAATTATGCTGCTGCGACGTGTGTCGTCCAACCTTATTTACATTTAATTAATACAATTAATATGCAGTTTAATTATTATGAAAATCGTTTACGTAAATTGCTCTGCAAAATTACTACGTAAATTACATATTGAAACAATGTTGTATAACTAAAATAGTGCGATGCGTGTGGCTGGTCCCGTCGGTTTGGCGCTGTAGTAGCGAGAACCAGCAACACGAATCGAGCAGGTGTGTGGAGAGTTCATCCAACACATGCTAAACATATAGTAACGATTTAAAGCCGCAGTGCTATATGCGTTATCGTTAAAAAGGCAGTTTATGTAATACTGGAGCGAACGTGGTTCGTAGGTCGTGTTGTTTGTCGCTAGCGTTATAATGCAAAATATCCTAAAATCCTCGTTAGCGCGAGGATTAAAACTGCTAGTGATCATGCTCGGGCTTTGTGAGCCTTTAATGTGAGCGATCACGAGTGGTGTCATACCGGGTAGGCCTAATCAGATCAGCCGTACCAGGGGTGCATTCTACGCTATGTGTGGGTGGGCCTACCTGGGCGCACTGATTGACAGTGTCCGTAGCGCATCCCTACCAGGTTCGGGCACGCTGGTTGTCGGTTTCTGCATAGTATCTAACGTAACCGAGCCTTACTAAAGGTTTAAAAATCGATAATGTAATTGCGATGTGTCGCAATAGACATGTTCAAATATGTGTCGGGGTGAAATGTAACATGGAATGCGTCGTCCCATGAAGTGTCACATGAATAACATGACCGGCTACATGACCGGCGTAATGCGAGCAAGAGTCGCCCTCTTGCGGTGGCTAAACAGTTATATTATTTAAAGTAGTCTATACACGCATATGTCTTTTTCGTCTACGAGCATGCGGGGAAAAGGTAGACACATACGCATATCGTAAAAGTCGGCAGAAATTTAAATCATGAAAAACATTAAACTTGAAATTCAGTTCTGAAAAAATTAACCAATATCGGGTTGTTAGGCTGGTTAAAGTTAATATGAAAAAGCATGCAGAATAATTATTCATTAAAGTTCGTCAAGCCTAATAGGCTACTGATAACTGTGCAGGTATGTATTATTAAAATGACCGCTTAAAAATCTGAAATGTCTGAAAGTATTAATAAAAAATGCAAGTTGACGAAAGTTCTGATGAAATTAATTAAGCTGGTGCTGATGCGGTAAAGCTGGAATGTCATTATTGAAGGCTGTAGTCTATTGAAATCTGTAAATCGCTGGTTATTTAGGTAGGGAAAAGCTGATGCTGATAATCTGGGTGAATTCCCCGTGGTTATAATACAAGTTGAGCACAAGCAGTTTGGCCGGGGCGGCGGTTGCTGTAGACTGTGCTGCGTTTTGCTGTCTGGCTAGCTGTGCTGTATACTGTCATTCTGACCTCAGAGATTATATCTCTGATACCACACGCTCATTTCGCCGTATGCACGCATGGCGATTGACCAGATTTATCAGCCGCTAGTGAGCGTTACCACGTGATTTTATAACCATTCCTATAACCACGGAACTATTTTGGTGTTCACTTCAACTCATTACTTATCCTTTTTTCAATATTTAATTTGATTTTAGAGTTTGTTACAGGTAAGGGCTATTAATTCTGTTTAGTAGTGGATAAATTGAACCAGCACAATTCGCATGTCATTCAGTGATTTATATTTGCCAGTGTTTTGAAGCCGATTGTAAATTCTGTCAGAAAAACGTAAACATGGACCTTCTCACAGCAGCGCGTAGGCAGAAAAAGTAATCCATTGAATGTTTTCTATTTCTATGTGAATATAAACTCATATGTGGCGGAGTAGTGGTGTTTTATATTTGCCATATATATTCAGGACACTCAAGCGTGTTTATAAGCCTACAGTTGTTATATCAACAAAACTGCTCAAAATGAGCAGTTTTTGTCAAAACATGGCGTGTGGTTACAGAGAGAGAGCGGGGTTGACCTGAGCGACATCTATGTGTGGAGAATGGTATACTGTGTGTTGAGGCTTGCGCGGTGTAGACTGTGCTGACTGCCTGTATGCTTGTGCGGCATACGACGTCACCATGCAGCAAGCCGTCTGTCCCAATACACTCCATACCAGCAGAGTTGGGGTCAATTCCGGAATTGAATGGGAATTGAGCTCAATTCCTGACTCAATTCCAGGAATTGGACTAGGAATTGGAATTAAAAAAAAAGGAATTGGAATTGAATTGGAATTGACAAAAAATGCCCGGAATTGATAAAGGAATTGACTTTTTTTATCCTTGTTTATTTTTTAAGCGCTTTTAAACGCATGAGTGATCATCACTTTTGTCATTGCAGTAGAATTTTACCTGCCTGATCTATATTGATTGATATGTGTATAATAATAATAATAATAATAATAATAATAATAAGGTTTCATTTAGGGTAAGTTGTCCTAATATGAGCATGCTCCTAATATGAGCATAGCTGGAATTTCCATGAAATATAGTCACCAGGTGGTGTATTTTGCCTTCTTTTGCGAGGACAATGTCAAGGCTTCTAATTGAGATTAGTTTTATTCAGCATCAAATGTATCAGAACAAATCAAGTGACTTCAACTGAGGTTTTTTAAACGAGTTCAATTTCGTATAAGCTTTAAATGTATGGTGATTCTATAGAAGAACATATAAAGATGTCAAGTTTGTTTCATGTCATCAATCAAAACCTTTTTTTTCTGATATGTGGGCGATAAAAAGAGTATCTATCTCGTGTTATTTGTATTGGTAAATTATAATAGCCATGCTCAAGTGTCCTATTATGAGCATAGCGGATGTTCCGATTATGAGCATATGCTCATGTTAGGAGCACCAATGTGCTCATATTAGGGGCATTCGTGGCAGTGAGTAAGGGTGTCCTACTACACACCATGATTTGTTTGTGTAAAATATAATAATAAACAATTACTTAAAATAAATGGTTCTGCATTACCACATGGCATTTTTCATACGATAGTGGCATTGTTGAAGTAATAGCTAGGTTATCATTTACAAGTGTGCTCGTTTCAAAACTAGTCTACTGAATATCATTTACAAGTGGGCCTTGTATTGTTTAACTTTTAGTTCTGGGGTTTCACATTTAATAATTTTAATTATATTTTAGTTGAGAATAAACAGTTTGTCTGTTTTTTCAAATCTAATTAAACTTCGATGCATGTAAATGATCAAAGACAGCGCCTTTTGTATTTTTGTCGATTGAGGCACTTCAAGGAATTCCCTACTGAACCTACATAATTTATTTTTATATCACCTATGTAAAATGCCTTTACCTATAGAATTTAAAAGTCCGTATAATTACAAAAAATCTTTTTTTTTGTGATGAGCAAGTCATTTTCAAATCTTCAGTCATGACAGGTAGACATGAGACGAAACGTCCATAACGTCATTATGATTAATCATATTGGGGGGAAGTTTCCAGAGGTCAATAAATTACTATGCTGTATCTTTCACGCCAATAACGTAAATATCGTTTACTGTTCCTCTTTCATTTTAACAAAATTAACAATGCCTTTGGAATTTAAGAGTTGTCTTGGGGTTCTTAATTTAAATAAAATATGAAATAATTTCATAGCCTTGCGGATTCAGTGGCGGATCCAAAATTTGCCTGACGGGGACACCTAATTTTCAACTAAAATTTACACACCACAGCTGGTAATTCAACTACAGGGATCCGGTTCATGCTCTCATGGGGAATTTTGACAACTAAGGCTTCAAATGGTGCTTATTAAAGCTTATTTCTGTACAAATATGTCGTTTTTTATTTTGAGATTTTGAAGGGTGAGAGGGCGCACCCCAATGGATCCGAACTGGGTTATTCCACTGAATTAGCTAAGTGCACTATATTTGGACAAAGTTTATTTAACTGATCATTCCTTGGATACATCTATAATAATAAATTATGAAAAAGTTCTGGTATCGTGACGATATAGGGCTAATTAAGTTTAGGCCTACGCGTTTTACAGCAAGTTCCAGGCAGCCCCCCTCCAGGGCTGCTTTAGTGTTAGCAAGGAAGATAATCTGGTTAAATTGCCCATTAATTTGATCTTAAATCTCTACAATTGAGATGTATATTCCCCTGAAGCCAATTATTTTCCTCACCGCAAATGACTGCGATTTTTATTTGCATACAGTATCTACATAAGCGAAGTAGACCAAGATCAGCAGGCATATTCCCTCATAATATAAAATAATAGAAAATACATGCACTACAAACTTTTGTTTATCTGACATTATTTCCCTACAGGTATATGTGAGAATAAATAAATTAGTGAAATAGTTGCCAAATGTCACTTTTCGACAGTGGTCAGTAAACAATATTTAAAAAAACAGTGCAAACTTTATGATAAAAAATGAAACTGTATATGTACAGATGACGACGCCAGGGTGGGGTGGTTGGGCATCGTGAGTTATTAAGGTTGTTTTCCTTCACTCACCCATTTTGGGCATGCCTATTAGTGAAATAGTTGCCAAATGTCACTTTTCGACAGTGGTCAGTGAACAATATTTAAAAAACAGTGCAAACTTTATGATAAAAAATCAAACTGTATATGTACAGATGACGACGCGAGGGTGGGGTGGTTGGGCATCGTTAGTTATTAAGGTTGCTTTCCTTCACTCACCCATTTTGGGCATGCCTGGGGGGCTTACAACCATACATGCCAAGACGTCCAGAGACGTGGGTTTTACTGTGAAATATATGGTGGAACGCCGACGCGTGTCGCTCAGCTCGGCTATCCTCTGGTCGCATAGTCCTCAGAGTAACACAAGTTGCAATGAGGAGTAATTCATGCATTCATCCAATTGACCTAATTTCAAACACTCTATTGCTGGTGGTGAAAAATGGTGTTGAAATAGTCGGTACTTCCATAAAATGAAAAGTACTAGTACCAACAACTATTCTAGTTCCCCCACAAGTGTATTTTGTATCTTTCATTCGCCACTCTATTTATACCAATTCGAACATAATAATTTTTTTGGAAACATAGATCTTGAAAAATCTTGTGCGTGGAACGAGTTTTATATTTGAGAAAAGTTATACAATAAATCAGGGACAAAATATAACACACTGCACCTAATATGAGCATAGGGGATCCTTTATGAGCAGACCTGCTCAAATTTGGAACACCTATAAATGTATTCACAAATAAATAACAGTCTTTGATTCTTCAAGTGTTTTTAAATAATCATTGAGCCAGCATATAGAAAAATGTTATATTCGTGTAATGGTTGAAATATTCTTTAAAATTATCTTCGTACAAAACATTTAGCTCCATTCTGATGACCGTGACATCCAAAACAGTGTCATGTTAAATAGACAATGTTCCTAATATGAGCATAGTAGTTCCTTTATGAGCATGCCTGCTCATTAAAAGTACTGGCCATGCTCATCTTATGAACAGATGTTCCTATTATGAGCAGGATTGCAAAAAAATTAAAACTTTCTCAAAATAAAAAAATGTCGTTATCAAAAAGGCGAAAAGATATATTTTGATAGAAAAATCATACATATGTATATTTTATTAGGTTCAGTTGTCATTGACATACTATTAACGCTCACAGGACAGTGTTCCCATACTATGCTCATAATAGGCACTTCTCCCCTACGTTATGTAAAAATACTCATTTAAATAACTAATGGCCATCAAGATTAAATAAGACTGATGTTAATCCAAATAATAGATGTAACAAGATTGCGCCTGCTGAGTTAGAGCAGTTCAATCTAACTATCACAGATTGGTGTGTGGGTATATTGTTGCTGGTTACTTGTTGTTACTATACACCCTTGATTTACTCCCGCGGACTGGTGTAACCAGGCGGTAACAGCTTTGCCGAGAAGTGCGACTCATGACAACTCAACTAGTGTCAGCACCTACTGGAAATTGTTAGAGAATCACCATCGAGTGGCTGAATTATCAGCAAAATGAGACGCCGAGCCGGCGTTGGTTTAATGTTGGGCCGTCATTGGAAACGACGGGCCAGCATTATATCAACATTGGTCAATGTTTCGTGTTTGGTGGCTTAAAGCTCTGGAAATAATTGTACTATATTATTTTTTAAATGTTTTTCCTTGTATATTCGCGCAAGCATGATCACACTATTTAACTATCACTTTTGTGTCACTTTACAGCATTTTTTAACATTTGTATTTAAAAAGTAATGCTTGTCTCATGGGCATAATTTTAGTTCTCGTATTTGTTATATTTTTGTCATTTAGACGTCTATAGTTCATAAAACAATCATGAGTCCCATGATTAGACTTAGGTGAATGAATGGCTTAGAATATAACTATCGCTTGTCCCTTGAGTTGGTAGAAGAAAATAAATATCGGGACCTTGAAACGAATGCGTCTCCAATAGACGTTGAGCCAATGCTGATTTATTATTGGGAAAACGCTGAAGACGGTGGAGCAACAATAAGGCAACATTGGGTTAACATCCAGTGTTAGTAGGAAGGATGTTATGCAACGTAGCCAAGCGCTCTAATTGACCCTTTGATTACTTCGCTAATATGCCTTTTGTGCCCTAGAGGTTATCCTGATATATTTTCTTAGGGTATATTTAATCGCCAAACGCTAGTATTAGATATTAATAAATAGTATAATCGGAAGATAAATAATGTGAATAATTGCATTAATTGAAATACAACAAGATATCCTACGTTGCTTTACGAGTTTATTTGAGTGAGGTGTGGGTCGACACGCCGTAGCCTCCACATGGTCAGACTTATCAGAGTTTCAAGTAGCACGGCTTGTCGCAAGACATTGTGTTAATTACACTGCCGTGTTGATGGCAATTGTGGAGTAATAACGCTCACATCCGCGTCCACACGAGTACAACTCCGTCATCAGGTACTAAAGATGTACTTCACCCTACTAATATTAAAGTTCAGTAAGTGTAACATGTTTAAATATGTTTACAAGATAATAAATAAAATGTATTTTATTTTATATCAGGTGTTAATATTCTCTTTTATATCAAGTTATTATACAGCTATTCTATGTGTATCAAAAGTCTCATTCTTGGGTGGAATTGATAAGGAATTGACTTTTTAGGAATTGGAATTGACTTTTCTCAAAACCAAAGGAATTGGAATTGACTGAGGAATTGATAAAAAGGAATTGGAATGGAATTTGGAATTGATAAAAAGGAATTGACCCCAACTCTGCATACCAGCCTGGCAGAATTACTAATCTGACAGTCTGTAAAAAACTTTTGACTTAAAAACAATTTATATTTAACATTATTATTTAGTAAAACACCCAAAACCAGCCTATGCGGCTAAATGTGCATATTTGAGCGGGTTCAATACGGCATACATTTATATTATGCCTGTTATTACAGTTCACACAATCTTCCCTTGCATTGTAGCCTACGGTACTGACAGTAAAAAAAATGACCCTACGACCAATCCATTAAATTCCATCCATAAAATCAGTGCACTGCGAAAAAGTTCTTGAAATATGATGCAGTTCAGAAGTTGAGGAAGTAGGAATCACTTGAAGTAGGTTCGTGAAACTAGAGTCTGATTGTAGACTGCTGGGATGCTGAGTAGATTATTTATAGTTCAGTTGAGTAGTTTCGCTGCTATGCGGAAAATGTGCTACAGTCACTGTAGACTTGAAATTGTGATGATTGTAGCCTAATGTAGGTTCGGTTCAGAAGCTGTCTGCTGCTGTATGAATCGTTCTGATACATAAATTATTTTTTAAATAACACATTGCAATTGATAATTGTAGGTCACAAACTGTATATAGAATGCCAGAATAAATGCTAAATTGCTATTCTAAGCTATAGGGTAATAGTATTAAGTAATTCGACCCCTGTGGAAAATTTTTCACACAAGTCGAAAAACACATGTAGTCTAAACATCAAAATAATCGGCGTAGCGCAACTGTCAAGTCGAATATCTCATTAATTAAATAACGATTAAAACTGGCCCATCATGAGAAACTTTCGTTCTCTTGACGATAGGCTGAGTGCGACTGTATTATTATCTAGGCTACTGTTCTACTTGATTTTGAAATTATTTTATTCAATTCTTGACTGACAGTAGTCTATAAAGACTATATAATGTAATTTCGCTAATGAATATTTCCCAAAATAAACATAATTTTTTTTTATAAAATGTCCATCATGAAAATCATTCACTGTGCCGTCGAAATCGATCGCTCGCTTCGGTTCGTAGTATCGCACGTGGAGCTGTGCCCGTCGGTATAGGTTGTTCGGGGGTGAGGGTGTTGTGTGCTATGTATGTATGGCGGCATGCTGATCTCACCGAGTGAGTGGTGTACGCACCGAATACAGCAGCGGGCAGTGAGTAGCGTACGTGATCTATGTCATGTAGGCCTGTGTGTCAGTATGTGATAGCGCGTCGCTGATAATCGAGTGTCGTGTGCGGTAGGGCCGCCTGCTTCAACTCATTAGCATATTCATAAACTAGGCTTTGCGCCGGCATAGGCGCGTGACGTAGTCTAGCAGATACTGACCGCTAGGGGGCAGGTCAGCGCGAAAATATGTAAAAGTAGAATATTAAATTTATAATCGAAACTATCACACAATGTGTAATATAATTTTAGACGTCAATTTGATACTAAAATGCGTTCAGTCTCACTTTGAGAAAATATATATTTTAAAAGAAAATTTTACAATGTCCAGATAATTTTCCAGACAACGTGTGGCCTAGATATGTAGGCGGGGTTTGTCAATCACGCCACCGATTCAAGATGGCGGCTTAATTGAAAGCGTGGGGTGATCCTCGCAATGAATACCGGTATGGCGGGTTTGAGCGCGGCTATCAGTAGCCAATGGAGCTAAGGTTAGGGATACCGCAGCAAAATGGCTGCCTCACCAATACATAGTAAAATATTTCTCCTGCCGCTGAAAACAAAATATGATTGTAAGTGACAAAATGTTGACCTACGGTCCTAACAATGATGTTTTAATAGACCAAATAGGACCTTTTATTCACATACATTACAGGCGAACAATTTTAAGTGGACCTAGGTCTATCAAAAGTTCTCTGAGTCGAGGCGATATTTTGTTTAAAAATTTTATTTTCCAGACAAGAAACCTAGTGGCATTTCTTGAATGAGCCGTAAAAAATCGAATCACCCAATTATGGTGTACAACGATTTAAAATGAATTTTAAAAATATTTGCCTCCCAATCGCCTACAGTGGCGTAAGTAGGAGAGAAATATTCCAAAATTCTGACTTGATAGGGATGAATCGAGAAGATTCTAATTTAGTGTCGAGCAAGAAACGACGTGTCAGCCATCTTGGAAAAATTGGATCGCACATGGTTATCAATCAAATTTTTTAAAATTTTCGCTGTTTTGCAGCGGAAACGCGCGTGCCTCTCTCCGGATAACCTTCCTAGCTAATCCTTACTGGCATATTTAACGATGACCTACAATTATCACGTACCTTGGGAAAAAATGATGTGTCATTTTTTCGAAAAATCTCCTAAATTTTATAAAAAAACTATCCTTGAAACCAGTGGTTTTATGTCGAGTGTTGCTCGGTGAAAACAATGTTGCGAGTAGGATCAAACGTCTGGGGTCACCAATGATAGGCCAAAGGAACTCGGTGTCACCTTTGATAGGTTGAAGGATGTAGGGTTGAGGTTCCTTGCCTATTCTAACACCCGTCTGGGCGACGGTACATAAATAACTTGAGATTGATGGTTCTTGATGCTTTATTGATTACTTCAACTAGCTGTGCACTGTCTCGGACTCAGACGGATTCCAGGATGGTAATGGAATGCTGGACGCGGCGACAGCCTCGTGGCTTGAGCTGCGAGGAGCAGGGGGACGGCAGGTCCGCCCTGCTCGCTCAGTAGATCGCAAGTGAAAGTGTGGCGAGCGTTGTGACTCAGCGTCGTCGGTAGTGCTCGCCAGGGGGCTGCTCCTCGTCAGGTGCTGACCTCTGGAGAACGAAACCGAAGCTGTCCCCACAATGACATCAGTAACGGACACTGATATAAATGATAATAATGACTTACCTGAAACAACCAGATCGAATCCATGATGATGCTCCCATTGTAAAAGAAAAGAACGTGTATTAATTTAGCGACATTGTTCATGCGATTGACAAATTTAAAAAAATGTGTCAACTGCGCTCGCATGAGCGTATGCACTTTTCAGCATGCACACTTTTAAAATTAGCATGCTAGTGTTTTTTTAAGTGCATGCTATATCTGCACTCGCATGCCCTTTTGAGCATGCACGTTTTTCAGTTTCGCATACGAATGCTTTTAAATTTTTTTTTTTTGGTGTGTGAGACCCTAAACAGGGCAGTTGCTTCTCATCCGGCTCCAAGTATTTGAGATCAAAATGATCTTTTTAAACAAGATATCAGTTTCTGAGTGCAAAATAAAATAACTAAATGAAGTAAGTAGGCCTATAAATAAATTGACATCTACGCGAGAAAAGAAAATTAGATGGCTTAAATAAAAGAAAATTAAAATGGATTCGACTTCGGGAAGAAAGATCTCGTGGTTTCAACATGCAAATGCAAGTCTTCTCAGCGAAATTCAAGGTGCCCTCAAGAAATAGAACAATTGATCAAAATGAAGACCCTGTTAAGCCTGGGAGTCAGGGTGAAATACCACCACCCCTAAACTGGTCAGCAGGGATGAATAGATTAAGTTACCACCATGCAAGATGATTCTTTCTTTGCTTTATTCATGATGTTGCAGTCATTGTCAGATGCGGCGTGCTACTAGCCTGGCGGCAGAAAGCGACGACCTGGGCTCGTGGCCCGGTAAACCTTAGGAGCGGATTTATGCGCCCGTCCTCTCGGGGCAGTCGAGATGAAGTGAACGAATGCTGCGCGCGCTCGCACGTGGTGAGAGGCCAAACGGAAGCTGACAACTTGTCAGTCTCAGATTCCGTCCGGCCTGAGCTCGGCCACAACGAATTCGGTCTGAAGTTGCTGTCGCCACATTACCCCTGGGCTAAGTGACAACGTGTATCTACAAAACTATTCTTGTGGCTATGGCAACAGCAGAAATTGCAGAAGTACGGTTATCTACGCGGCCGTCCAAGTAGAACGGAATCGTACCTTTATATAAACAATATAAGATAAACAGTCGAGGTGAGTTTACAGCATGGGGTGTTGGGGCTATGACCAACTCTACATATCTATTTATTTCCAATCCTCCTAGCAATTATCCTCTTTAACATAGTCATGCCCAAAACTCATTTATCTCATCCAACTGACTTAGCTTTAGTTATACATTTTTGATATTATTTTTACTTTACATTAGAAAACTTTACATAATACATGATTTAGTTATGCCAGGCCAGGCAGAGATTTTCTTTACAAATTAATTATATGACGGGTGCGCTGGGTCTGGAGTATATATCATTAGGAGTTATAACGGCGTGAACCAGCTGCACGAATCGGGCAGGGGTGTGGATCTGTCGTCCAACACATGTTTGTGTAGGTAGCTTCTTTGCCATTACTTTACCGTTAAGATCAACATTATTATCGCTTCGATTTTCGACACGTGTTTTTTGTGAGAATTGAATGGGCATGTCGTTTCTCAAATGTAAAGGAATACGTGAATATGTTTGGAGACCTTCATTCCTCCCGTTAGCGCGAGAAGTGATAGGCGTCCTGGCGTGCAGCGCCCTGTAAAGTATCGGCCGTTTATTTGACTGTTCCTCAGTCATATCGCGTGTAGACCGTGCGTTTAAATTTTTCTTCATATAAACTGCGGTCTTAGAGGGCTTCGACGTAGTAGGGCTACGTGCTCCTACCACAGCCGTCCGAGACTCACTAACTTTCGCCGTAGACTTTGAAGCTGTAGGCTTTAGCGTCGTTGTCCTTTTCAGGCTTGCACTCGATATGCAATCACCGTCTCAACCTTGCCTTTTATCATCACTTTGAATACTCGGCCGCTACGACCTTATACGGTCCGTCGTAAGGGGCAGTCAGTGGTGGTGCTATAGCGATTCGTCGTTTTATTTAAACTAGAGCCTGACGGCACTGAAGTAGAGCTTGCGTCGACCTTCGGGGTCAGTTCTCTACGGACAGCTAAAATGCAGCTGTCTCACAATAATTATTAAAGCTGCCTAATTGTTTTGCTTATTTTAATCAAAAGATAAAGTCATAGAAAATAGTGTTTTAATTTATTATTTAACTATTTAAAGTATTAATACCCAGTGGGGGTTTCTTAACTCTGAACTTTAAAGTCTAAAGTTTGAAGTCCAAAGTCTGAACTATTTAAGTCCAAAGAAATCTGAAGTATATTGTCCAAAGTCTGAAATTCAGAGACCGAAGTTCAAAATACGAAGGACGATGTCTGTCCGAAGTAGGCCTATAACCAAAGTCTAAAATTTAAATTCTAAGTCTAAAGTTCAAAGTTCGAATTCTGATGTCTGAAGTTCGAAGTCTTAAATCTGAAGTGTGAAATTCAAAGTCCAAAATCCGAAGTCTGATGTTCGAAGTTTGGCCGAGGTCCAAAGTCTGAAGTAGGAGTCTGACGTCTGAAGTATGTCCGAAGTTTGTCCGAAATTTGAAAACTGTCCGAAGTCTGTCCGAAGTGGTCTGCATTATTGCGATCACCATTGATCTGAATGCAGGTCTCCTGATCCTCATAACGTATTATAATGTATTTCTTTAGCTTATTTGGTTACATATGTATGTTTGTTTTTGTTGTGTGACAAATAAATTGTCAGAGTTTTTGAGTGCGAAGTTTGACATCTGTACGAAGTCTGAAAATGAAAGCTACAATCCGACGTCTGAAGTATGTCCGAAGTCCACAATCCCAAGTCTAAAAACTGATGTCTAAAGTCCACAACGAAGTCTGATGTACGAAGTCTGACGAAAGTCTGACAAAATCCGAATCTGAAGTCAGTTACCTTTTGTCTAAGTCTGAAACCAAAGTCCAGTTATAACGCACAAAATTCGAAGTCTGAAGTTGAAAGTCTGAAATCTAAAGTTGAAAGTCTGTCTGAAGTCCGTTCAAAGTCTGAATCTCGAAATCCGCCGATCTCCGAAGTATTATGTCCGAAGTAATATGTCCAAAGTCTATCCGAAGTCTGACTTCTGAAGACCGAATTCTGAAGGCTAAATTTGCCACCAAAATGGCCGAAAAAAGCTTAAGCAAAAAAAAAATCTGTCATAAAAAAAATAGGCCTACAATTTAATGAAATTTTCTGCATTTGTTCAAGTCCTAATTTAATTCTTAAAATAAATCTTTTATAAATCTTGTTGGCAGCTGCATGTACTAGACATGCCTGAGTATGAGATGGGCCAGTGGCCTGAGTGTGAGATGGGCCAGTAGCCTGAGTGTGAGATGGGACAGTAGCCTGAGTGTGGGATGGGCCAGTAGCCTGAGTGTGAGACAGGCCAGTAGCCAAAGTGTGAGATGGGCCAGTAGCCTGAGTGTGAGATGGGCCAGTAGCCTGAGTGTGGGATGGGCCAGTAGCCTGAGTGTGAGATAGGTCAGTAGCCTGAGTATGAGAAGGGCCAGTAGCCTAAGTGTGAGGAGGGCGAGTATCCTGAGTGTGAGATGGGCCAGTAGCCTGCGTGTGAGATGGGCCAGTAGCCTGAGTGTGGGATGGGCCAGTAGCCTGAGTGTGAAATGGACCAGTAGTCTGAGTGTGAGATGGGCCAGCGGTAGCCCGATTGTGAGATGGGCCAACAGCATGAGTGTAAGATGGGCCAGTAGCCTGAGTGTGAGATGGGCAAGTAGCCCGAGTGTGAGATGGGCCAGTTGCCTGAGTGTGAGATGAGCCAGTGGCCTGAGTGTGAGACAGGCCAGTAGTAACCCAGCTGAGTGTGAGATGGGCCAGTGGCCTGAGTGTGAGACAGGCCAGTAGACAGGGTGAGAGATGGGCCAGCGGTAGCCTGAGTGTGAGACAGTGGGATGGGCCAGTAACCTGAGTGTGAGATGGGCCAGTAGCCTGAGTGTGAAATGAGACAGTGGCCTGAGTGTGAGATGGGCCAGCGGTAGCCTGAGTGTGAGATGGACCAGTGTCCTGAGTGTGGGATGGGCAATTAACCTGAGTGTGGGATGAGCCAGTAGCTTGAGTGTGAGATGGGCCAGTGGCCTGAGTGTGAGATGGGCCAGTAGCCTGAGTGTGAGATGAGACAGTGGCCTGAGTGTGAGATGGCCCAGGAGCCTGAGATGGGACAGTGGCCTGAGTGTGAGCTAATCCAGCATGCAGTAGCTTGATCGGTGTGAGACGGGCCAGCAGTAGACTTAGCCTGAGTGTGAGATGATCATCTAATAAATTATTTATCCAACAACACCGATAGTCAAAAGGGGAAAACGCCCACCTGCCTGCGGCAAAACTCCCATAGTAGCCTAGGCGTTTTGATCACGCGACTTGATCACTAACCACCCTGCATGTCATAAACACAATGCGGGATGCCCATGTGCTACTGCACTGTAGATTAAAAATATCGTCACTTCAGATCTATTTCATTATTATGGCTATAATATATTTTGTAGGGTTTATCACAGTTTATATAGGCCTATACGACAAAACATATTTTGTATCACACACCCGCTTGGAAATTGTGTGTGAGGCCTATAATGTGAATATTGCAAATAAATGAGAATTTGTCAGGATAAACCTATCAAATCTAATACAACGAAGTATGGGAGAGGGGGCTCAATTAGCTCCAATGTTGTCACCTGAGTTAGCTTTCTCTCCTCCAAAACCCAAAAAGAAGATCTCTGATGACGTCACCAAGTTTCTGAGAATAGATGACTGATGTCATGGGTGTGCTCTTGTTTTTTTTCTAATAATGACCTTTTTCAAAACGGATTTAATAGCACCAAATTCAACTATCCCTATAATTGAGTTTTGCCTTTTGGCATTAAACTATTCTCATTCAACATGATCAGTGTCTCACAGCGAGATGAGATGATGAGAACAGCGGTCAGCTACTGTCAGTACTGCAAAGTAGGGGACTACCCAGGTCACATTTTCTAAATGATGTCCTTGATGGCCAATCAGCGAACGGTATGCGAACGCTCCTGCAAGCATGGCGGGAAATCCCACCATAAACGATCACCACATTCCGAAAATGCAGCTGACATAGAGCATGGATCTGTACTATCTCCATGCATAGAGCTTGTAAACCGAAATTCAGGCAGTAACGTTATTGGCTGTTTTTTGTTAGGTTGGCTGACATTTCTATCACAAACGAAATTACGAATGTGGCTCTTTTAATTATAGGCCTATACTAGCCTATAGGTCTGGTCTTCTGACAGAACGCCTGTCATGCTGCAGACTAGTGCAGTGCAGAGAATGACCAAAACTAACAGTAGGCTAACAGTGTAACACTTATTCTCTAAAAAATAGGCCTACCCTAAACATATAAGCTAAGCCTATAATAAACGTGAGGACGTTTTACTGTTATTGTTATCCACTCACTGTAATGCATCACCATGATCACTCCCAACAAACACGAAACATTTGTAGAACATTAGTACAACGTCGGCCCAACGCCTTCGACGTTGGTCCAACATTGTACAAATGTCATACAAATGTTTTGTATTTGCTGGGCTGGCATCAGCATCGTCGCGCAATGCCGCAAAGAAGTCAAAAGTGTTAGGCCAAATATTATTATTAGGTATACCCTCAAAATTATATAACGTTAGGCCTTTAGAATAGCATATAGCCTAGAGGTAGAAAGTATAAGTAACAAGATCACATCTTTTGGTTTGTGTTTTTTACAACGCGTTTCGGCCAAAGCCTTCTTCAGGTAAGATACAAGGTTGGTACAACATCCCAGTTTTGTTGAGTTGTGAACAAATGGTATATTGTGACGTTTTTCTATTCAAGTACAAATGATGGCGTCATAGTTCCTGATCCATTAAACCACACCATCACTGGTAGTGTTCAATATATCAGCATGTTGAACTGTGACGTCATAGATCCAGTGCAACTAGCTAAATTATTCTAATCAAGTATACAAAAATTAAAGGGTGTCTATTAATAGATTGCCTCTTAATATTCATCATGACCAGGCACGTGCGTGACCCACATTCAATGGCCTGCCCCGTCCGGGGAACCAGCAGTACTGCATTCTGACCTCAGAGAGAGAGAGCGGGGTTGACCTGAGCGACATCTATGTGTGGAGAATGGCAGTACTGGTTACTCGTCCGGGGCGAGCCACCGGAAGGTCCTGCATGGGTCTAGCCATGCTGAGCACTTTCAATGATAGTGCGTGATTCTATCCCGGACGAAGTGACCAACGTGCACATGTTAGTGCATGTGCCCGGACGTCCCTCTTTCACGGATAGATACTTAAAGAGCCAGCTTATGAGCTTGACTGATCTCATTAGCTTCCCGTATAAAAAGTCGGGGTATGATTAGTGTATCCATTAGTAATACAAAAAAACGACCGTGTAGCAATATAATATTTAAGCTAAATGGGTGGTGGGGCGATGGCGGCACCCTCGTCCGTGAGTGCCGCCAGCGTCCACACTTCCCAGCTGGCAGCCTGTTGAGCGGGGTGACCTATCGGTCCAGACACTAGTATGTAGTGCTGTTTGCGTTGGGGGTTAAAACACCTCACATAGCGTGGGCGAACAATTTTAATTGTGTGTTCCCGGATGAGCCGTCCGGACGGATTTATTCGTCCGGGCCGCTCATTCGTGGATCACACTTTAAAAATATATAAAACTTGACTCCTAGAGTCGCCGTATAAAATGTGTAGTAAAACCTTCACGTAGTGTGAAGTAGGCTTTTTGCCCCCGGAATAATGTCCGGACGGGTGGGGCCGGTGTCCAAACCCGCTCGGACATATTTCCAGCAAACAAGAGACATTGCCCGAAAATCTGTATGGTTTTGATGTTGGACCAGCGTCTGAAATATATAGGCTTATATTGACCTATATGATCAAGGTTTGGCCAAGATCACACACATCGGGCCACCGTAATTAACACAATTTGAGTTATCGCGTTTTAACGGTGATGATTTGAGAAAGTACGAGACTTGTCAACCAATCACGTAAGTCAGAGATTGAGGTATCACACAACTAATCATTAGGCCTACACTCCCATGACCTACATGCATAGGCCTAATCGCTAGAGGCTACAGTGTAGTGAAGTGAAATATCATTGTGTACCGCCTTCAATGTTTTTTTATTTGATTAAACTTCAAAAAATGGAAAAAATGAAATTTTTAGTGACTCTCGTACACGGTTTAGAGATTGCTTGTGATGTGGTCCCTCATATTAATACGCCAATTTGTATTTCTTTTGTGTTTTTTGGTGAATTACAAACATAAATTTAACCATTGTCACGAAAAAAAGCCACATCATAAATTTTTATCATTAATTCTTACCTTCCTGACCACAATACCTAGCGGGGTTCGGAAAAAAACAAAATAATAATATCCAAACTTTTACTGAATACATTCCAAGTATAAACCTAATTAGCTGCGTGGGACATTGATAGTGATTGGATGAGAAACATATCTCGTGTTTTTACGTTGAGGTCTAGAGACAATGCGAGATATTTCAACCAATCACGTTAGCCAGTGGTGATGATGCAACGTTGCCAGCATTTGTCGAACAAAGATTCCTTGGTCCAACATTGTGCTAACCAGTTTTGTGCAAGCGTCTGCTGCTTGGTAATAGGGCCTATTCAGATAACAGTGGGCGTGGTTTGTATGCCCACTCTGTTATCTGGATAGGCCATGCAAACTGTGTAGTATACCCAACAATATATGTATATGTTTATTGCTTCACGTCGCTTTCTGCACATTGAGGCAATATCGCCACAGAAGGAAGCCCGGAACCGGGACTATGCCCTACTCTTATTTCACATAACTTCAAGGTTTCTTTATAGTTTCCAGTACCATAGACAGCACTGTACACTCCATTCCTTTGAACAGTTTGGAACACTGTATATGCACAACCACGATGACAAATATCCGGCCCGACCTGGATTCGAACCTGGTACCTCCAGGTTACAAGCCCCAGTCGATAGGAATGAGTCAGTATACCCAGCAAACACAAAACATTTGTATAGCATTTGTACAATGTTGGACCAACGTCAAAGCCCACTCTTATGGGCCTATATAAAGCTCGCTTAATTGTGAGTAAATGAACAGATACTGCCATTTCACTTTGTACGACAATAAGGGCTCAAGTTTATTATAAACTTGAGCCATTATGCGTAGCAATATGACATATTATATCTACATGTGCATGATATATCGCTATTGATTCCAGAATCACCCTCGAGGAACCCTGTGGTATAGTGCAGTTTGTTTTACATGCATTCCTCCGTGACGGAATGACGTTTTTTTCACAAATACCGACTATGCTTTGCGCCTGCATTTGCATACTCTTAATAAAAAACAATTCATGCTTAGGTTTTTAGTAGCATCGCCAAGTCTTTTTGCTGTAAAAAGTATTAGTATATATTTTGTTTCTATGGAAAAAGTTTACATAATCTTATACACCGTTACGGAATGATAGGGGTCTACATTTTTAAACATTCTCTTTATTTATTCATATTGAAATTTCTGCGCTCTTGGTGAATCCAGAGAAGCTACTTATTTTTTCACTAAAGATTTAAATATTCTACATAATATTAGTACAGGTTATTTATAAACAGCAATCATTTTTTGGCTCGTATAGTCATCATACAGATGTATATTTATATGATGTGACGGAACGATAAATCAATTTGCATATAAATATAAATAAATGCATATAGCCTATGCCATGATATTGTCCTGGGGCTGATTCTGAGAACTAGTCTAAATCCCGATTTTGCTGCACCCCCTAGAAGAGCATAGGTTTCTCACTTTTTTATCTTTATTTGGAATGTATGTAACTAGTATTACCCCTCTAAGAATGTGTCCGAAAGAAAAAAAAATCGCCTTGTAATTTTTTTTTATAATTTCTTATTTTTTTGCAGAGAAAAGGTCTAAATTTTAATTTATGCCTCGTCAAACACCAATTAATACACTGCACTGTTTTTGGATATATAAGTATACTGTTAAATACGTACCAGGTGAATTTGCAATAGTTGAAATGTTTTTTGTCAGCTACAAGTGTACAAATGGCAATGTTCTCATTTTCATCAGAGCTCTATGACCGACTGCAGGAAATGGTCCTCAAAGGATGTTTCGGACACATTTTGAAAGGGGTAATGTTTTTAAAATGAAAGCTAGTGAACCAAAGAAACAAAATATACCATAAAACCTATGTTTTTCTAGGGGTGCAACAAAATCTAAGTTTTCAGAATCAGCCCTAGGACTATAATATATTATATGTATCTTTATTTTTGTCTAGACGTCGACCTGTAAAAACAAGAATTAAGTCGTTCGAACGCTGTTCTATATATGCGCTCAAATGCTGCAAAATCGTAGGCTACGAACGGTCTGAACTAGGTTTGTTATTCCAAAACTGATCACTGTCGTCATTTGGAACGACGCCCGTTCACAATGAGAAGCTGGAACGGCTGTTTCCCAACAAACACAAAACATTTGTACAATGTCGTTCTAACGTCTGCGGCGTTGGTCCAGCATTGTACAAATGTTTTTTGTGTTTGCTGGGTTGAACGTCATTATTATTGGCACTGGAACATTCCTGCAGTCACCTATTAGATAAGAACGGCACTGCGATGGCGACATGGCCAACTCGAACAATCACATGACTAAAATCTAGGTCAACCGCTTTGAGTCCACCGTGATGGTATAAGAATTATTTTCCGTTCCGAACAAAAACAAAGGCTACATTCAGTAGGCCTACAATAGGCCCCTATTCCACTATGTGCTTCCAACGGTACTGTTGACTCTAATGCTAGATAAACGAATTAACATGACCAAATCAATACAGTTCGGGCGCTTGATTTGTGTCATAATTATTGTCTTTGTCGGCGTTGATTGGTCCGAGTATATCTCTAGTGACCCTCAAATTAATGTCCCATGCCCGTCTATGCATATATTCGTTGAACAATCATGCAGGCTAAATCTCGACTGATATTTTCCAATCCACTGGTCATGAAGCTCAAACATCGTGAATGCTCTGTCGTGAGAATAAGTTCATTATTTTATCACTTCCAAATAAATTAAACATATTTGTTCGAACGAGCACGAAAAAGAGAGAGGGACGTGGGGCAATGGTTAGAGCGTAGCGATTTGCCGATTTCGCTGCCTACGTGCGGTTTCGAATCCCACTTGGTGCAGTATTTTTACAGGGAAGTTATGTCTCTCCCCTCTCAATGTTTGGACATTGTTTCGATGTTGTGTCCTTGGGCAAGGCAGTACTTCAAATGCTTCACTTGACTTAGATGAAAATGAGTACCTGGTAGGACAGAGATGGCAATGCATGTGTAGAGTCGGGTTAGTTGAGCCACAGGTTTAGTTGATCCACCCCCTTGCATTTCTACACATGGGATTTAAAGGAAGTTTCAACACCACCTGGTGATTAACTGTGATATTACTTACATGGCCACGTTGTGAGCTCAGATCATTTTGCAGGTGGGGAGTTTTGTGGTTCAAAAATGCATTTTTCGCTGTAGTCAGTAGAATTCAGATATTATAATGTTTGCATTAATATTACAGAAGCAGTAGGGATTCTGTATATTCTTGCTATGGGGTTAGGCAGTCAAATACATAAAGATAGCCTATGTCAATGTAACACTCAACTTGTATCATTGAAATGTCACAAAATTTTACATTATACAATATGGCTGTTGTGGGGTAAGTTGAGCCAAATAAGATGGTGTAAGTTGATCAACCGGCTCAATTAACCCCATTCATGGCTCATCTTATCCCAGTGGGTAAATACATTATTACAAAATGTGGACCAACTAACCCTACTCGACATGGCTCATCATACCCCAGTGGGAATATATTAGTGTAACAAATGACATCATATGATAGGTCAATATAATAAAGACACATAATAATAGTATATATCTTCTTAATAAATACAAGAACACAATGATCCATGCATCAATACAGGCTATAATGCCGATTGTATTACTTGGGACTTGGAGGAGATTTGTCAACAAATTTGACCCTTATGTGATGTACAAAAGTGTTAATTTTTTATTTTTGCATTTTCTGGACAAAAAATAACATGTTGGCATGTACATTTGTCAATTGTGAATTTTTACCATAGGTGATCAACTTACCCCCTTGCTTGGCTCAACTTACCCCATACAGCGGGTTAATTGAGCCACTTTCACCACTCTCAGTTGTGCATCCATAACTTTTTTATAAATTGTTCTTTTTATCTTTCATTGATGTTGGATATATATGTAATATATAGCCATGTTTTAAAACCATCCCAACCATTTTGCGATCAACTGGGAAAACACCAGACAACATATTGTAAAAAGTGGCACAACTAACCTGCTTCTCCCCTACGTTAAGTTCAATGTACCGAAATGGCTGCAAGACTGTATGCTCTCCGTTGAGATGAAATGGCACACGAATGAACAGATCCAGTAAAATGTAAAGTCGGATGAAATTTTATTAGACTTGATATCAGACTGCAAACCTGCACCTTTACATTAAGTAATTTTTTTAAATATCAGTAAAATGCTTGATCCACTTTTGTATCACATAAGCGTATTCTATGGATTAGCTACCTATATTTCATAATGATCTAACACAAATAGATAGGGCCTATTTAATTAAAGACCGAGTAGGCCCATAACGTTATTGATTTCATTGTAGCGGAATGATCAAAGTATATGACACAACAACCTAGGCCTATTCTATATATTTTTTTTATAAATTGTTAGTTAGTGTATGAGTCAGAGGGGGTTTTCACTACCACTAAGGGGGGAGGGGAGAGGTGCCCACTATATATTTCTGAAAGCTATATATCTAGGGATTTTATTTAGATTCGGTAGCTTAACAGTTTTATAGATAGATTAGTGGACCACACCTTATTGAATATTACAATGGGTATATTAATTATTTTGGGGTTATTGACATCTTGGATGTTTTTACTCTCCTGGGTGGGCAAAACTAAATCGAGCTCCCGTTGCATATTTACTGAAGTACCGGTACACGTTCAAACTGCATGGCGCCAAACTGCGTTCATTTGTTTTAAATAGGGTCCATTACTGTGGACGTAAAATCCTCGCCGGATTTAGGTATGTGAGGGCCCTAGGCCAAAAGAGCTGGATGGCACTAATACGCAGGGGATCTGGGGGGGGGGGGGGGGGAGGGGGCTTAGGCCTATTGGAAGCTGACTGTGGAATTTTAGATTACTGGAGATGAATTCTGCGCGATTAGTAGCCTTAGAACTATTAATGTGATATCTAAAGTGTGATAGTTTCTATTTTTTACTTAAAAGGTACCATACATATTTTTGGAAAATGACAATCATTTTGTTTTAATTTACCCTTAGGCCTATTGGAAGCTGACTGTGGAATTTTAGATTACTGGAGATGAATTCTGCGCGATTAGTAGCCTTAGAACTATTAATGTGATATCTAAAGTGTGATAGTTTCTATTTTTTACTTAAAAGGTACCATACATATTTTTGGAAAATGACAATCATTTTGTTCTAATTTACCCTTAATTGTGAGTTTATTTATGACCGTTTCTTATAAACAGTCGACACGTAGTTAAAAAAATCCAAAAATCCGTGAGAACTCGGAAGTGGGTGGGTGGGTCAAGCCCCAACTCAGATTTTTGAAAAAAAATACTTGTTTGCTTTTTTGTTTTTCTGTCTGTACTTGTCTTGAAAAAATGTCTACCTATGGTTTTCATGGACAGAGATATATATAAAATATATGTTATCAAGATCATGAAAACATATTAGCATAAAATAGGCAAATTAGGTAATAATAAGTCTAATAGGTAATAGAAAATCAGGTTTCAAGCAATATCTCAAAGACCATCAACTTAGAGTAAAAATTAAAACGTCTACACTCCCATTTTTGTGGTCAACCTTAAATCTGAAAACATTTTAAGAGTTCTGAAATGCCTACATTACATGTAAAATGTAACAGACAGACAGACAGACAGACAGATATTTTATTGACAGAAATAAAAGTCATTACAGACTTATTTGTCATAGTAATAAGAGAGATATATGTACATGTATATACAAGAATGTTAGTTTGTTAAAATCATATATGACAATATACATGGTATGATAAACAACTAAAATCATGTTAGGTGGCAATGCCATAAAAAAACCTGGGTATTTCGGTAATATAAATGACTACTACTATAAAATAGCTACTATGTATAACATACTAATTATATATAGTAGCAAACAAGACACTCTGGAAAGCGTAGAAACCAAAAATATATACAAGTGCATAATTATGCTACAGTAACTGGAGTATGAAATAAGACAATGGTAAAAACTCTAGAAAGCGTAGAAACCAAAAATATATACAAGTGCATAATTATGCTACAGTAACTGGAGTATGAAATAAGACAATGGTAAAAATTATATGGTATTTATATATATATATATATATATATATATATATATATATATATATATATATATATATATATATATATATATATAATATAAAGCAGTATATATAATATAAAGCAGTATATACAGTATATACATACTAATACAAGTCGGACATTGTGGTTCGTCGACTGCCAACAAAGTATAGCATCGGAACCATCCATATTATCGAGTGTTGCAGACTTAGTGATGTAATAACAATGACAATTACGGATAATAATTATGTGTGCCATTCACGCAGGACATGGCACTCACACAATAACATTAAAGTTTATTTAATTAACTAGTGATTTATTACCTATATGGCCCTCGCACAAAAAAACATTACAGCTTATTTTAATTCACTATATTGTTTATTTCATACCATTTCACTCACGACCTAGTTAGTACCACATACTCGGAGTTACAATCGAAGAAAAACATTCCCGACCTCATAGATAAAATCAGTTGACTTAGCAACTCTGAAATTCTCCATAAGGCCCCACCTCGTCTGATAACAAGGGCGACGGAAACGTCCCTAACCGGCCCTAGAAAGCCAAATAATAAATCCGAGAGCAACAGCCGTCCTGATATGTGGTAATACCCAAGTCAGATCATGAAGGCATTATAATAAGGATAATATAGCGATAGGTGACTTCGATTTATTATACTCGGGTGTTTTCAACAATTAATTTGTTTAAAACATCCATAGATAAATTGCGCTAGTGACTTCACCACTGTTATGTCTCTAGATGTCATAATTTGTAGAACATTTCATTTGTCGGCTGTATATTGATAGTTGCGGTTACAGAGTTGAACAAGATTTTGCGTTCATTATTCATAGCGTTACAGTGGAGAAGAAGATGTATTTCGTCGTCAATTTCGTTTAATTCACACCTTGTGCATATTCGCTGGTTTATTGGAGTGATTGGATTATTGTATCGTCCTCTTTCTATATTTAGATCATGTGAGCTCATTCGGTATCTCGCCATTGACGTTATGAGATGGTTACCCCTTGTGTGTAAGATATATGGTTAAACATATAAATATTTTTTTTAATAATGCATATGTGCGCAGCTTACTCGAACTCTCAATATATTTTCTCCACTGCTGTGTAAATATTCTAACAATTGATTTTTTAAATAAAAGCATGAATTTATTTGTATCCCCAATATTCTGTGATTCCCAAACTTGATCAAGCCCGGCTCGTTCGAGGACAGAGCGAATACGGGAACACCAATTCGTGAAGCCAATGCCATCTAGCCCAAGAAGCATATTGTAGGCATTTCTGACTGGATGGCTCTGAGATAGTTTAAGAATTCTACACCAATATTTTACGGAAGAGTGGGTGACAATTTACCGACCACAGGACGGGACTGTTTACGTAGAGAAAAAATTACTTTCCCAGCTTGGGAAGCAAGATGAGAAAAAGTTTCTTTTAACACTTGGTGCTATACACCACACCCAGGTATTTATATTGTTCAGCTTTTTCTATAATGTTATCACCATGGTGGAAGCTTCCGTGTACTTTTGTGTAACGCTCATTAAAGATTAGAACTTTTGTTTTTGGAATGCTTACTATGATATGCCAAAGGGAAGCATATAAATACAGAGCAGTTAGCTGTTTTTGTAATCCATCAGCGGATTCTGAAAAAAGGACAACGTCATCTGCAAATAACAGATATACCATTAGTAAGGTGTCCACAGGGATACCTTGATCTTGGTCAAATGTTGCGGATATGTCTTGTAAAACATCCGTGAATAGTTTGGGACTGAGCATACCGCCTTGTAGAACCCCATATTCGCTTTTTAATATGTCACTGATACGCGAGTCCCATTTTACACGACACTCTACTTTAGAAAACATGCTTCTTATTACATTTAGCAAATTGCCGTCTATCCCCCTGTTCAATAATTTGTAGTATAATGCTGTTCTATCAATATAGTCAAATGCTTTTGTGAAATCGACAAAGCATGTATACAGGGGTTTAGAAAGACACCTTTGTTTATCTATGATGGCACATAGTATGAATATATTGTCCGTAGTTCGCGAATTTTCCAAAGGGCATAAAGCGATGAAGATGGGTTATTTTTGTTCCTTGTATGACTATGACTATCTATCCCATGCCATGGAATGTGTTACACGCTTCAACCATCAGTGGTAATGTTAGTTTTGGTGAACATCATCTGCCTCATACTGAACAACTGTTTCAAATACTGTTTGAAATATCTGTACCCTGATACACTTCGTTCATAGGAAAAGGCCATGGCGTTTTAAAGTCAAATCATCAATTGTATATCTTGAAGCAAAATGGTTGTTGCACACCAATAAAATATATTATTAGAAAATATGTCAGAGACTGCATCTGGATCGTACTCTGCATGATACCCAAAATTTAATAGATCGTTTATTGACCTGAGATACACCTCTGATAAAAGATTCATGCATGCAAATCTGTTCATTACTTTGTAAGTAATCTTGCTGACCGACAAATGGACAGACAAACAAACCGATACAACCAAAACATAACCTCCTTTGACGGAGGTAATAAAGGTTTCCTGGGTTTTCGTTATTAAATAGTGCTAATATATAGGAGGTGTTATAATACATGATTCACATATTATAAAAACTGTACAACTATCAAATAAATGTGGATCTTTACAGATTGTTTGGGAAATAAAACAATTTGAGGGATTTGGTCAGCCATATTGGGTTTATGCAAATGTTACCTAAGTAAGGCTTGTAAACGTCCACCCTGTGATATCAAACTTTAAAATCTTAGAAATAGCACGGTTAGAATCAGTTATATCAACAAATCCTTAGCCTTCTGGAAATTTGGCGACCATATTGGATTTATGCAAATTTGGCATATTTCCCCAAGAGGCATTTCGGGGCATTTTTAGTATGTTGATCTAGAGACCTTTCCGAAATGCATTGTGAAAAAATAACTGTTGCAATTTGTGCTGGGTCACTACATTGACTAGTTTAATATTAGCCTAAAATCTTGATAATAGAGTGATTGCACAACATATCACTGCAAAGGATAGAGACTATATATATAGCCTAGATGTTACCGTTTTCTACAAATCTCCACCTGTATACATTGATTGCCTGTATTACCTCTTCAGACACTGCTGGGCGGGGGCCCTGGGGTAGTGGTTAGCACCGCTGCCTTTCACGCCGGAGTCCGGGGTTCGGTTCCCGGTGTCGGCGGTTTGAAAGAAACAAAAATGTTTCTTCCCCATCCACGTGTGAAAGTTAGTATTGTGGGGAGCCTCCGTGACCGAGAGGTAGCGTGCTCGGCCTCAGACCGCCAGGGTTCGAATTTCGAATCCTGTGTCTGGAGGACAGTGTCATCTCAATCATCTCACCATCCTCAGGAGGTTCTCCTGGCCCAGTTTAGCCTATATGTGCACAAAGGTGGCCTAAAGCCCGATTCATTTCATTTCATTTCTTCAGACACTGCTTGTCATGTCTTGTGAGGTTGTGGGACAATATTTAAAATGGTAGGCCTATGACACAATATACCCTACAGAGAAGTCAATTATATATCTGACAATAACATGACATAGCCTACAGGACAAATTTTACTTAAGTAATTAATACAGACCTGGCAATGACCACGATATATATAGTGTACTGTTTGATGTTAATATACCTAGTTAGTTCTGAACAATACCTAGATAATTCCTTTAGAAATCACCATACATATGCCTATTATATGTATTGAGGAAGAAGATATATTATAAGCGTTATGTGAACCTAAGGTACGTTAGTCAATCTCAACCATCCCGTTAGTCAATCTTTGTATTATTTATAAAATGCGTTAGTCAATCTTTCCGCGTTTTTATTATAAATGAATTTAGGGCATTATTAATATAAAATAACGCCCTAAATATCCCTTACATTCATATAAATACGGTTAGTGAATGGCTAGCCCGAAAAATGATATGAAATACCTCAAAAGAGCGGAAAACTGACTTACCCACTTTCGGTGCATCCATTTTCCCCCTAAGTGAACAGTGGCCCAATATTGAACAATTGCTGGGTGGATATTTCGGGCCGTCTAAGACCGCTGTTACGCTGTGTTGAGACGGTTCATGTCAGAGTTTATGTAGTCCTGTATATAAACCTACTGTGACGTCAGAATTTTCGGTTGCGGTGGAGATTTGATTGACAGTTCTTTTAATGTCCCTAAAACAATCATCAACACCACTGACTGAGTGACGTGATTGGTTGAAATATATCGCATTGTCTCTCGACATCAACGTGAAAACACGAGAGATGTTTCTCATCCAATCACTATCAAGGTCCCACGCAGCTAATTAGGTGTACTTGGAATGTTGTATCACTGTCCGCGACACTGGCCCAACAGTACTGCATTACTCATTGAAAGCTGAGCATGATGGGATCAAATGCACATCATAGGGCATATAACTCCAGTTTATAATCGAGATGCAAACGTGATTCAGCGAATATGCTTATTAAGCAGCCCCCCCGAGGCGGGCTGCTTACTGTAATCCACACGGTCCGCCGCCGCCGCAGTTATTTTTTTCCAAATATCTACTAATCTATCAACTTCTGCTATCTCATACTTCACATAGCCATCACATACCACTGGAGAATTGTTTTGGTGACATTTTGATCCCCATGTCATCAACCCTTTAATTACTATGGCCACTAACTAAAACAGCTCGTTAGCGTGTTTCAGGAAAAAGTTTCCATCAGATCTTCTTTTAATTTGGCAAATATTTTCAGCTATGTCAGCCAATGACCTGATTAACTTTTAGGAGCAAAAAAATTCAAAATGGCCGTTTACTGACCCATGACAAATTTCGCAGTTATAAAATCAAAAATGGCCGCCAGTCGGTCATTTTAATTTTTTACTTCACATAGCCATCAGATAACACCAGGGGATTTTGGTGACATTTTGATTCCCATATTATCAACCCTTTAATTACTAGGGCCACTAACAAGGAAATACTTGTTAGCACATTTCAGGAAAAAGTTCCCATCAGATTTTCTTTTTATTTGGCAAATATGCACAGCACTGTCAATCAATGACCTGATTAACTTTTGGGAGCAAACAATTTCAAAAAGGCGGTGTAGCGGCCCTTTTGAATTTGACTAATTTTGTAATATTTACAAAACTCAAAATCAAAGCAAAATAGCTGGACCATGCATAAAGAGCAAAATGTATGCACTTACACATGGATAACCCATGATAAATTTTGCAGAAATAAAATCCAAAATGGCCGAATTTTAATTTTTTTATTATTATTATTTTTAATTGTTTTTTCTAATTATCTCGGAAATGTTGCATAATAGCTAAAGCGGTAATATCAAATAAACATTGAGAAAGTTTTCTGATCTATTTCAAATTTGAAATGGCTGACTGGCGAGAACAGAGGGCTGCTTTTGTGTTTGTTTCCGAACAGCTCTTTCTAGTTCATTTATCGATTTAACACCATTTTTTCTGGGGATAAAAATTCGGATATGGATCAAAACTGAGATACTTATTTCTGATTCCGACCATTCCGGATGTTTGTCATCGTGGTTGTGCATCACATCGATACTCATATAAACGTTTTCAAAAGCATGGAGTGTGCAGTATTGTTTAATATAATATTCAACATTTCTTCTGTCGCGATACTGACATGATATATCATATTATGATCATACGTACAAGACGACGTAATGCAGTAGTCACTCACTCATAATAACCATTTCCCCTCAGAAAAGTTTTCTCCTGACAATAGCCTGTTCAAGATAATTATATTTTACACATTCCAGGAAGCGAAATTTGAACCCTGGTGATTTGAGATCGTATTTGCAATGCTAGCAAGCCTTTGAGACGGGATATGGTTGGCGGCCTTCGCAAGACAAGGGTTAGCCTTTGAGACAGGACCTGGTTAGCGGCCATAGCAGGACAAGGGTGTACATATTGCTGAAAACTCTATAAATGTTAACATATTAAGGACGGTTGCACGGTCCATCTTTGTTTCAACTTAATTGGTTGCGAGGGGACAACAAATACGCGCTCTAACGTTTCCAACTGCGCGGTGTATCTCGCAGACTCGTGCTTAATTTCTCGCTTTCTCCCCTTGTTCACGTCCTCGCGTTCTTGCGTTCTCGCATACTCGTCTTTTTCATGTTATCGCGATGTATTCTCGTCTCTTTCATGTTCTCGCCATCTCGCAAACTTGCGTCCTCGTCTTTATTGGGTTCTCGCGATTTATTCTCGCAAACTCGCGTTCTCGTATTCTCGCATACTCGTATTTTTCACGTTCTCGCTGATTATCTCGCAGACTCGCATTCTCGCCCAAAATGCGAGAGTATGAAGGGACGCGGATACGAGCTGAGACGAATCAGCGACCATATAGATGTGATCTTTTAAAGATTGTGACTGTTGTGTTTCTTCTTCCCTTCCACCAGGTACCAAGGGATGGTACTTGTGATAACGTTGAGTTGCCATGCATATATCTTGTTCAGCTGACAACTCATCAGTGTATATATACCATCACTCACAGCATGTGTTTGGCTCATTACGGACATTAGAAGAAAGACAAACCAGATTGTGTAAAAAATGTGTCTTTAAATCACTTAGAGTTTCATTGTCAAAGCAGGCATGTTCATCACTGCCATCAAAGCAATCAGCTGTACCATCGCACCTATAAATCAACAGAACACATGTTTTGTCCATGCATTGAAAATGAAGCGAGGGGCATGTCTGTGAGTAGCTGTTACTCTGCTTTTCACACACCAAAATATTTATGTTCAAAGATTCTAAGCAGGGACGATATTTATGAAACCATGCAGTGGGATTTTAGTTGTACGTGAGCAGTTTTCATCAAGCCTTGCAGAGTCAGTGATTCAATGATACCACATCTGTTATTCACCTCTGCCAGCACTTGCGCCGTTTCCGAAGTCTGTCCCAGACTGTTTTGAGGTTGACGGGGGTCTAGCATATTTCCAAATAATATGTTACGTAACAGATTATAATTTGTGTACTTTTTCGGTGTGGGTTTTTTGAAAACTATGGGATATTGCATTGCAAGCCACGTCTTTAACCATGTGTCGTCTATTTAACTATGGCTGAGATTGTTACCTTGTAAATGGAAGCGTTTCATGAGGAACATTTTTTCTCGCTTTCAAAAAATGATATATTTTGGTTAGGTGTTAAAATTAAATAGCCAACAGGTCTATTGACCAGCATGAGCCATGCAGTCTTCATCACATAAGGCGTTAATGGGGTTTAAATCCGAGCGGAAATGTAAATCTGGAAGTAACAATTTACTTTGCCAAAAAAAACTAACTGTGAACTTCTTAGAGCAATGGCTTACAATCCAGGTGTACTTGCTGTCATAATGGTTCCCAAGTGCTGCTGTGCAATTCTTATCTAAATTGTACTCGGGCTGCTTCATATCGACTGCAGATATATTTAGTACATTTTCATTCGATATGTCAAATGTAATATCATTGTTGATGATATAAACTGTAATATTATGAAGCTCGACATTTGCCTGTTGGTACACCAGTTGAAATCCAGTAAAGGAGAACCGTCAAGCCAGTTTGTAAAATTGCCCTGTCGTGAAAAAACAATGATCATACAATATCAAGTTCCTTTTATAATAATTATTAACTGGAATAATTTAATTGCAAGATACCTTTTCTCAAAGCATTGAATTATTGTTATTTTTTTACACATTCAATTGTTCATGTTTTACTATTGGAGGAAAAAAAGACGTCATATAATGTACATGAATGAGAAATATCGCACTACACCAGGAAAAGTGACGTCAAGCAATATTCTACTACTACTCTACTACTACTACACCAACGACAACTACTACTATTACTACTACCACTACCACTACTACTACTACTACTACTACTACTAAGAGTAACAAACTGTAGAATGTCGGATTTCAATCTGCACCTGCAACACACTATAATTAGATTAATAATTGTTGAATTAAATGTCCCCTTATTGTTTCTTGTCAATCCGATAGGCATGATATCCCCAAAGCTAGAGGCTCAAAATGGAACAGCGGAATATAAAAACCCTCTATACCATGTCTTATTTGCATTAGAGACAATCCTTGCGATTCACAATACGACTGAGTTTCCTGCCAAGTTAGCTGCCTAAAATTAATACAAATTCACAAATTATATTCCCACAGGTTATTTTTAGTAGCATTTTTATTTTGCTTTTTAAACCACGAAATTTTGACAATCAGTATTCCAGAAAATACACAAAAATCGAAAAAGACAAAAACGAATTTGAAGAAATATCTATCTCTTGGATTGGAGGTACCATAGTCGTTCTCTTACTTTTATTACTGTGTCAGTGCGCATTCCAGGATTCTGTACAGATTTGTGTGAGGAGTATTGAACTGTACATACGGGGTGTCTACCACACGGGTCCTGTGGACTTGTAATGGACAAATGCAATCCTTCGTAGTGATATCCGGTAAAGGTGTCTATTCCAACTGGGCTGGTGTATTGATGAATAAATTGATAAATGCGATGATTCCATTTGTTCAAGACTGTTAAAGTATATATGAAATTTCTACATTCATCAGCACAATCGACATAGTAAACACTAATGTACACCCCAACATATTTCTGTTCGCCTTCTTTTTGCATGACTGTCAGTTTTCTTGAAGCAGTGTTAAAATGTGGATGAGATTTGAAAACATTTTTCATTGTCATTTATATATTACTGCATTCAGAGGTCAAGGGAGGTGTATCAAATAACGAATTGCGCAAGATACCCTTATCTGTGATTTTCCACATAGGTATTTGTATTTTAGCTGACATTTGCTTCATTGACCCCCCAGTTTTGGACATATTTAGGGAAGTATAATTTGCATTCTATTTAAGTAAGGGTAGAAGCTGTGAAATTCTTCTATTGAGCTTCGTGTTATTAATACGTTTTTTGATTTATCAAAGGGCCAGTCTTCTGTGGAATTCACGTGAATGATATAGAGTTGGATGTCAGTATCAACTTGAGAACATTTGTGCAAATAATGTGATTCTTTAAAGGTACATACTTCGAAGTAACCAGATTATAAAATTGGCTATAAGGCCTGGTTTTTCTATTATTGATATTTATTTTGGTAAATATCGCCACCAAAACGACTTTAAAACGCAGTATTGTCATTCAACAATTCTCCACTGTGGCCCACACTTAGCGTGGTATCATAGATCATGCATGTCATGTGCTTATCACGTGATGTAGGCCTGTCTATTTCTGACAGTTCAGTAAACAAACAAGCATGAAAAGCAATGACAGAGCCATGATCATAGGCTATAGGCTTATGTAAGCCTAGCGTTTTTCAAAGTCGAGCAGTTTAACTTAGAGTACGTTATTACTGTTAGATGATATGTCTTACCTTAACTGAGATAGGAACCTATATATAGATAATGTAGATAGAAGCCCGATGATGTCTTCGACGAACTCTACACCAATGGTCAGCTGCAGCTACAACTGGGTTGGCAGGTTATGTAAAGCCCACGCCGCCGCCAGACACTACCGTGATCACATCACAATGTGAATAGCCTGGTTTAGCCGGGTAGCCAGACACCACCTGATATGAGGTATCAGTGTATACACGCGTCATGTGTGGTGTGTGGCTGACCGCGCTGAGCTGTCAAAACCCTCAGGGTGTGTTCTCACAGACACAGAGTCTCAGAGATGACGATGAGTTGTTGTCTGGTGACATTTAAAGTGGGTGTTATAGTAGGCCTAGTCCTATATTATAAATTAGATCAGAGAAATTGATCAGAGAAATCATTCACTATCGCTCCACAGAGACAACACTACATGCAGCATGCCCTCAGCATCTCGTCTGACACTTGGTTTCTTACACTCAGCTATCAGTGAGTGTCACAGTCACCCACTGAGATTTTGTGTGGCACTTACACATATCCAACACCATGGGTCTCTGTCGTCTGTTACGTCACCGTCTGCCAACCAGCAGCCAGCAGTTCATAAATGAGCCACCAGCGGTGAGGTAGATCGTGATTGGCCAGTTGTGTTTAAATGCACACCTGCCCATCCCCTGCCAGCACATAGGAATTTGTGCACGCAGTGCTCGTCATACAAACCTGAGGGTATCCATGAGTGTTCCACTTTCAATTTTATATTTATTGATAATTAATTTCATGGAGTTTTTAAAAGTATGAGCTAAGCACAATTTTTACTACATACGGTATATATCAGTGTATATTCAGCCTAGATATTTTTATCTCATTTTCAGAAGCGTCAATGGTAATAACATGAATCGAGTTATTTTGCACTCTGTGAGGCCATCATTCTGAAAGAAGCAGGCTTTTTCCCACGCACCTAGATGCGGCAGTACAGAGAGTGGCTGTGAAATCTCTGTCCCCTGGTGGTTAATATTAGCTGATCTGGGGAAGATGACCAGTGTCTGAAGTAGAGATAGAGACACTGGTGACACGAGTGAATTGGTTTCTGTGACGGGCTGTGACCTCGTCAGTTACCTCTGGCATCACCATATATGGTAGGCATATCAGTTACTGTGGTTTGACTGTGTAGTAGACTACTGGCCACTACTGTAGGCCTACACGAGTTGTAGGTAGGCCTATGTCATTAATGTACACTTCTCAGTTCAGACCCCACCTTAAAAAAAGACACTGTGTGCAATGGAAATAAAGAAAACACCTTAGTGCAATAATACATAGCCTGGTCTTTTGAAATGTATTGGTTCTCAGTAGTACTAGTAGGCTTGATCACGTGGGTTAATTTGTTGTGTCTGCGTCTCATGTTGTTCAATCGGGGAAATGGATGTATAGTTAGACCCTATATAGGGTAGTGTGGGCGAATATAATTGATATTGTTGAATAAGCCTTGGGCTAGATGCCGATTGAAGGATTTCAACACACCCCACATTTTATATAGCAGCAGAGATCTTCCTCTTGTTTAATGACATGTGGATTGTGTGGATGGTGTGTTTACAACTGAACTGCTGTGTCCTGCTCGCTCGGCTTTCGTACCCCACGTTCACGTGACTAAAATTAGAAAATGGCGTGTTTACACGAATTCAAATGGCGACAGTTTGAATATATCATTCGACGATACAATCATTAAAACATATTATATGAGAGTCCCGAATAATGCAGTATGGCCACATATATGCGGCAATTTGTGTCATAATTAAACTGAAAGTCATGTTTTGGAAACTCTATACGAGAATATACTTAAATATAGGAACCTTTAACTGATATATCTACTATGCCAATTTAGCTTTCTGTAGAAGTATTAATTGTACAATATTTACTGTTCTTTCTAGACATTAAACGAGTGCAAATTATTAATTGACAAGGTAAAGAATCAGAGACATACAAAGTGTTTTCCATACTAGAGGTCAAAATATCTCCATGTGCTGTGTATCTGGTAAAGCACGCAGTTTCCCTGAACTGTGCATACAGTCGAAATCTTGAATGACCCGAATACCATACGAGGAAAATTACCATATATTTTTTATCATTATAAATCGTGTAGTTCTGTATATGCTCACAAATATACGTGCTTTGGTTATTCATATGTCTCCAAATATATAGTCCTCCATACTGACAATTCTGATTAGTTGAGCCCGATATGGCCAAAGGTCCATCAAAAGAGAAGTAGTTGATGTGCAATAAGGGATACACGTGTGGAACAAACAACTTTTTCTCACGAAAAGTAACATGCAGAAGCTTCATGCAGTAAATATGTTGATTTTCCGTAGATGTCAGTAAAATATTGTAGTCAGTATCTTTAGCATCACAGGTAATCTCTAAATTGTTGTAAGTCTTTGTTTCTATTCTACCTTTTATTAACATATTAATCTGGACCATCGCCCGATAAGTTGTTGCTGTGACTGGTTTGATGTTAAACTGTTGTATGTTGTTATTTTTGTAGATGATCTTTGATTTGTGTCCTGGGCCGTCGTAAAATAAAACACTGGCATTTGATTGCTTATAAAGTAGTAAGTGAAACGTCATCATCTGCCATGGATTCACTATAAGATAAGTAATAATTATTATACCCACCGATTACACCAGCCGGATCATCAAAATCATCATTCATACGGTACATCTCTTTCAAGTCATTGTATTCCAAATAAACTGCACCAAACCATTGTAATTTACAGTAAATGTGAGAAATAATGAATTTATACTTCATATTCGGGAGTGTTCTAATTTCTACAAGAGTTTGTCGCCCTGTTGTCACCAAGGTCCATGGTAGGCGCTTGCCGGCAAAATATATTTATATTAGAAGCTTCAAGAACAGTTATCTCATGAGCTCCACTCCATATCTACCCACTGAAAGTTAAAATGTAAAAAGTGAAAAATAATTCTATGTTCGGTTGCTACTTTTATATTGATCTTTATTTTGAAAGTAGCAGCAGTTGTAAAGTGATGATCCCACAGTAGGTAATTGTGGATGGTGAGATGATCTTATCATGCCGAGTCTTTGACCACAAACAATGTGATATCTGGTTCACAATACACGTGAACATGTCTGACTGTTCATCACGTATAGAGATGTGATTGTGACGAGAGCTACATAGCTGCACGTCTCCAAGAACACTCTGTGTGGTTAGTTCTTTAGTAGACGTGGATGTGAGGTAGATGGTGTCTACAGAGACGGTGAACAAAGTGATGCCCAAAAATGTCCTGATGTACATCGTGATCGTCAGAAATGCTCAGCAGTAGGCTTCAAGGGCGTCATGAATTATACTTGTAAAAACATGCTATTTATATAATATATTTGATGCTAAACTACTAAGTCAAATAAACTAAGCATTGCGTGAATAATCAATGTTCTAAGTGACAAAGGACGTATTTCTCTATAAATTATTTTTACAATCTTCGTGAGAATAACACTACGCACTACTCTAGCAGGTATAATAACATACATACTTCATAGGCGACGGTGGCTTAATTATAAATAACATTGAATTGTTTTTGCAAATAAATTGAAATCATTTACGGAATGAATTACTATGACCTTAGATTTCTGTCAACAGCCTTAGAAATGAAGAATCAATTTACGATCCATAAGGTATATGATTTACTGAATAAATTAATTGGGTTTTAAGCCACCTTTGTGCACTTATAGGCTAAACTGGGCCACCAGGATAACATCCCAAGAATGTTTGAGATGAATGAGACTGCCCTCCTAGTATATCCTAGTGTGTAGTTCTGTGTCATGTTCATGTTGATTTTGAATGAGCGTTTTTCCACTAATATACAACCCATAGATCAACAAAAAAAACTGTTTTCATTTTGGCCTACATACGCTCATCGTAAAGAGGTGATTTTATTTGCTGTTTTCCACGTGAAAATAAAAAATAATCAGTGTCCATTGGTGCATAATTATAACCAAATACGATATCATTCAGGGAAGAAATTGAGTGGCTGTCATTAAAATTTGAAATAATTTCAAGGCCGGGTAGCCTACGTTTGAAATTTCATGTTACAGAAATTTCATGGCAGGTCAACAACTACATGGCAAATCAATCAGTCATTTTTAATCGTTTTAAATTCCAGTTTGGACCAGGCGTTTGTTCAAACAACAATCGACATGCATTGATCACTGTGTGATACCCTAATCTGAGCTATATTACGTGATTCTAACCGATCATAAACCTTGTCACTCAACCCGGATTGACCCGAATCTAGACGTATCCGCTTTCTTCCCTGAAAACACGAAACCCGCCGAGACTGGGGCCCACCCCACAAAGAATACTAAAATTAGGATTATCTTAACTTTTTCTTATTTGCATTATAAAAGTTAGAATCATCTTAACTTTTCTAATGCAAATAAGAGAAAGTTAAGATGATCTTAATTTTTAGATGCTTTGTGGGATGGGCCCCAGGGTCAGGGTGGGGAGGGAAGGGGAGGGTGACGTGGGCTCACTGATAGGAGAGGGGCTGTCCTAAGGGGCTGAGGTAGAGCCTCGACGATGGTGGGTGCAGTGCAGTCAGGCCTCAATGAGGCGTGGTTAAAATACAAAGAAAATAACTCAAACACAAGTGTACATATAGCTATTTCCACAACTTTTATTAGATATGAAATGAAATAAAAAATAGATAGCTATATAACTATAAAAAATATTCAAGATATAAGTGTAAAAGACTGTAATATTCGCATACAACCAGTTAAGCTTTCAAAGTGAATACCTAAAATGTAAAAATATACTCTAACTATTAAGATCATCATTTAGCTTTTTTTCGGTTTTAAATTTGCGTCATTATTAGAAATATTATCAAGTTTAGTACTTAAACTGTTAATTGCATGGTATTTCATTTTTGTCATACTCACTTCGCGAGTATCTGTTCTAGTGCGCTTCCTCCCACAGTGACGTTCCTGTACTGTAGTAGGAAAATTAATTTTCGGACTATAGGGATCTTTAGTGGTAAATTCTTGTTCTACTAAAGAGTAGTTATTTTTCTTGATTGGACCTCCCACCCGCCTTTTCCCTCTGTTATGTGGAGCTCGTTTCGCTGGTATTCCTGGTAAACTATTTGTTTCTATGTCACTGGACTGTGTTGAGATTATTTTTTTAGTAACTTACCTTCTGCGGCTAATTGTAGCTCGTGGGGATATCTCAAAAAAACCCTCTACCCCCTCAACCCCCTCGACCCACGACCTTCGACTTAATTTTGTTTGTTTATATAATTGTTTATTATAATTTTGTATAATAATAACATTCGGGAAACTTATATAGGCCTTCTGTGATGCTAACCTGGCTATCAAGTGATGTTGGCTGACCGTCTGCTACACTGGTTCAGCATTCAACCGACGTTGGTGGCCATTGATTGGTGCGATAATACACCATAGTTTTATGAATACACGTGAGCCTACAGCTGGGCAAACACATTTTAATGCTGGGTCACTGTTCACGACGCTTGCCTAACTTTAACACAAGCATGGGATTGAATGCCTCTTGTTTTTTTGGTGCGTAAAACAACACTTGCCAGTCATATCTTGCCGTATCAGGTCTGACCGTCAGACTACCAGTCTGACCTTGACAACAGGTGTGTGTGAAGCCGGTACGAAAATGGGGGGTGCGAGCAAAATGAATATTCATTATGACGTCACATGTTTACTGACTGCAGTGTGGAGGTCTCACTCAGGTCAGATTGTTTTGGCCGCCTGAATCAACTGTGAATTGGCCAGAGAGGAGGAGGGAGGAGGGGGGTTCTGAACTCATAGCACATATATACGGGTTATCCAGGTTCTTCCGGTAGCAGAAAACTGGATAGATGAAGATGGTCATATCACTCGCCAGCTTCATTCAGTCACATGCATTGTCACCGGCATCGCAAGCGGTGGGCCAGCGTTACAGGCGTTGGGTCAGCATTAAACCAACATTGGTAGTACCTATTTTATCTCTGGTTTTGGTGGGGAAACAAAATGATAGACCCCCGGGGATGTTATCTTGGCAATGCCTTTTAAGAAGTAGCCATTTATATTACCAATATACCCAGTTTTTATTATGGCAATGCCACTTAACATGATTTTAGTTGTTTGTCATACCATGTATATTGTCATATGATTTTAACAAACTAACATTCTTGTATTACTATGACAAATAACTCTGTAATGACTTTTATTCCTGTCAATAAAATATCTGTCTGTCTGTCTGGTTCAATGCTTATGCTTGCTGTGCTTAACAATGTTGGGCCAGCGTTAATGTAAGACAGTGATGGGACTCAGATGGCAGTCTATAAGCCAAAGCAAGTGCCCGCATATATTGCGTATCATACCTCTCCCCAAAATATACATGAGGCGTTCAGCCATAGTTAGGCCAGCGTCGCAGACGGTTAGCCAACATTGACCTGAAATTGTTTTCCGGATTTTATAATAGACTATCCCAAAGAAAATTAATAAAAAAATTAAAGTTGAGGGTCGAGGGTCGTGGGTCGTGGGTCGAGGGGGTTTCCGAGATATCCGCTCTGTGGCAGTTGCCTCGTGAGATTGGCTGATCATGTCATTGATTAGATCCTGCGCACAATAATTATACATCGGGCGCCGTGGTGGAATTTGAAAAACTTCAGCAAGATACGAGGTCAATGTTATGTATTGACAACATTCTAAAATATGGGTGATTTCAAATTTCTCTGGGCAGCATGTATGGCATACAAATGTTTACAAAAGTAAGGCTGCCCTTTTTTAAAAACGACCTACAACTACAAATTCCAAGATCTATGTTACAAATTTGTTGATACAGAGGTAGCCTATTTTTGAACGCCACACTGTATGTTGAAGCTGTGAAATCTGAGTCAGATTTCTAGGTTTAGCCGGCTTCCTGACAGCAAGGCTGAATCAGTGCTGAATCAGTGTTATCATCCACCTATTGGGGTAGGGAGGATGATTTAGATATTGAATATTCATTAATTTTCCAACAAAATGCCAACATATTGTTGGCCCACTGTCTGCGACGTTGGCTCAACATTAATCCAACCCTGGCGCATGTACCATCTCGTGTATGGTGAGATGGGGGCCATCCCGATGTTCCCCAGTCTCTATGTCCCCCGATCTCTATGTTTCCCAGTTCTTTGTTCCCCAGTATCTATGTTTCCCAGTCTCTATGTTCCCTGGTTCTATACTCCCTGATCACTATGTTCCCCGGTCCCATGTTCCCCGGTCCCTATGTTCCCCAATCCCTATGTTCCCCAGTACCTATGTTCCCCGATACCTATGTTCCCAGGTACCTATCTTCCCCGAGTTTTTTTTGGGGGGGGGGGGGAGAGGGAGGTATGAGAAGTGTTGGAACAATTTGTTGAAAAATTGGAAGATTAGCTTCCTTTTTCAAGATGGTCGCCACTGCCACCTTAGAAGATTTATTTTGTTCACTTTTCGACAGAAAGAGGTGTGTATTTAATATCACTTTTCCAATGACATCTCGCATGAGAATGTTATTTCTGACACCAAGTTTTTTATCCCCCGCCTGACGAAGTTCGGGCGGGGGTAGGCCTACGTCTGTCTGGTCGTCCTGCTGTTCGGCCGTCTGTTTGTCTGTACGCGTTTTGATTCCAGAGCTGGTCTGTGGATGGATTTCTTTAATTTTGCACACACACATCCCACAGGGGGTGTAGATGTGCCTTTTGAAGTTTAGGAAATTTCAACTACTTAAATGGCCGACCATCGGCCATAATTATCTTCAAAATACCTGATATCTGGCCACATTTCATTTTATTTCCGGAGCAGATCTCGGAAATCCATGCGTGGATCCATTTTATATTGCACACACACATCCCTTATGGGGTGTAGATGTGCCTTTTGGGGTTCATAAAGTTTGATCTACTTAAATGGCCGATCATCGGTCATAATTAACTTTAATATGCCCGATATCCGGCAAACCGTACCAGATAGCTAGACCATTGCTTTAAAACAAAATGGGCGGTTTTAGTGAGGGATACACCGTCAAAAATATCAACTTGATCAAATTAAAAAAGGCCATCATTGAGTTCAATATCTGTAATTTACATGTACAAACTGTGCTCGACAGGGTAGACCATTACCGTAAAACAGAAAATGAGACTTCAGGGTAGAATGCACCCTGTAAAATTTATATCACACGGGCAGGGCGGGGTATTATTGTGGCCGGCTGGCTTCTTATTTTATTTTGAGGTTTCGTTCATGCATAAAGCGAAGATGGCCGCCATCTTATAATTTTTGTCTTCTTTCCGACAGAAAACGATGCGTAATACCACTTTTCGAAGTATATTGTGCGTCAGAAACTCATTTCCGACATTATTTTTTTGTTCTGAGGTCATGCTCGAGCAAAAATGTTTTGTGAAACAACTGAATTTCGCGCAAGATGAACTCCTTACCGAAGACATCGCGCAATTTTCGATCTGAAGGAGAAGGGTATTTGGTTGTTCTGAAAACCCATACAAAAAAACATTTTATCAAACAATTTATCAAATGTGAAGCGCCAGTGATTATGCTACAGATATACGGCGTTATATAAATATGTATTTATTATTATTATTATTCTTATTATTATTATTATTATTATTATTATTATTATTATTATTATTATTATAGTAATAATTATTATTATTTTTATTAACTAATTTATCTTTCAAATCAACCAAATTGCAAATCAATGAAAGTATAAAATGAGGAAAGTAGATATCATCGGGAGATATATGTGCCCGGGGATCATAGGTACTGGGGAAGATAGAGACCGGGGAGCATAGGACAGTGGAATCTAAGTATCGGGGAACATAGGAGTGGGGAACATAGGGATCGGGGAACATAGATTCTGGGGAACATAGAGACCGGGGAACATAGGACAGTGAAATCTAAGTATCGAAGAACATAGGACCGGGGAACATAGGGATCGGGGAACATAGATACTGGGGAACATAAAGACCGGGTAACATAGGACAGTGAAATATAAGTATCGGGGGACATGGGACCGGGGAACATAGGGATCGGGGAACATAGATACTGGGGAACATAGAGATCGGCAACATAGCACCGTGGAATATAAGTATCGGCGAACAAAGGACCGGTGCGAAATGGACGAAACCATAAAGTGTGAAACAACTGGAATGTGAAATAACGCAATTGATATACTACGAAATAGAGAAAGTACGAAACAACGAATGTACAAATCAATGAAAGTACAAAACAACAAAAGTACGAAACACTGGGAGGCGGAACATAGGTAGGCCCTCCTGGGGAACATAGAGAACGGGAAACATTATAAAGACCGTGGAATATAATTGATTACATAGACAGAAATTTCTTATGGCATAAATTAATCGGACTCGGTATCAGAGGTAGAATATTTGATGTCATTCAAAGTATGTACAGTGTTGTTAAATCTCGTGTTCAAGTCGGAGCAGAAAAAACCGACGAGTTTGAATGTTTATTGGGAGTGCGGCAAGGAGAATGTCTGTCGCCTTTTTTATTTGCGATGTATTTGAATGACATCGAAAATACTCTCAAAACTAACAAATTTGAAGGTATCAATATGGGCCTTACGCGAATGTTAATACTTTTATATGTAGATGATGCAGTAATACTGTCAGACAGTAGAGACAATCTACAGCAAGGTTTAACCATAATAAATGAATATTGTACGAAATGGAAAATAACGTTAAATACAGATAAAAAAAAAAATTGTTGTATTTCGAAAAGGTGGTGAACTTTCTGCTAAAGATAAATGGTATTATGACGGCAAAGAGCTAGAAGTCGTGAAACATTTTATATACTTGGGAGCTGTATTTTCCTCTGGGGGGTCTTTCTTGGAAAATCAAACAACTTTAGCAGGACAAGCGCAAAAAGCTGTATTTACACTCATGAAGTTATTAAACAAATTTGATAATGTAACACATGATATATACTGTGATCTTTTTGATAAGATGATAATGCCAATTTTGTGTTACGGTAGCGAGGTGTGGGGATTTCATAAAGGAGAAGCAATTGAACGCGTTCATTTACAATTTTGTAAGCGATTTTTGCATTTAAAATATAACACTGTAAATAATATTGTATACTATTAACTAGGCAGAACAAATATGCAATGTGTAAGATACGTAAGAATTGTTAAATACTGGCTGAAGATTATGAAATGTAATGACACTCGATTTATCAAAATTGTATATAATGTTTTATTATGTAATGCACAAAATGGAAAAATTAACTGGGTATCTAGGCTAAAAAACTTATTGGAAACGTTAGGTTATGGGCATGTATGGCTCTATCAAAGTGTTGAAAACGACAAGCTATTTTTCAGAATTTTTAATCAGCGTATTCGAGATAATTATGGTCAAAGACTGCATTTTGAACTGGAGAATATGTCAAGGGGAAAATATTGTATTTTATATCAGAAACATTTCGTTGCTTCAAAATACCTTGAAATAGTAAAAACAGAGTCACATAGAATTGCCCTGGGTAGACTACGCTCAAGTAATCATAGGCTAGCTATTGAAAGTGGTCGATGGCATAAACCACACCCGGCTCCTGTTGATGAAAGGAAGTGTATGTTATGTGATGATATTGAGGATGAATATCACTTTATTTGTATTTGTCGATTATATAAACAACTGAGAAAGAGGTACATACCTGAATATTATTTTAAAAGACCAAATATGCATAAATTTATAGAGCTCATGTCGAATGACGATACTAGAACTGTATGTCATGGCTATCTCAACTTGAACTGTTTTGTTTAGTTTCAAATGTGTACAATGTATTGTACTGTTGTTGTGCTTGCACAAGGGCCACAGGCCTATTGCCTAATAAATTACTACTATAAGGATCAAGACAAAAGTGCAAGACAACAGAAGTAAAATTACGAAACAACGTACGACCAAGAAATCTGGAACATAGATATTGGGGAACATAGAACCCAGGATCATAGGTACTGGGGACCATGGAAACTGAAAGTGCATAACAAGATAAGTATTAAATAAAAAAGTGCACAACAAGTGACGTGTGAAACAAAAGAGTGAGAAAAAAACGACAGTACAAAACAGCAAAAGTACGAAATAACAAAACGTGCAAAACAAAAAAGTATAAAACAACGAAAATACGAAACAACGAAAGTGAGCAACTGAGCGAAAGTACAACGACAGTATAAAACAAAAAAAGTATGAAGCAATAAATCCACGGAAAATCTGAAGGACAAAATATTTGAAGTAGGCCTACTAAACAACAAAAGTGAAAAACAACGAATGCACAAAACAACTAAAGTGTGATGTGATGTGAAAGCAACAAAAAACGATACTAAACCAACGAAACAACCAAAGTGAGAAACGAGGAAAGGAACTGAGATATACCGTGATTACAGCATTGTCCTCTGTTGGCTTCTAGCTGTGACCTTAAGATATTGGTCTGGCCACTCGTTTGCCAACTTGACATAGAGTCCTCCTAAAATTTTATTTTATTTATTACCCGATGAGATAAAGTTCATCAAGAGATGAACGTTGACTGTCACAGTTTCATGAACTGTGATGAATAATTATTGTTATGAGCTTGAAATCTCAGTTTAGCTCATAAACTGTGGTGAATGACAGCCCTGGTGAGTATGGTGTCAACTACGCAATGGCTAATTAACTCATTAATTAGCAAATTGAGACTTTCTGATTTAGATTATCAACCACAGAATATAAAATATTTTAAAATACCCAGGTAATTTGTTTCTCAGTTTTCTGTTAAGTTCTGTGTAATATTGTGTGTGTGTGTGTGGGGAAGGGGGGGGGGGATATATTTTTTCAATTACCAAATGAAGCTTAGCTAGCTTGCTGTGTTTACGTAAGAAGTAACCTCAGAAAATTATAATCCTCAAAGACGTGCCGCAATGGCTAGAGCGCCTGACTGCCTCGCCACTCGTGCTGTCGAACCCCGCTGTCCCCGTTTAGGGTTTTCAGAGAAACAGCATTGTTTCTCCCTTCTCAATGTGACTAGGCGATCACGTTAAAGTCGTCCTCGCCGAGTTACCGTTGAGACCAGTGTATCTACGTTAATTTCGCGCAGGGTCCCGCGCTGCGCGCTCCTCACACATAATCCTCAATCAAGATACTGTATGTATTTTAGGAAGTTAATACATTTTCATGAATAATTCGTGAACATTCATGAACATCAACATGAACTTAGTTTGTGAACATCATGAACTTAGTTTGAGTGTTGCTGGCTTATCTGGTTCATTATTGAACCACCTGAGTTACTAGTCGTTCGTGAACAACCTCAATTTCATGAACAAGGCTCGGTAACTTTAGGTTGAAAGTTCATGAATTTCATGAACATTACATTTGTTATTCAGGAACACTCGTGAATAGTTCATGAACACATTTAATGAACGTTCATGAATGTTCATAAACTATCTGATTCATGATCGTTCATGAACTAGCCCTGGCTCATAAATTTTCTGAGTTAATGACCATTCTTGAACAACCCATGTTCAAGAACAAAGTGACAGTTCATGAACAGAATAAGTTCATGACCTCATGAACTTTCATGAATGTCTCATTTGTTGTTAAATAATATTCATGAACACGTTCATGAACGTTCATATACGTTCATAGTTTTTTGTTTACCAACATTCATGAACTATTCATAACTGTTCATGATCACGCTTGGACACATCTGGAGACAACTAAATTCATTTTATGAGCCGCCCCCCTGTGACCTTGAAAAATAAATCGAGATCATTTACCTGCAACTTTAAATCATGAGATCAAAACTCACCAAGCTATCGTGAAAACTTTGAAGGATGGACAGACATACGGACTGACGACAAAGTAAAGATGGCACTAATTACTGACTCAGCATCACATATAGTCTTTTATTGTAGAATATGGGGAATATAGGTAGCGGGGAACATAGATACTGGGGAACATAGGTACTGGGGAACATAGGTACCAGGGAACATAGATACTGGGGAACATAGATACTGGGGAACATAAGACGGGGGAACATAGAGACCGGGGAACATAGGTGATGGGGAACATAGATGCCGGGGAACATATGACCGGGAAACAGAGAGACCGGGGAACATAGGACCGGGGGACATAGAGATCGGGGAACATAGAGACTGGGGAACATAGATACGCACCGGTCTGGTGGCCGAGAATTTCACAGGAAGTATCATTGACAGCTCCCAATGACATGTGTCGTTTAATGTCGGGCCGGCGTCGTAGACAGTGGCCCTACATTAGGGACGCACCATTTGATTTCTGGGGGGGGGGGGGCCTAGATTATTACTTTCAGTTATGTTTTTTTTCTGAAAAATTAGCACACAATTTTTTTTTTTTAGCACCGACCTTGAAGCAAACATTTTTTTTGTCCCTGGAAAAAAAATAAAACATTTTTTTTGTGACAGTTCATATTTAATTAAGTATGTTGACAAATGTCATGCACTGACCTTGATGAAGGTAAGTCTCCGACATACATACAGTAACTGCGGCTGTATTCAAGGGGACACACCGGCCTGACCTGCGTCTTCTGTATACCCTTAAACAAGTTCCGAATGTTTACCACATAGTATTCAAGTCGTAGTTGTTTGCGTCCTAGTTTGAAGACAACAAATCGCCAAATGATGCGTACAGATTATGCTGCTTCTAGAATGAAAGGTGAGTCAAAATAAATATTTGTTAAGTAGGCCCTAGACCTATTTGGTTATCAAAGCTTCACAGAAGGTATACCGTATTTAAGGTCATGAGTATGAGTAGGCCTACCACTTACACTGGTATCCGGTACTAGGTTTCAGGAGAGTATTAAATTTCAAGCACTAGTATAAACGGCATGTTGCACATTAAAAAAAAATCACCATGACTACTAGATCCTTGTATATCACCAACAATTCTCAGGGCTGAAGAAGCAGGGATACCCTTAAACAAGTTCCGAAGTTCCCAAGTTCCGGGAACTTCAAGTTCCCAATTTTCAAGTTCCGGGAACTTCAAGTTCCGAAATTCCAAAATAAATGAAAAAATATATTAAAACATTATTTGCAAAAATCGTTTTTGTCCGAAAAACAGTTTGGTACCCAATATCAATTTTAAGTGCTGTAGACTAAAGTTAGTTTTTCACATATTTAGATTTTGTTTATAGGCGATCTTGGCAAACATTTCACGATGTGAAATTAACTATATAGGGGACTAGTCCTACAGGTATGAAATACAATTTCACAATAGAACCGCAAATTTATTATACAAAATCTAAAATAAAGAGTATTACAATATGATATTTTCCCAGATATAGTATTCGAGTTCAAGTGGTGGTGGCCGACCATAAAACAACATTATCAAACGATTATAGTATTGGTTCTTTGTCGTGTTTGATGGCATATAATATTTAAAATCCTGTAGAGCTTATGAGGTCTTTCCTCCACGCGCGACGCTGTTTGCACCGCCCCCCTCCCCCCGGCATTCAACAAGCATCCCAACCCATGAGAAAATTATGACATGTGACAGTAGATCTACTTATTAACAGTGAAAACAGTATCGATGATATTTTAAGGACCAACGTTGAGACTACATGGATTCCTTCCCAACAAACACGACGCATTGACCCAATGCTGGTTTTATGTTCGACCACCGTCTGCAACGCTGGCCCAACGTAAAACCAGCATTGGGTCAAGGCGTGGTGTTTGCTGGGTTGTCATCTGCGGGGTGTGATTTGTAGGCCTAGGCCCTATATATCATTATATATTTTCTATGCATAGGCTATATAGCGGCATGTTATAATAGTCTTTGAACTTGAAAAACAACTGGGCCTACTCAGATCAACTCTTCTGTGGATGACTGCCTAATACCAGCTGTAAATCTCCCATCAAACAGACATTGACCCGATCTTGGATTAATGCTGCTGTAAAGTCACAGACGCTGAGCAAACCTTACCTCAACTTTGGGTCAACGTCGGGCCTACACATAGAGGCCTAATTCGTCATTTGAACATAACGATGAGTGTGCTCGGTCTAGAAAACCACATTTGATTCCATTCATGCGCGCAGCTTGGCAATCTATAATGCGTGGAAAGGCAAAAGGCAGTAGACCCTATCTAAAATGTTTTTTGTTGAAAAATGAAAAAACATTTTTTTGGTAACTTTTATTTCGGAATTTCGGAACTTGAAGTTCCCGGAACTTAAAAATTGGAGCTTGAAGTTCCCGGAACTTGGGAACTTCGGAACTTGTTTAAGGGTATCCCTGCTTCTTCAGCCCTGAGAATTGTTGGTGATATACAAGGATCTAGTAGTCATGGTGATTTTTTTTAATGTGCAACATGCCGTTTATACTAGTGCTTGAAATTTAATACTCTCCTGAAACCTAGTACCGGATACCAGTGTAAGTGGTAGGCCTACTCATACTCATGACCTTAAATACGGTATACCTTCTGTGAAGCTTTGATAACCAAATAGGTCTAGGGCCTACTTAACAAATATTTATTTTGACTCACCTTTCATTCTAGAAGCAGCATAATCTGTACGCATCATTTGGCGATTTGTTGTCTTCAAACTAGGACGCAAACAACTACGACTTGAATACTATGTGGTAAACATTCGCAAAAAAATAGAAAAATATCACATTCTTTAATAGACAAGGTGCCGACCAGAAACAAACAAAAAATACATCAGTAAAGCCGCGTCCAATTTCACTGTTAAATAATACCTTGTAGTGATCTTGAGAATTTTCCTAGAAATATTTTGCGCTCCAATTATTCCTTGTAAGTCGTTTATTTTGAATTCCACTTTGATGAGCCTCTTCAAAGATTATCAACAATTAAAATTATCAACATTTTTTTTTGCACAATCTTTCAACATTTTATTTTTTTATGTACAAGTTTTCAGCATATATTTTTTTTACAGGAATTTGAAAACAAACATTTTTTTTCAAAAATAATCTAGGCCCCCCCCCCCCCAGAAATCAAATGGTGCGTCTTTTAAAGCAGCACTCATGCCAGAGGTCAAACCTGGGTCAAACAGAAAATTTGTTTCTAGAAAGTCCCCACTTCAATAGATGGTTTTAACACTGATTTAGCAAGGCCTCGATCTACGACCAAGGGAGCAGCGAGCCTGCGCTGCACTACACTAGGCCTTACACTACATTAGGCCTATACCAGGCCTTACACTACACCACACTAGGCTCAACACTACACTAGACTACTACACTACACTACAACTACACTACACTACACTACACTACACATCTGCGACCTCCCTAGAGGTTTAATGCTGGGCCAGCGTCGCAGACGGTAAGCCAACATCAGCCCAACACTGAACAGCGGGTCTTTGGCTATATCTATATTAGGCAGTGTCTCAGCCCAACAGTGTAGGCCTACGGGGCAAACACGAGAGGTTGAACCAGTGCTGGGTTAGTGCTGGTCCACCAACTGCGACGCTGGCCCAACATCAACCCAGCACTGCTTCGACATCTCGTCTTGGCTGGGATGCGGGATGTGTACGTGTGAAGTTCTGCCACCGTACCCCGCCCGCATAATAGTGCCAGCAAACCATTTAATCGCTAGTCACGAATATAATCTTGAATTTAGGCCCTAGTCCGTTTTGTTAGCACTTTCAATACAAGCTTTTGACGGCGGAACACGCCTTCTAGTAGTAGCATTAACAAACACTTGGCTAATCTACAAAATTGGAGGTCTATGGTTAGAGTTCTATGACTAATCTCAACACTTTTCATCTACTTAAACAGTGTTAAAGTTGTGGCAACGAGACATACAACGAAAATTAAGTTGATGAAATTAGAAAACTCGGGGTGTAAATGGTGCAGATCTGATGGAGGGGCAGCTTCCCGGCGCTCCACTATTTAAGCACCAATCGGAACTGTAATCCTTTTTAATCATTTTTATTGGCACCTTCAAAAACACCTTTTCATGGCCGAGTGTATCTTATATGAAGAAAATTTATAAATATTTGAAAAAACGAAATACTTTTCATACACTTTAGGTCGAGGGCAACATGGACGTGACACACAGCGCCAAGTGGATGAGAATTATTTAGATAACTTCGGGGATAAATGGTCAAGGAGCGTAAACCTATATCAGCGCGCAACGTCTTTCAAGCAGCGGCTTTTTGTTAGACCGCCATCTACAGTATTGCGCCACAATTGAAACTAGACTTCCGTCAGTGGGGCCTACACATCACGCCCGAAGCGTTGGCCCAATGTTGCACTGACATTGGCCCATCGTCTACGACGCTGGCCCAACATCAGTCCACTATTGGGCCAACGCCTCGTGTATGCTGGGTGGAGGTTTTACCCCTGTCGGCGGCTACCTGCCACAAGTGGCGCGAACGAGCAGCAGACACACTTTACCTTCAGGTGAGACATGACAGTTTTTTTAAAGCTCCACTATAAAGTTTCGAAACTTTCAAGAAAATTGTCAAAATTGAATTTCATTTTTACCTCAATGGGCTTGGTGTTATGTCTGGCATATACATGTACCATTTTCTGATAATTTACTTACGTTCTGAATCATACAATTAGCTTTTTAACCGGAAAGTGTATCTAGCTTAAGGAACAGATTCCACCTTCTCTAAAACCAACAACTAAAATTGCTAAATTTTTCAAGAAAATTTCTCAGATTCATCTTTGTTTTTATTCAAATAGATGTAATATTATATGTACCATAATATATGTGTATTGTGTTTTGTCAAATTATTCACTTTTTATTTGTAAAAATCGCTTTTTAATCGACAGGGTCTATCAAGTTTTTATGTCTCTAGGCTTTACCCCTGTCGGCGACTATCGGCCACAAGTGGCGCGAACGAACAGCAGACACACTGTAGCTTCAGGTTAGTCGAGTAAACAACATCTCCGGGCGAGCGCAGCGAGCCTAGCTTCAGGTGAGACATGACAGTTTTTAAAGCTCCACTAAGGGACGCACCATTTGATATCTGGGGGGGGGGGGGGCTAGAGTTTTTGTTGCTTGCAAACTTTTTTTTTTACCTCCGGTGGAAAACAAGTTTTTTTTTCTGGCGATCAACGTCCGACAATTTTTTTTTCGTCCAAGAATTTTTTTATCATATGTTTTCCCTATTATGTACGTTACCATTTGGTGTTTTTTTGGTCAACATATTTTTCATCAATTTCGACAACAAACTTTTTTTTCTGTCCACATTTTCAACAAACTTTTTTTTCTGATTTTTGTGGCGACAAACTATTTTTTCAATTTTATTCTAGCCCCCCCCCCCCCCCCCCAGATATCAAATGGTGCGTTCCTAAAGTTCCGAAACTTTAAGGAACATTCTAAAACTTTAACTTGTTTTTTAATTCAATGGGTTAAGTGATAGGCTCTATATACAAGTACCATTTTCTGATAATTTATTGACATTTTTAATCTTAAAAATAGTTTTTTAATTGGAAAGTGTATCTAGCCCAAGGACTAGACTCTACTTTCTCTACAAGCAGCAAATAAAATTGCTTGAAATTTGCAGCAAATTTTTAAAATTCATATTTTATTTTATTCAAGTGGGTGTAATGTTATATCAATCATAATATATATTTTGTGCTTTGATAAGTCATTCACTTTTTATTTGTAGTAAACACTTTTTAATCGACAGGGTCTATAAGTGGGGCGAACGGCCAACTGATAACGGACACACTGAACCTTCAGGTCATTCTCATTCATCAAATCCTCTATCCTTCCACTAGCGGCAGCTAGCTGTGCTACTTTGGCCCTGAGAAGGAGGCTGCCTTCAGGTGAGACATGAGACAGTGTTTTTAAAGCTAGCTACTAAAAAACAGAAACGTTCAGTAAGTTATCGAAATTAAACTAGTTTTTAACTCGATGGGATTGGTGTTATATCTGACATATACAAGTAGCCTACCTTTTTCTGATAATTTACTGACGTCTTTTATCATTTTAAGTGTAAATTTGCTAGAAGTTGTAAGAAAATATTTCATATTCATATTTTTTTTATTCAAACGGATGTAGTGTTATAATATTATCTACCATAATATATGTACTGTGTTTTGAACATATTTCCTTTTTATTTGTAAAAAAACGTTTTTTAATCGACAGGGTCTATCAAGTCAAGTCTTTCCCTACAACCAGTAGGCCTAACTATAATTCATTCACCACGGCTAATGTGAATCTGGGTTTAATTGCAAACATTTTCAAGAAAAATTATTTTTTATACGGGTCTATTAGGCCCTATGTAGCATATGAATGAACCCTTTATGTGTGATCCCACAGACCCCAACTCTCTCAGGAAGTGAGCAAAAATCGTGTACAAAAAACAAGTTTTACATTTTTTCCGATGTTTTTACTGAAAATAACACACTCGCGGGTCAGCGGGTTGGGTGGTGTAACAATAAATGCGGAGTCAGATCCGCCAGATGCAAATCCATCCTATGATTCGTAAACAGTAAAAATAGGTTGTCAATCATTGCTCTCGGGAATACTGAATGTCTGGCCAAACATAAAACCACGCATGGGTCAAAGGCCACCTAAATGTAGTGCAATCCTACCTCTTGTCTTTTTTTACAAAAAAGCTGGACTGTATGAGTAAATAATTATAAGTATAGCAGCTTCTCTGGTAAATGTAAACTGCTAGCTCTCACCATGCTCACCTTGATTCAGACTAACCAGTTTTCCAATTGGAAGTGGACTCGTTTAAATTCGAGGTTCTATCTTGTTATTAATAGGCCTAATATCAGAATATGCCTGCAGCGTTTTGATCCATTATGCGTGAATTATTTTTTATTTTATCAGGATTATTATCTATGGCGATGAGTGTCGCCAACATGCACCATAGTGAAATAATTGAAGAACACGTGATCACAATTCATTCGTTGATTATCCTTAGTCGAGTTACATCCGTCGCATCTGGTTGGAGGATTCGCCCAAGGTAAGTAGGCCTACACTAGTTCTTTACAGCCCCCTCCCACGAATAGTGATTGCTGATGTGGAGATATGGCCATCGATGCCAATTGATGCTGCCAGAATAATCAGATAATCCTACACCAGCACTGCATTGCAAAGCCAAACACATTGACTGCTTACTTGTAAAGCAGCTACTACTTCCTTTTGGTTTTGCACTGTTTGCAGTACATGTTTTTGTCCCGGGTTTCTTAGTCTTGGAAACGTTCGCTCAATGTTTCAAACAAGTAATGTTGAGCAAACGTCACATAATGTAAGAAATTCAATATTTGTAAGATTTTTTTACTGTATGGCATGGTTACACTGATGGCCCAGGAGCATTTGGCATCTCTCGAGTAGAGGTGCATAAGATCCCTAAAAATCCCGGATGTGCTAAACGCTCGGAAGTGTAAAATCCAAGATGGCCGCCATTTCGCCAATTCCGAAAACCGAACAGCTGCTAATGTCATATATGGTCAGGTGTGATCTGAGGAGTGAGAAATTCATTGTAATGTGTCTTTTTTATTATTCATGATAGCAGTCTTTATTGAAATTTTGGAAAATTTATTGCAAAAAATGCATCAGCAATGATCGATTAGTCAGCTTCAACATTGGATTAGTGCATCATGAAAACCATGGGAGGCTTACTGTGAATTTTTTTCTAGGTGTCTAATACATTATATATGTAAACAAATTATAATATATTTCCACCAGAACCAACACCATTAATTTTAAAAGAAGGATGCATGCATATCTGTACAAGTATAATTGATATACATTCATTATAACTTTGCGATGAAATTTCAAAAAGCTAATAAAGAGTCTAATAACTCCCTGGACCGGATTATTAATCACTATCAAGCGGACATACATTAGTGCAATTTTGCCAAATAGGCTATACATGTCGAGCACATGACCGACCAGATCAGTTTTGCGACAGGAACACCGTTTTCCACAACCAGTTTTACATCACATTTTTGTATGTAGGCCTACCGCCCGGGTACCGGAAGTGCAGAATCAGGTGCAGCTGGTCTGTCTGTGTAGATTGGGCTGAGGATATCATCATTTTTCTTATGGCCTTGAAAAATAGGCCAAGGTGACCCATCTTATAACTTAATCTGGATACCCATCTGGTACATAACCGTGGTGAATATTACCAGTCTTCGACGGTTTTCAGGTTATGTTGTTCACAAGTTTATTTTGCATTTTTGAGGCCCCTGTCCTTGAAAAATCTCAGAATTTGTCCTATAGAACCATCTGGTGCATAAGTGTGGTGAATATCCATGCTAGCCTCGATGCAAAGTTTTTGCGACTTTGAAAAATAGGTCAGGGCCACACATCTTATAACTCACCCAGATGACCATATGTTATGTAAACATGGTGAGTATCACCAGGCGAACCCAGAGAAGGGGACGTGGCGCAATGGGTAGAGCGCCTGACTGCCTCGCCAGTCATGCATGCGTTCCGGGTTCGAACCCCACTGATCCTGTGTTGGGGTTTCAGAGAAATATCCTTGTTTCTCCCTTCTCAATGTGACTAGGCAATCACGTTAATGGCGGCCTCGTCGAGTTAAGGTTGAGACCAATGTATCGACGGTAATTTCGCGTAGGGCCACGCGCTGCGCGCTCCTCACAAACAGGCGAGCTTTAATTATGGTTTTCAAGTTTTGTTGGTCGCAAGGTTTTGGGGATTTTGTGCGTACTTTTTTAATTGTATTTTGTAACCAAACACAAGATGTTTGAGCACCCATTCCATTCCCACTAACAGCGAATTGATGGACTGATAAAACGGATTCTTCTTTCTTTTATTCATCTTCTCTCGTCTTCTTTCTTTATCGTTCTCGAAGAAATCCATAGTGATCCATCTGTAGCACTTTTGAAACCGATAACTTACTGTAAAACATGTATAAAGTTTTTATTTCGATAAAAAAAATCTGAGGATAGAAAATCCATTACTTTCCACACTGATTGTCTGCAAACTCGATAATTGGACCCAATGCTGCTACAATGATGGTCCAATATCGTAACGGTTGATCAATATCAATCTTTTCGTGTTCGCTGTATCATTCGCATGCATGAATCGTAGGCCTACATTCTATGTCAAAGACGCCCAACCAATGTTCGCTGAATGTGGCCCAACATTAAACCAGCATTGTTCCATCGTCTTGCTGGGAACTAGACGGGGACCTGTCTGGCACTCCGTTTTCAGACGGGGAGCTGGATGTTGTTTATAGACTCCAGAAATTCAAACAAAATGGCCGCCTTTTATACTGTTCATACTAGCTCGATTCGAATTTTCAATTGTTTATATTTTCCTGACGTGACCTTAAAAACCTACTAACGGTGGCGGCCATACATTTTTTCGGCGTCACAAAGTGATTGTACACCACTAGACAGCCAGATGAGGGTGTGCAGACACCACACTGGTGCCTCGCCTGTTTTTTCAATAGGGAGCTTGTCAACCGGGGGCGGGACCGGTTGACAATGTTGACTAGCTGGGACATTTGAATCACCATCATTTCTGCACACTTCAACCGCGATAAAGAACCAGGCCATACAGACGCCAGCCCAATGCTATCAGAATGCTGGGCCACTGTCCGCGATGGCGGCCCAACATTCAAGCAACATAAGGTAAATTTATCGCGTTTGCCCAGAAATTTTGTACACAAAATATATGTATGCTTGGAGACAATCTTGAATACGTGTTCACTATTGAGAGCTTATCACGGTGGAAGTCATGATAGAGTGTACACTCCCGACTCCGTTGTTTCAGTCACACTGGACAGTGGGCACAGTGGATGAGTGTGGGTTAATTGCTCCAGACCTGAAAAACAGCAACCCCGCGATAAAGTTGCCCAAATATTCTTTGTTCGGCAACTCCCTGTCTAGTCTGTAAAAATGTGAAGCCTCGGACTGGTCATTGCTAACTGTATAATGCCAGGTGTGGCATGCAGTTAAACAGACATGACAAACTGAAGGTGCAGCTTTGCGACCCCAAGTTTTTCACATGTTGCCTTGAGGTCAATGAATGAATGAATGAGGCTTTGTCAGCTTATGTACATATTTATATCGGCTACACTGGTCCGAGAGAAACTCCCTCTCGAAAATGCATTTGTTTCTTTGAAACCTGAACGACTGACTGATCGGATGACGGAACCCACAAGCCCACACTTTCCAGCCAGACAGCTTTAACCACTGCACCAGGGGCACAGCCCTGCCTTGAATTCAAAACATGTAAGAAGTGTCGTCAGTGAGTCAGATCACAGCACCCGGTAAGTCCCAAGAGGCACACCCTAAAAAAATTAGGATGATCCTAACTTAATCTCATTTCCATTAAAAATAATTGAATTAACATAATCATAACTTCTTAACTGATCTTAACTCTCTGATTTCCATTAGAAAAGTGAAGATTGTCTTAACTTTTAAAATAGGTATTAGAGATATTAGGATCATCTTAGTTGTAAGATGTTTAATGGAAATGAGAGAAAGTGAAGATATCAATCTTAAAGCGACACAGTCAGGCTTAAATCATAAAAAATCGGTGATTGTATTTAGGCTTTTTAGTATGACCATATGATGTAAACATGTTCAAAGGGTAGAACTGGAGACTTTTATTTTAATTTTCATGTTGCCCATTTACCAGTTAAGCGAGATAAAGAGTAGACCTTCTCGATTTTCTTATGCATGTCCAAAATAAGAAATACTGGCAAATGTGCAGCACAAAATTTAAACAATTTTTGCAGTTTGTCTATGGACATGGTTATATCATATGGTCATATTAAGCATTCAAAAAAAAATTATCGATTTTTTCATGATTTTAGCCTGATTGTGTCGCTCTAACATCTGCTCAAACACAACATATTAATGGGTCAGAACCACGAAACTTGGCAGTCACATTTCATTTATCACAAATTCTAAAATATTTCGGCTTAAATATTTCCGTACTCTCAGAAGATGTGTTAGACATTGACCCGATGTTGTTTTAATAGTCGCCCACCCTCTTCACGACATCTGCCCAAAATTGAAACAACATTGGATCAATACCTGTGTTTACTGATTAACATGAAGATAGGAATACATACATAATGTTGTGCTGAACAAAGTTGACGGCCATGTACAAACGACACTTCTCGCTCTCGCTTATCCGCCGCTCCTTTATCAGGCTCTTTTGGCATCTTCTGTTGCTTCTATATTTGTTTTATTTTAGCAATTAAAAATGTAACAGATGTATTAGTCCATGGGCAAATGCAACATCAGTTCAATATCTTGTGGTCACTACATTATGAACCAATGTTTGTTTGATGTTGGTCCCTCATCTGCGACACTGACCCAACACTAAAGCAACATTTGATCAACATATCAGGGTATTACTCACAGGATGCAGAGGCCAATCTCCGGGATTCCTGACATCTGCTTTTGATTTGTGATGATTAGGCAGCCCTTGCCGAGTCGGACTGCTTATTGTATTCACACGGTTCACCACCACCGCAGTTATTTGTTATTTGAGATATCTACTAAACTATAAACTTCTACTTCCTTATACTTAACATAGCTATCACATACCACTGGGGAACTGTTTTGGTGACATTTGATCCCCATATCATCAACCCTTTAATTACTATGGCCACTAGCGATAAAATGTTCGCTAGCGCGTTTCAGGTAAGTAGAATTTTCCATCAAATATGCCCGGCTATGTCAGCCAATGACCTGATAAACATTTGGGAGCAAACAATTTCGAAATGGCCGTTACGTCAAGACATATAATTCACATGTGAATACATATAATTCAGACGTCAAGACATATAATTCCCAGGTCAAGCAGATAGTTCCCAGGTCAAGACATATAATTCCCAGGTCAAGACATATAATTCCCAGGTCAAGACATATAATTCACAGGTCAAGATATAGAATTCACAGGTCAATAATCTAATTCACAGGTCGAAACATAAAATTCACAGGTCAGGTCAAGACAGATAAATCACAGGTCAAGACAGATAACTCGCACTTCAAGACAGATAACTCGCAGGTCAAGACAAATAACTCGCAGTGCAAGACAGATAATTCTCAGGTCAGGACAGATAATTTCCTGGTCAGGACAGACAATTCCCAGTTCAAGACAGATAATTCCCAGTTCAAGACAGATAATTCGCAGGTCAAGACAGACAGATAATTCGCAGGTCAAGACAGACAGATAATTCGCAGGTCAAGACAGACAGATAATTCGCAGGTCAAGACAGACAGATAATTCGCAGGTCAAGACTAAAAATTTGCAAGTCAAGACAGAAAATTCGCAGGTCAAGACAGAAAATTCGCAGGTCAAGACAGAAAATTCGCAGGTCAAGACAGAAAATTCGCAGGTCAAGACAGAAAATTCGCAGGTCAAGACAGAAAATTCGCAGGTCAAGACAGAAAATTCGCAGGTCAAGACAGAAAATTCGCAGGTCAAGACAGAAAATTCGCAAGTCAAGACAGAAAATTCGCAAGTCAAGACAAAAAATTCGCAAGTCAAGACAGAAAATTCGCAAGTCAAGACAGAAAATTCGCAAGTCAAGACAGAAAATTCGCAAGTCAAGACAGAAAATTCGCAAGTCAAGACAGAAAATTCGCAAGTCAAGACAGAAAATTCGCAAGTCAAGACAGAAAATTCGCAAGTCAAAACAGAAAATTCGCAAGTCAAGACAGAAAATTCGCAAGTCAAGACAGAAAATTCGCAAGTCAAGACAGATAACTCAGGTCAAAGACAAATAATTCGCAGATCAAGACATAGAATTCACAGATCAAGACAAACAATTCACAGGCCATGACATGCAATTCGCAGGTCAAGACATACAATTCACAAGTCAAGACATAGAATTACCAGGTCAAGTCAAGACATAGAATTACCAGGTCAAGTCAAGACATAGAATTACCAGGTCAAGTCAAGACATAGAATTACCAGGTCAAGTCAAGACATAGAATTACCAGGTCAAGTCAAGACATAGAATTACCAGGTCAAGTCAAGACATAGAATTAACAGGTCAAGTCAAGACATAGAATTAACAGGTCAAGTCAAGACATAGAATTAACAGGTCAAGACAAGACATAGAATTAACAGGTCAAGTCAAGACATAGAATTAACAGGTCAAGTCAAGACATAGAATTAACAGGTCAAGTCAAGACATAGAATTAACAGGTCAAGTCAAGACATAGAATTAACAGGTCAAGTCAAGACATAGAATTAACAGGTCAAGTCAAGACAAATAATTAGCAGGTCAAGACAAATAATTAGCAGGTCAAGACAAATAATTAGCAGGTCAAGACAAATAATTAGCAGGTCAAGACAAATAATTCGCAGGTCAAACCAGATAATTCACAGGTCAAGCCAGATAACTCGCAGGTCAAGACAGATGACTCATAGGTCAAGACAAATAATTCACAGGTCGAGACAGGTCATTTGCAGGTCAAGAGAGATAATTAGCAGGTCAAGGCAGATGATGAGCAGGTCAAGACAGATGATGAGTAGGTCAAGACAGCTAATTAGCAGGTCAAGACAGATAAGTCGCAGGTCAATACAGATAATTTATAGGTCGAAATAGATAATTTGCAGGGCAAGACAGATAATTTGCAGGTCAAGACAGATAATTTGCAGGTCAAGAGAGATAATTTGCAGGTCAAGAGAGATAATTTGCAGGTCAAGAGAGATAATTTGCAGATCAAGACACATAATTAGCAGATCAAGACACATAATTAGCAGATCAAGACAGATAATTCAAAGTTCAAGACAGATAATTCACAGTTCAAGCCAGATAATTCGCAGGTCAAGACAGATAATTGGCAGGTTAAGACAGATAATTCGCATGTCAAGACAGATGATTCGCAGATTAAGACAGATAATTAGCAAGTCAAGACAGATAAATCGCAAGTCAAGCCAGATAAATCTCAAGTCAAGACAGATAATTCGCAGATCAAGACAGATAATTCGCAGATCAAGACAGATAATTCGCAGATCAAGACAGATAATTCGCAGATCAAGACAGATAATTCGTAGATTAAGACAGATAATTCGTAGGTAAAGATAGATAATTCACAAGTCAAGACAGATAATTCACAAGTCAAGACAGATAGTTCGCAAGTCAAGACAGATAGTTCGCAAGTCAAGACAGATAGTTCGCAAGTCAAGACAGATAATTCGCAAGTCAAGACAGATAATTCGCAAGTCAAGACAGATAATTCGCAAGTCAAGACAGATAATTCGCAAGTCAAGACAGATAATTCGCAAGTCAAGACAGATAATTCGCAAGTCAAGACAGATAATTCGCAAGTCAAGACAGATAATTCGCAAGTCAAGACAGATAATTCGCAAGTCAAGACAGATAATTCGCAAGTCAAGACAGATAATTCGCAAGTCAAGACAGATAAGACAGATAATTCGCAAGTCAAGACAGATAATTCGCAAGTCAAGACAGATAATTCGCAAGTCAAGACAGATAATTCGCAAGTCAAGACAGATAATTCGCAAGTCAAGACAGATAATTCGCAAGTCAAGACAGATAATTCGCAAGTCGAGACAGATAATTCGCAAGTCGAGACAGATAATTCGCAAGTCGAGACAGATAATTCGCAAGTCAAGACAGATAATTCGCAAGTCAAGACAGATAATTCGCAAGTCAAGACAGATAATTCGCAAATAAAGACAGATAATTCGCAGGTCAAGCCAAATAATTCGCAGGTCAAGCCAAATAATTCGCAGGTGAAGATAAGTAATTCGCAGGTCAAGACAAGTAATTCGCAGGTCAAGACAAGTAATTCGCAGGTCAAGACAAGTAATTCGCAGGTCAAGACAAGTAATTCGCAGGTCAAGACAAGTAATTCGCAGGTCAAGACAAGTAATTCGCAGGTCAAGACAAGTAATTCGCAGGTCAAGACAAGTAATTCGCAGGTCAAGACAAGTAGTTCGCAGGTCAAGACAAGTAGTTCGCAGGTCAAGACAAGTAATTCGCAGGTCAAGACAAGTAATTCGCAGGTCAAGACAAGTAATTCGCAGGTCAAGACAAGTAATTCGCAGGTCAAGACAAGTAATTCGCCGGTCAAGACAAGTAATTCGCCGGTCAAGACCAGTAATTCGCAGGTCAAGACAAATAATTCGCAAGTCAAGACAAATAATTCGCAAGTCAAGACAAATAATTCGCAAGTCAAGACAAATAATTCGCAAGTCAAGACAAATAATTCGCAAGTCAAGACAAATAATTCGCAAGTCAAGACAGATAATTCGCAAGTCAAGACAGATAATTCGCAAGTCAAGACAGATAATTCGCAAGTCAAGACAGATATTTCGCAAGTCAAGACAGATATTTCGCAAGTCAAGACAGATAATTCGCAAGTCAAGACAGATAATTCGCAAGTCAAGACAGATAATTCGCAAGTCAAGACAGATAATTCGCAAGTCAAGACAGATAATTCGCAAGTCAAGACAGATAATTCGCAAGTCAAGACAGATAATTCGCAAGTCAAGACAGATAATTCGCAAGTCAAGACAGATAATTCGCAAGTCAAGACAGATAATTCGCAAGTCAAGACAGATAATTCGCAAGTCAAGACAGATAATTCGCAAGTCAAGACAGATAATTCGCAAGTCAAGACAGATAATTCGCAAGTCAAGACAGATAATTCGCAAGTCAAGACAGATAATTCGCAAGTCAAGACAGATAATTCGCAAGTCAAGACAGATAATTCGCAAGTCAAGACAGATAATTCGCAAGTCAAGACAGATAATTCGCAAGTCAAGACAGATAATTCGCAAGTCAAGACAGATAATTCGCAAGTCAAGACAGATAATTCGCAAGTCAAGACAGATATTTCGCAAGTCAAGACAGATAATTCGCAAGTCAAGACAGATAATTCGCAAGTCAAGACAGATAATTCGCAAGTCAAGACAGATAATTCGCAAGTCAAGACAGATAATTCGCAAGTCAAGACAGATAATTCGCAAGTCAAGACAGATAATTAGCAAGTCAAGACAGATAATTCGCAAGTCAAGACAGATAATTCGCAAGTCAAGACAGATATTTCGCAAGTCAAGACAGATAATTCGCAAGTCAAGACAGATAATTCGCAAGTCAAGACAGATAATTCGCAAGTCAAGACAGATAATTCGCAAGTCAAGACAGATAATTCGCAAGTCAAGACAGATAATTCGCAAGTCAAGACAGATAATTAGCAAGTCAAGACAGATAATTAGCAAGTCAAGACAGATAATTAGCAAGTCAAGACAGATAATTAGCAAGTCAAGACAGATAATTAGCAAGTCAAGACAGATAAATCGCAAGTCAAGACAGATAAATCGCAAGTCAAGACAGATAAATCGCAAGTCAAGACAGATAAATCGCAAGTCAAGACAGATAAATCGCAAGTCAAGACAGATAAATCGCAAGTCAAGACAGATAAATCGCAAGTCAAGACAGATAAATCGCAAGTCAAGACAGATAAATCTCAAGTCAAGACAGTTAATTCGTAAGTCAAGACAGTTAATTCGTAAGTCAAGACAGTTAATTCGTAAGTCAAGACAGTTAATTCGTAAGTCAAGACAGTTAATTCGTAAGTCAAGACAGTTGATTCGTAAGTCAAGACAGTTGATTCGTAAGTCAAGACAGTTGATTCGTAAGTCAAGACAGTTAATTCGCAAGTCAAGACAGATAATTCGCAAGTCAAGACAGATAATACGCAAGTCAAGACAGATAATTCGCAAGTCAAGACAGATAATTCGCAAGTCAAGACAGTTAATTCGCAAGTCAAGACAGTTAATTCGCAAGTCAAGACAGTTAATTCGCAAGTCAAGACATAGAATTAACAGGTAAAGTCAAGACATAGAATTAACAGGTGAAGTCAAGACAAACAATTAGCAGGTCAAGACAGATAATTCGCAGGTCAAACAAGATAATTCACAGGTCAAGCCAGATAATTCACAGGTCAAGCCAGATAATTCACAGGTCAAGCCAGATAATTCACAGGTCAAGCCAGATAATTCACAGGTCAAGCCAGATAATTCACAGGTCAAGCCAGATAACAGGCAGGTCAAGACAGATCATTTGCAGGTCAAGAGAGATAATTAGCAGGTCAAGGCAGATGATGAGTAGGTCAAGACAGATGATGAGCAGGTCAAGAGGGATAATTGGCAGGTCAAGACAGATAATTAGCAGGTCAAGACAGATGATGAGCAGGTCAAGACAGATAATTAGCAGGTCAAACCAGATAACTCGCAGGTCAAGACAGACGACTCACAGGTCAAGACAAATAATTCACAGGTCAAGACATAGAATTCGCAGGTCAAGACATAGAATTCGCAGGTCAAGACATACAATTCGCAGGTCAAGACATACAATTCACAGGTCAAGACATACAATTCACAGGTCAAGACATACAATTCACAGGTCAAGACATACAATTCACAGATCAAGGCATACAATTCACAGATCAAGACATAATAAACAGGTCGAGACAGATGATAATAATAGTGAGTTCTCATATAGCGCACATACAATGCTGTGTGCTTCACACATACCCCTGGCCACTGGACCTGTTCATTCATGTACTATTTCAACTTCCTTTTTCGGAGCATACAGCACTTGCAGCCATTCCGGGTAAGGAACTGATCGCACACATTGCCATCTCTGTTCTACCAGGTACTAATTTACACCCAGTCTAGTGAAGCATGTAAGAGTCCAATTCCTTGGCCAATGACACAACATCGAAATAATGTCCTAATATTGAGAGGAGATAAACATGATATTTCTCTGATAAGGTAATTTGCAGGTCAAGACAGATAATTCGCAGGTCAAAACAGATAATTCGCAGGTCAAGACAGATAATTCCCAGGTCAAGACAGATGATTCGCAGGTCAAGACAGACAGATAATTCGCAGGTCAAGACAGACAGATAATTCCCAGGTCAAGACAGATAATTCCCAGGTCAAGACAGATAATTCGCAAGTCAAGACAGTTAATTCCCAGGTGAAGCCAAAAATTTCGCAGGTGAAGACAAATAATTCGCATGTCAAGACAGATAATTCGCAGGTTAAGTCAGATAATTCACAGGTCAGGACAGATAATTCACAGATAAAGACAGATAATTCACAGATCAAGACAGATAATTCGCAGGTCAAGACATACAATTCGCAGGTCAAGACATACAATTCGCAGGTCAAGACATACAATTCGCAGGTCAAGACATACAATTCTCAGGTCAAGACATACAATTCACAGGTCAAGACATACAATTCACAGATCAAGACATAATAAACAGGTCAAGACAGATGATAATAATAGTGAGTTCTCATATAGCGCACATACAATGCTGTGTGCTTCACACATACCCCTGGCCACTGGACCTGTTCATTCATGTACTATTTCAACTTCCTTTTTCGGAGCATACAGCACTTGCAGCCATTCCGGGTAAGGAACTGATCGCACACATTGCCATCTCTGTTCTACCAGGTACTAATTTACACAGAGTCTAGTGAAGCATGTAAGAGTCCAATTCCTTGGCCAAGGACACAACATCGAAATAATGTCCTAATATTGAGAGGAGATAAACATGATATTTCTCTGATAAGGTAATTTGCAGGTCAAGACAGATAATTCGCAGGTCAAAACAGATAATTCGCAGGTCAATACAGATAATTCGCAGGTCAAGACAGATAATTCCCAGGTCAAGACAGATAATTCCCAGGTCAAGACAGACAGATAATTCGCAGGTCAAGACAGACAGATAATTCGCAGGTCAAGACAGACAGATAATTCCTAGGTCAAGACAGATAATTCGCAAGTCAAGACAGTTAATTCCCAGGTCAAGCCAAAAAATTCGCAGGTGAAGACAAATAATTCGCATGTCAAGACAGATAATTCGCAGGTTAAGTCAGATAATTCACAGGTCAAGACAGATAATTCACAGATAAAGACAGATAATTCACAGGTCAAGACAGTTAATTCGCAAGTCAAGACAGTTAATTCGCAAGTCAAGACAGATAATTAGCAGGTCAAGACAGATAATTAGCAGGTTAAGACAGATAATTCCCAAGTCAAGACAGATAATTCGCAGGTTAAGACAGTTAATTCGTAAGTCAAGACAGATAACTCAGGTCAAAGACAAATAATTCGCAGATCAAGACATAGAATTCACATATCAAGACAACCAATTCACAGGTCATGACATGCAATTCACAGGTCAAGACATACAATTCGCAGGTCAAGGCATACAATTCGCAGGTCAAGACATACAATTCGCAGGTCAAGACATACAATTCACAGGTCAATACATACAATTCACAGATCAAGACATAATAAACAGGTCAAGACAGATAATAATAATAGTGAGTTCTTATATAGCGCACACACAATGCTCAGTGTGCTTCACACATACCCCTGGCCACTGGACCTGTTCATTCATGTACTATTTCAACTTCTTTTTTCGGAGCATACAGCACTTGCAGCCATTCCGGGTAAGGAACTGATCGCACACATTGCCATCTCTGTTCTACCAGGTACTAATTTACACCGAGTCTAGTGAAGCATGTAAGAGTCCAATTCCTTGCCCAAGGACACAACATCGAAATAATGTCCCAATATTGAGAGGAGAGAAACATGATATTTCTCTGATAAGATAATTCGCAGGTCAAGACAGATAATTCGCAGGTGAAGACAGATAATTCGCAGGTGAAGACAGATAATTCGCAGGTCAAGACAGATGATTCGCAGGTCAAGGCAGACAGATAATTCGCAGGTCAAGACAGATAGATAATTCCCAGGTCAAGACAGATAACTCCCAGGTCAAGACAGATAATTCCCAGGTCAAGCCAAACAATTCGCAGGTGAAGACAAAAAATTCGCAGGTGAAAACAAAAAATTCGCATGTCAAGACAGATAATTCGCAGGTTAAGTCAGATAATTCACAGGTTAAGACAGATAATTCACAGGTTAAGACAGATAATTCACAGATCAAGACAGATAATTCACAGATCAAGACAGATAATTCACAGATCAAGACAGATAATTCACAGGTCAAGACGGTTAATTCGCAAGTCAAGACAGATAATTCCCATGTCAAGACAGATAATTCCCATGTCAAGACAGATAATTCGCAGGTCAAGACAGATAATTCGCAGGTCAAGACAATTCGCAGGTCAAGACAGATAATTCGCAGGTCAAGACAGGTAGATCGCAGGTCAAGACAGATAATTCACAGGTCAAGACAGATAATTCGCAGGTCAAGACAGATAATTGGCAGGTTAAGACAGATAATTGGCAAGTCGAGACAGATAATTCACAGATTAAGACAGATAATTCGCAAGTCAAGACAGATAATTCGCAATTCAAGACAGATAATTAGCAAGTCAACACAGATAATTAGCAAGTCAACACAGATAATTAGCAAGTCAACACAGATAATTAGCAAGTCAACACAGATAATAATTAGCAAGTCAACACAGATAATAATTAGCAAGTCAACACAGATAATAATTAGCAAGTCAACACAGATAATAATTAGCAAGTCAACACAGATAATAATTAGCAAGTCAACACAGATAATAATTAGCAAGTCAACACAGATAATAATTAGCAAGTCAACACAGATAATAATTAGCAAGGCAACACAGATAATTCCCGGGTCAAGACAGATAATTCGCAAGTCAAGACAGTTAATTCCCAGGTCAAGCCAAAAATTTCGCAGGTGAAGACAAATAATTCGCATGTCAAGACAGATAATTCGCAGGTTAAGTCAGATAATTCACAGGTCAAGACAGATAATTCACAGATAAAGACAGATAATTCACAGGTCAAGACAGATAATTCACAGGTCAAGACAGTTAATTCGCAAGTCAAGACAGATAATTAGCAGGTCAAGACAGATAATTCCCAAGTCAAGACAGATAATTTGCAGGTTAAGACAGATAATTCGTAAGTCAAGACAGATAACTCAGGTCAAAGACAAATAATTCGCAGATCAAGACATAGAATTCACATATCAAGACAACCAATTCACAGGTCATGACATGCAATTCACAGGTCAAGACATACAATTCGCAGGTCAAGACATACAATTCGCAGGTCAAGACATACAATTCGCAGGTCAAGACATACAATTCGCAGGTCAAGACATACAATTCACAGGTCAATACATACAATTCACAGATCAAGACTTAATAAACAGGTCAAGACAGATAATAATAATAGTGAGTTCTTATATAGCGCACATACAATGCTCAGTGTGCTTCACACATACCCCTGGCCACTGGACCTGTTCATTCATGTACTATTTCAACTTCTTTTTTCGGAGCATACAGCACTTGCAGCCATTCCGGGTAAGGAACTGATCGCACACATTGCCATCTCTGTTCTACCAGGTACTAATTTACACCGAGTCTAGTGAAGCATGTAAGAGTCCAATTCCTTGCCCAAGAACACAACATCGAAATAATGTGCCAATATTGAGAGGAGAGAAACATGATATTTCTCTGATAAGATAATTCGCAGGTCAAGACAGATAATTCGCAGGTGAAGACAGAGAAGACAGATAATTCGCAGGTCAAGACAGATAATTCGCAGGTCAAGACAGATAATTCCCAGGTCAAGACAGATGATTCGCAGGTCAAGACAGATAGATAATTCCCAGGTCAAGACAGATAACTCCCAGGTCAAGACAGATAATTCCCAGGTCAAGCTAAAAAATTCGCAGGTGAAGACAAAAAATTCGCAGGTGAAGACAAATAATTCGCATGTCAAGACAGATAATTCGCAGGTTAAGTCAGATAATTCACAGGTCAAGACAGATAATTCACAGATCAAGACAGATAATTCACAGGTCAAGACAGATAATTCGCAAGTCAAGACAGTTAATTCGCAAGTCAAGACAGATAATTAGCAGGTCAAGACAGATAATTCGCACGTCAAGACAGATAATTCGCAGGTCGAGACAGATAATTCGCAGGTCAAGACAGATAATTCGCAGGTCGAGACAGGTAGATCGCAGGTTAAGACAGGTAGATCGCAGGTCAAGACAGGTAGATCGCAGGTCAAGACAGATAATTCACAGGTCAAGACAGATAATTCGCAGGTCAAGACAGATAATTGGCAGGTTAAGACAGATAATTCGCAGGTTAAGACAGATAATTCGCATGTCAAGACAGATAATTAGCAAGTCAAGACAGATAATTAGCAAGTCAAGACAGATAATTCGCAGATCAAGACAGATAATTCACAGATTAAGACAGATAATTCGTAGATTAAGACAGATAATTCGTAGGTAAAGATAGATAATTCATCAAGACAGATAATTCGCAAGTCAAGACAGATAATTCGCAAGTCAAGACAGATAATTCGCAAGTCAAGACAGATAATTCGCAAGTCGAGACAGATAATTCGCAAGTCAAGACAGATAATTCGCAATTCAAGACAGATAATTAGCAAGTCAACACAGATAATTAGCAAGTCAACACAGATAATTAGCAAGTCAACACAGATAATTAGCAAGTCAACACAGATAATTAGCAAGTCAACACAGATAATTAGCAAGTCAAGACAGATAATTAGCAGGTCAAGACAGATAATTCGCAAGTCAAGACAGATAATTCGCAAGTCAAGACAGAGAATTCGCAAGTCAAGACAGAGAATTCGCAAGTCAAGACAGATAATTCGCAAGTCAAGACAGATAATTCGCATTCACAAGTCAAGACAGATAATTAGCAAGTCAAGACAGATAATTAGCAAGTCAAGACAGATAATTCGCAGGTCAAGACAGATAATTCGCAGGTCAAGACAGATAATTCGCAAGTCAAGACAGATAATTCGCAAGTCAAGACAGATAATTCGCAAGTCAAGACAGATAATTCGCAAGTCAAGACAGATAATTCGCAAGTCAAGACAGATAATTCGCAAGTCAAGACAGATAATTCGCAAGTCAAGACAGATAATTAGCAAGTCAAGACAGATAATTAGCAAGTCAACACAGATAATTAGCAAGTCAACACAGATAATTAGCAAGTCAACACAGATAATTAGCAAGTCAACACAGATAATTAGCAAGTCAACACAGATAATTAGCAAGTCAAGACAGATAATTAGCAAGTCAAGACAGATAATTAGCAGGTCAAGACAGATAATTCGCAAGTCAAGACAGATAATTCGCAACTCAAGACAGATAATTCGCAAGTCAAGACAGATAATTCGCAAGTCAAGACAGATAATTCGCATTCACAAGTCAAGACAGATAATTAGCAAGTCAAGACAGATAATTAGCAAGTCAAGACAGATAATTAGCAAGTCAAGACAGATAATTCGCAAGTCAAGACAGATAATTCGCAAGTCAAGACAGATAATTCGCAAGTCAAGACAGATAATTCGCAAGTCAAGACAGATAATTCGCAAGTCAAGACAGATAATTCGCAAGTCAAGACAGATAATTCGCAAGTCAAGACAGATAATTCGCAAGTCAAGACAGATAATTCGCAAGTCAAGACAGATAATTCCCAGGTCAAGACAGATAATTCCCAGGTCAAGACAGATAATTCCCAGGTCAAGACAGATAGATAATTCCCAGGTCAAGACAGATAACTCCCAGGTCAAGACAGATAATTCCCAGGTCAAGCTAAAAAATTCGCAGGTGAAGACAAAAAATTCGCAGGTGAAGACAAATAATTCGCATGTCAAGACAGATAATTCGCAGGTTAAGTCAGATAATTCACAGGTCAAGACAGATAATTCACAGATCAAGACAGATAATTCACAGGTCAAGACAGATAATTCGCAAGTCAAGACAGTTAATTCGCAAGTCAAGACAGATAATTAGCAGGTCAAGACAGATAATTAGCAGGTCAAGACAGATAATTCGCAGGTCGAGACAGATAATTCGCAGGTCGAGACAGATAATTCGCAGGTCAAGACAGGTAGATCGCAGGTCAAGACAGGTAGATCGCAGGTCAAGACAGATAATTCACAGGTCAAGACAGATAATTCGCAGGTCAAGACAGATAATTGGCAGGTTAAGACAGATAATTGGCAGGTTAAGACAGATAATTCGCATGTCAAGACAGATAATTAGCAAGTCAAGACAGATAATTAGCAAGTCAAGACAGATAATTCGCAGATCAAGACAGATAATTCACAGATTAAGACAGATAATTCGTAGATTAAGACAGATAATTCGTAGGTAAAGATAGATAATTCATCAAGACAGATAATTCGCAAGTCAAGACAGATAATTCGCAAGTCAAGACAGATAATTCGCAAGTCAAGACAGATAATTCGCAAGTCGAGACAGATAATTCGCAAGTCAAGACAGATAATTCGCAATTCAAGACAGATAATTAGCAAGTCAACACAGATATTTAGCAAGTCAACACAGATAATTAGCAAGTCAACACAGATAATTAGCAAGTCAACACAGATAATTAGCAAGTCAACACAGATAATTAGCAAGTCAAGACAGATAATTAGCAGGTCAAGACAGATAATTCGCAAGTCAAGACAGATAATTCGCAAGTCAAGACAGAGAATTCGCAAGTCAAGACAGATAATTCGCAAGTCAAGACAGATAATTCGCAAGTCAAGACAGATAATTCGCAAGTCAAGACAGATAATTCGCATTCACAAGTCAAGACAGATAATTAGCAAGTCAAGACAGATAATTCGCAAGTCAAGACAGATAATTCGCAGGTCAAGACAGATAATTCGCAGGTCAAGACAGATAATTCGCAGGTCAAGACAGATAATTCGCAAGTCAAGACAGATAATTCGCAAGTCAAGACAGATAATTCGCAAGTCAAGACAGATAATTCGCAAGTCAAGACAGATAATTCGCAAGTCAAGACAGATAATTCGCAAGTCAAGACAGATAATTCGCAAGTCAAGACAGATAATTCGCAAGTCAAGACAGATAATTCGCAAGTCAAGACAGATAATTCGCAAGTCAAGACAGATAATTAGCAAGTCAACACAGATAATTAGCAAGTCAACACAGATAATTAGCAAGTCAACACAGATAATTAGCAAGTCAACACAGATAATTAGCAGGTCAAGACAGATAATTAGCAGGTCAAGACAGATAATTCGCAAGTCAAGACAGATAATTCGCAAGTCAAGACAGATAATTCGCAAGTCAAGACAGATAATTCGCAAGTCAAGACAGATAATTCGCAAGTCAAGACAGGTAATTCGCATTCACAAGTCAAGACAGATAATTAGCAAGTCAAGACAGATAATTAGCAAGTCAAGACAGATAATTAGCAAGTCAAGACAGATAATTAGCAAGTCAAGACAGATAATTAGCAAGTCAAGACAGATAATTCGCAAGTCAAGACAGATAATTCGCAAGTCAAGACAGATAATTCGCAAGTCAAGACAGATAATTCGCAAGTCAAGACAGATAATTCGCAAGTCAAGACAGATAATTCGCAAGTCAAGACAGATAATTCGCAAGTCAAGACAGATAATTCGCAAGTCAAGACAGATAATTCCCAGGTCAAGACAGATGATTCGCAGGTCAAGACAGATGATTCGCAAGTCAAGACAGATAATTCGCAAGTCAAGACAGATAATTCGCAAGTCAAGACAGATAATTCGCAAGTCAAGACAGATAATTCGCATTCACAAGTCAAGACAGATAATTAGCAAGTCAAGACAGATAATTAGCAAGTCAAGACAGATAATTCGCAAGTCAAGACAGATAATTCGCAAGTCAAGACAGATAATTCGCAAGTCAAGACAGATAATTCGCAAGTCAAGACAGATAATTCGCAAGTCAAGACAGATAATTCGCAAGTCAAGACAGATAATTCGCAAGTCAAGACAGATAATTCGCAAGTCAAGACAGATAATTCGCAAGTCAAGACAGATAATTCGCAAGTCAAGACAGATAATTCGCAAGTCAAGACAGATAATTCGCAAGTCAAGACAGATAATTAGCAAGTCAACACAGATAATTAGCAAGTCAACACAGATAATTAGCAAGTCAACACAGATAATTAGCAAGTCAACACAGATAATTAGCAAGTCAACACAGATAATTAGCAAGTCAACACAGATAATTAGCAAGTCAAGACAGATAATTAGCAAGTCAAGACAGATAATTAGCAGGTCAAGACAGATAATTCGCAAGTCAATACAGATAATTCGCAAGTCAATACAGATAATTCGCAAGTCAAGACAGATAATTCGCAAGTCAAGACAGATAATTCGCAAGTCAAGACAGATAATTCGCAAGTCAAGACAGATAATTCGCATTCACAAGTCAAGACAGATAATTAGCAAGTCAAGACAGATAATTAGCAAGTCAAGACAGATAATTAGCAAGTCAAGACAGATAATTAGCAAGTCAAGACAGATAATTAGCAAGTCAAGACAGATAATTAGCAAGTCAAGACAGATAATTCGCAAGTCAAGACAGATAATTCGCAAGTCAAGACAGATAATTCGCAAGTCAAGACAGATAATTCGCAAGTCAAGACAGATAATTCGCAAGTCAAGACAGATAATTCGCAATTCAAGACAGATAATTCGCAAGTCAAGACAGATAATTCGCAAGTCAAGACAGATAATTCGCAAGTCAAGACAGATAATTCGCAAGTCAAGACAGATAATTCGCAATTCGCAAGTCAAGACAGATAATTCGCAAGTCAAGACAGATAATTCGCAAGTCAAGACAGATAATTCGCAAGTCAAGACAGATATTTTACAGGTCAACACAGATAATTAGCAAGTCAACACAGATAATTAGCAAACCAGATAACTCGCAGGTTAAGACAGACGACTCACAGGTCAAGACAAATAATTCACAGGTCAAGACATACAATTCGCAGGTCAAGACATACAATTCGCAGGTCAAGACATACAATTCACAGGTCAAGACATACAATTCACAGATCAAGACATAATAAACAGGTCAAGACAGATGATAATAATAGTGAGTTCTCATATAGCGCACATACAATGCTGTGTGCTTCACACATACCCCTGGCCACTGGACCTGTTCATTCATGTACTATTTCAACTTCCTTTTTCGGAGCATACAGCACTTGCAGCCATTCCGGGTAAGGAACTGATCGCACACATTGCCATCTCTGTTCTACCAGGTACTAATTTACACAGAGTCTAGTGAAGCATGTAAGAGTCCAATTCCTTGGCCAAGGACACAACATCGAAATAATGTCCTAATATTGAGAGGAGATAAACATGATATTTCTCTGATAAGGTAATTTGCAGGTCAAGACAGATAATTCGCAGGTCAAAACAGATAATTCGCAGGTCAATACAGATAATTCGCAGGTCAAGACAGATAATTCCCTGGTCAAGACAGATAATTCCCAGGTCAAGACAGACAGATAATTCGCAGGTCAAGACAGACAGATAATTCGCAGGTCAAAACAGACAGATAATTCCTAGGTCAAGACAGATAATTCGCAAGTCAAGACAGTTAATTCCCAGGTCAAGCCAAAAAATTCGCAGGTGAAGACAAATAATTCGCATGTCAAGACAGATAATTCGCAGGTTAAGTCAGATAATTCACAGGTCAAGACAGATAATTCACAGATAAAGACAGATAATTCACAGGTCAAGACAGTTAATTCGCAAGTCAAGACAGTTAATTCGCAAGTCAAGACAGATAATTAGCAGGTCAAGACAGATAATTAGCAGGTTAAGACAGATAATTCGCAAGTCAAGACAGATAATTCGCAAGTCAAGACAGATAATTCGCAAGTCAAGACAGATAATTCGCAAGTCAAGACAGATAATTCGCAAGTCAAGACAGATAATTCCCAGGTCAAGACAGATAATTCCCAGGTCAAGACAGATGATTCGCAGGTCAAGACAGATAGATAATTCCCAGGTCAAGACAGATAACTCCCAGGTCAAGACAGATAATTCCCAGGTCAAGCTAAAAAATTCGCAGGTGAAGACAAAAAATTCGCAGGTGAAGACAAATAATTCGCATGTCAAGACAGATAATTCGCAGGTTAAGTCAGATAATTCACAGGTCAAGACAGATAATTCACAGATCAAGACAGATAATTCACAGGTCAAGACAGATAATTCGCAAGTCAAGACAGTTAATTCGCAAGTCAAGACAGATAATTAGCAGGTCAAGACAGATAATTCGCACGTCAAGACAGATAATTCGCAGGTCGAGACAGATAATTCGCAGGTCGAGACAGATAATTCGCAGGTCAAGACAGGTAGATCGCAGGTTAAGACAGGTAGATCGCAGGTCAAGACAGATAATTCACAGGTCAAGACAGATAATTCGCAGGTCAAGACAGATAATTGGCAGGTTAAGACAGATAATTGGCAGGTTAAGACAGATAATTCGCATGTCAAGACAGATAATTAGCAAGTCAAGACAGATAATTAGCAAGTCAAGACAGATAATTCGCAGATCAAGACAGATAATTCACAGATTAAGACAGATAATTCGTAGATTAAGACAGATAATTCGTAGGTAAAGATAGATAATTCATCAAGACAGATAATTCGCAAGTCAAGACAGATAATTCGCAAGTCAAGACAGATAATTCGCAAGTCGAGACAGATAATTCGCAAGTCAAGACAGATAATTCGCAATTCAAGACAGATAATTAGCAAGTCAACACAGATATTTAGCAAGTCAACACAGATAATTAGCAAGTCAACACAGATAATTAGCAAGTCAACACAGATAATTAGCAAGTCAACACAGATAATTAGCAAGTCAAGACAGATAATTAGCAGGTCAAGACAGATAATTAGCAAGTCAAGACAGATAATTCGCAAGTCAAGACAGATAATTCGCAAGTCAAGACAGATAATTCGCAAGTCAAGACAGATAATTCGCAAGTCAAGACAGATAATTCGCAAGTCAAGACAGATAATTCGCATTCACAAGTCAAGACAGATAATTAGCAAGTCAAGACAGATAATTCGCAAGTCAAGACAGATAATTCGCAGGTCAAGACAGATAATTCGCAAGTCAAGACAGATAATTCGCAAGTCAAGACAGATAATTCGCAAGTCAAGACAGATAATTCGCAAGTCAAGACAGATAATTCGCAAGTCAAGACAGATAATTCGCAAGTCAAGACAGATAATTCGCAAGTCAAGACAGATAATTCGCAAGTCAAGACAGATAATTCGCAAGTCAAGACAGATAATTCGCAAGTCAAGACAGATAATTCGCAAGTCAAGACAGATAATTCGCATTCACAAGTCAAGACAGATAATTAGCAAGTCAAGACAGATAATTCGCAAGTCAAGACAGATAATTCGCAGGTCAAGACAGATAATTCGCAAGTCAAGACAGATAATTCGCAAGTCAAGACAGATAATTCGCAAGTCAAGACAGATAATTCGCAAGTCAAGACAGATAATTCGCAAGTCAAGACAGATAATTCGCAAGTCAAGACAGATAATTCGCAAGTCAAGACAGATAATTCGCAAGTCAAGACAGATAATTCGCAAGTCAAGACAGATAATTAGCAAGTCAACACAGATAATTAGCAAGTCAACACAGATAATTAGCAAGTCAACACAGATAATTAGCAAGTCAACACAGATAATTAGCAAGTCAACACAGATAATTAGCAAGTCAAGACAGATAATTAGCAGGTCAAGACAGATAATTCGCAAGTCAAGACAGATAATTCGCAAGTCAAGACAGATAATTCGCAAGTCAAGACAGATAATTCGCAAGTCAAGACAGATAATTCGCAAGTCAAGACAGATAATTCGCAAGTCAAGACAGATAATTCGCAAGTCAAGACAGGTAATTCGCATTCACAAGTCAAGACAGATAATTAGCAAGTCAAGACAGATAATTAGCAAGTCAAGACAGATAATTAGCAAGTCAAGACAGATAATTAGCAAGTCAAGACAGATAATTCGCAAGTCAAGACAGATAATTCGCAAGTCAAGACAGATAATTCGCAAGTCAAGACAGATAATTCGCAAGTCAAGACAGATAATTCGCAAGTCAAGACAGATAATTCGCAAGTCAAGACAGATAATTCGCAAGTCAAGACAGATAATTCGCAAGTCAAGACAGATAATTCGCAAGTCAAGACAGATAATTCGCAAGTCAAGACAGATAATTCGCAAGTCAAGACAGATATTTTACAGGTCAACACAGATAATTAGCAAGTCAACACAGATAATTAGCAAACCAGATAACTCGCAGGTTAAGACAGACGACTCACAGGTCAAGACAAATAATTCACAGGTCAAGACATACAATTCGCAGGTCAAGACATACAATTCGCAGGTCAAGACATACAATTTGCAGGTCAAGACATACAATTCACAGGTCAAGACATACAATTCACAGGTCAAGACATACAATTCACAGATCAAGACATAATAAACAGGTCAAGACAGATGATAATAATAGTGAGTTCTCGTATAGCGCACATACAATGCTGTGTGCTTCACACATACCCCTGGCCACTGGACCTGTTCATTCATGTACTATTTCAACTTCCTTTTTCGGAGCATACAGCACTTGCAGCCATTCCGGGTAAGGAACTGATCGCACACATTGCCATCTCTGTTCTACCAGGTACTAATTTACACAGAGTCTAGTGAAGCATGTAAGAGTCCAATTCCTTGGCCAAGGACACAACATCGAAATAATGTCCTAATATTGAGAGGAGATAAACATGATATTTCTCTGATAAGGTAATTTGCAGGTCAAGACAGATAATTCGCAGGTCAAAACAGATAATTCGCAGGTCAATACAGATAATTCGCAGGTCAAGACAGATAATTCCCTGGTCAAGACAGATAATTCCCAGGTCAAGACAGACAGATAATTCGCAGGTCAAGACAGACAGATAATTCGCAGGTCAAGACAGACAGATAATTCCTAGGTCAAGACAGATAATTCGCAAGTCAAGACAGTTAATTCCCAGGTCAAGCCAAAAAATTCGCAGGTGAAGACAAATAATTCGCATGTCAAGACAGATAATTCGCAGGTTAAGTCAGATAATTCACAGGTCAAGACAGATAATTCACAGATAAAGACAGATAATTCACAGGTCAAGACAGTTAATTCGCAAGTCAAGACAGATAATTAGCAGGTCAAGACAGATAATTAGCAGGTTAAGACAGATAATTCCCAAGTCAAGACAGATAATTCGCAGGTTAAGACAGTTAATTCGTAAGTCAAGACAGATAACTCAGGTCAAAGACAAATAATTCGCAGATCAAGACATAGAATTCACATATCAAGACAACCAATTCACAGGTCATGACATGCAATTCACAGGTCAAGACATACAATTCGCAGGTCAAGCAAGGCATACAATTCGCAGGTCAAGACATACAATTCGCAGGTCAAGACATACAATTCACAGGTCAATACATACAATTCACAGATCAAGACATAATAAACAGGTCAAGACAGATAATAATAATAGTGAGTTCTTATATAGCGCACACACAATGCTCAGTGTGCTTCACACATACCCCTGGCCACTGGACCTGTTCATTCATGTACTATTTCAACTTCTTTTTTCGGAGCATACAGCACTTGCAGCCATTCCGGGTAAGGAACTGATCGCACACATTGCCATCTCTGTTCTACCAGGTACTAATTTACAACGAGTCTAGTGAAGCATGTAAGAGTCCAATTCCTTGCCCAAGGACACAACATCGAAATAATGTCCCAATATTGAGAGGAGAGAAACATGATATTTCTCTGATAAGATAATTCGCAGGTCAAGACAGATAATTCGCAGGTGAAGACAGATAATTCGCAGGTGAAGACAGATAATTCGCAGGTCAAGACAGATGATTCGCAGGTCAAGACAGACAGATAATTCGCAGGTCAAGACAGATAGATAATTCCCAGGTCAAGACAGATAACTCCCAGGTCAAGACAGATAATTCCCAGGTCAAGCCAAACAATTCGCAGGTGAAGACAAAAAATTCGCAGGTGAAAACAAAAAATTCGCATGTCAAGACAGATAATTCGCAGGTTAAGTCAGATAATTCACAGGTTAAGACAGATAATTCACAGGTTAAGACAGATAATTCACAGATCAAGACAGATAATTCACAGATCAAGACAGATAATTCACAGGTCAAGACGGTTAATTCGCAAGTCAAGACAGATAATTCCCATGTCAAGACAGATAATTCCCATGTCAAGACAGATAATTCGCAGGTCAAGACAGATAATTCGCAGGTCTAGACAGATAATTCGCAGGTCAAGACAGGTAGATCGCAGGTCAAGACAGATAATTCACAGGTCAAGACAAATAATTCGCAGGTCAAGACAGATAATTGGCAGGTTAAGACAGATAATTGGCAAGTCGAGACAGATAATTCACAGATTAAGACAGATAATTCGCAAGTCAAGACAGATAATTCGCAATTCAAGACAGATAATTAGCAAGTCAACACAGATAATTAGCAAGTCAACACAAATAATTAGCAAGTCAACACAGATAATTAGCAAGTCAACACAGATAATTAGCAAGTCAACACAGATAATTAGCAAGTCAACACAGATAATAATTAGCAAGTCAACACAAATAATAATTAGCAAGTCAACACAGATAATAATTAGCAAGTCAACACAGATAATAATTAGCAAGTCAACACAGATAATAATTAGCAAGTCAACACAGATAATAATTAGCAAGTCAACACAGATAATAATTAGCAAGTCAACACAGATAATAATTAGCAAGGCAACACAGATAATAATTAGCAAGGCAACACAGATAATTCACAGGTCAAGACAGTTAATTCGTAAGTCAAGACAGATAACTCAGGTCAAAGACAAATAATTCGCAGATCAAGACATAGATATCACATATCAAGACAACCAATTCACAGGTCATGACATGCAATTCACAGGTCAAGACATACAATTCACAGGTCAAGACATACATTTCACAGGTCAAGACATACATTTCACAGGTCAAGACATACAATTCACAAGTCAAGACATACAATTCACAAGTCAAGACATACAATTCACAGGTCAAGACATAGAATTAAC